>VMRM01000003.1:312500-812500 GCA_010277075.1 Poeciliopsis retropinna
GCTGCGCCGTGGTTCCGGGTCAGGAAACGGTTCTGGAGATCTGCAAGGGTCGGTCCGGACTAGGGCTCAGCATCGTGGGAGGAACCGACACCCAGCTGGTAACAGATAGTTCTGTCGGGCTGAACAAAACCGGTTCGGTCTCAAACGGGTCGCGGTCTCTCCTGCAGAACGCCATCGTGATCCATGAGGTGTACGAGGAAGGAGCGGCGGCCCGGGACGGACGGCTCTGGGCCGGAGACCAGATCATGGAGGTACGGCTGCTGGTTCCGGTTCTGGTTCCGGTTCTGCTGGGCCGACGCTCCATTCTGTGTCCAGGTGAACGGCGTGGATCTGCGCGGGGCGTCCCATGAGGAGGCCATCGCCGCCCTGCGTCAGACGCCGGCGAAGGTCCGGCTGACGGTTCTGAGGGACGAGGCCCGGTTCCGGGACGAGGAGAACCTGGACCGGTTCCGGGTGGAGCTGCAGAAGAAGAGCGGCAGAGGACTGGGCTTCAGCATCGTCGGCAAGAGGTCCGACTCCCTGTCAGCTAACCGGGTCTGAACTCTGTAGAACTCAGGCGTCCAGCAGAACCTCGTCTGCAGGTTGCAGGACACCTGGAGGACTGCAGTTTGACACCCCTGCTGTAGGGGAACCCGACCGGGACCAGAACCGCAGCCCGGTTCCACTGAGCCCAAACAGATGAAGTGTCTAAATGTGGCGCCCTCAACAGGTGGATGATGGTACTGGAACCGAGCGCTACTGACCTCCGTGTGTGTGTGTGTGTGTGTGTGTGTGTGTCAGGAGTGGCAGTGGCGTGTTCATCTCGGAGGTGGTCAGAGGGGGCGCCGCTGAGCTGGACGGACGGCTGATGCAGGGAGACCAGATCCTGTCTGTGGACGGCGAGGACACGAGACGCGCGTCCCAGGAGGGCGTGGCCGCCATGCTGAAGGTGAGGATGAGATGGAGGATGAAGGCAGGGAGGAGCAGCTGGTTCTGGTTCTGATCGGTCCTGGACAGAACCGGGAGGAGGGTGGATTACTTTAACCTGCAGTTATTATCAGGCTCAAAATAAAACAAAATGTTTTCATAAATTTATTCACAGAAATAAAATGTTTGAGTTCTGATGACCTTCGACCTGCCCTCAGAACCGGGTCAGGAGGTCTGGCCCGGTTCTGAGGAGCTGCTCCAGTCCAGTTGGAGAGGAAGGGTTGATTCTTTTCAGTAGAACCAGAACTCTAGTTTATGTGCAGAGCTGATTCTGGTTCTGACCCGCTTCCCTGCGGTTCTGTTGGTTCTGCAGTGTGCCCGTGGACCCGTCCAGCTGGAGCTCGGCCGCCTCAAAGCCGCTTCCTGGATGTGCTCCAGACTGACCACCGGGGGGAGCCAGGTGGGTTTCTGGGACCGATCAGAACCGACCGGCCCAGTGGAGCCGCTGGTTCGGATCAAGTTCACACCCAGAACCTCATGTAACAGAGGTGCTGCTGGTCGTCATGGTTATGATCTGAAAAGTGTGGCGTACTTCTCTAGCTGTGCTTTCGTTGACGTGAATTTTAGACAAATTATAATTCTGAAAATAAATTTATTGCAGAAACGCAGCAAATTCAATAAAAGTGAAAAAAAATTCCAGCTGTTTTCTGTAAAACCGCATCACGAGTTCTGACCAACAGGATGTTACTGCTGGCAGAAATGCAGGAGAAGAAACGACAGGAAGTGGCAGCAATTTCTAATTTCCAACTCATCCTCTTTGTTTTTGCAGCTTCTTTTATAAAAACTTTTCTCTTCCTTCCAGATGAGCAACATAAGCAGCTCAGGTGTTGAGGCTCCGCCCCCCCCACCTGCCTCACTTGACCCCCCGGTGACCCTTGAGCCAATCAGCGCCAAGAGCAGCAGTGACATCACTTCCTGCTCTGAGAGCAGCTCAGGTTGGGGCACAGAGGGAGATTTTGATTTTTAAAAACGGATTTATTCACTCAGTAGTGATCCATAGGAACATTCAACACAGCTTCAAATTAACACATTCATAACATCAGAATTATATTCAGTAAATAAAACAACTTTATAATCAAATATTTTCAGCCACTGTAACATCACTCTTGCTCTAACCAGACTGCTTTTCACAATCACTATTCTGTTCATTATTCATTCAAAATGTTCTACTATAATAAATTGCAGAGGTAAAGAAACTTCACTGAATTTCCCTGCAGCCTGTTTCTGATTTCACATAACAAGCGATCAACGCTCAACGACGACAACGTTCCTGACATTAGGCAACCCGGACCTCTTTACATTAACAGGAGACTTAAAGCAACTTTCAGTACACATTCAATGTCACAATAGACTCGTCCATAAATACTGCTGCTCCACTGCATCAACCCGATCAATTCCAGACGTCCCAATAATCTCAAATTAATGTTATGTTATCTCTTATTGATCTGCCAGGGATGCAATAACACTGATCAACATGTATAACTTGATCAATCGCTTTTCTAAATCTACACGCCAGAACCTTTGAGAAGATCTTAGTCAGTAAACAACAAACTGACAAGATCTCCAGTTCCTTATTTCATAAAGATCAGCCTCTTTATGACGGCTCAGGGGCGACGGCTCAGGGGCGACGGCTAAGGGGCGACGGCTCAGGGGCGACGGCTCAGGGGGCGACGGCTCAGGGGCGACGGCTCAGGGGCGACGGCTCAGGGGCGACGGCTCAGGGCGACGGCTCAGGGGCGACGGCTAGGGGCGACGGCTCAGGGGCGACGGCTCAGGGGCGACGGCTCAGGGCGCGGGGGCGACGGCTAAGGGGCGACGGCTCAGGGGCGACGGCTCAGGGGCGACGGCTAAGGGGCGACGGCTCAGGGGCGACGGCTAAGGGGCGACGGCTCAGGGGCGACGGCTCAGGGGGGCGACGGCTCAGGGGCGACGGCTCAGGGGCGACGGCTCAGGGGCGACGGCTCAGGGGCGACGGCTAAGGGGCGACGGCTCAGGGGCGACGGCTCAGGGGCGACGGCTCAGGGGCGACGGCTAAGGGGCGACGGCTCAGGGGCGACGGCTCAGGGGCGACGGCTCAGGGGCGACGGCTCAGGGGCGACGGCTCAGGGGCGACGGCTCAGGGGCGACGGCTCAGGGGCGACGGCTAAGGGGCGACGGCTCAGGGGCGACGGCTCAGGGGCGACGGCTAAGGGGCGACGGCTCAGGGGCGACGGCTCAGGGCGACGGCTCAGGGGCGACGGCTAAGGGGCGACGGCTCAGGGGCGACGGCTCAGGGGCGACGGCTCAGGGGCGACGGCTAAGGGGCGACGGCTCAGGGGCGACGGCTCAGGGGCGACGGCTCAGGGGCAAAAGCTCAGGGGCGACAGCGGCCCACGTCCCGAGTCGAGGTCAGCAGCACACCATCCCCACCGTAAACAGTGTCTGTCGTCCACCGACGGGTTCGAGGGTTGCCGCGGCGACAGCTTTGCGGCTGCAGCTCCGATAAGCCGCCTTGACAATGGAGGTACAGAACGTGGTTCTGCCGGAGATGGGAGTTAAAGCTCCGTCTCACAGGGGATTCCAGACGTTCCCAGCAGACCCTCACAACACGTTTGGGCCTGTCGGGTCTGACCGGCATCCTCCCCACCACCGGACCCACCTCACCACCAGGTGAGGTTGGTGAACAGCTCCTCTTCACCCGAGTGTCCAAGACATACGGCATGAAGATGAAATCTTTTAACTGAGCCCTTTTACTCCTTTATATTCCTTAGATTTTCTTTTAGTTTTGGTACTTTCAAAATTTTGATAATCCCTGATCAGATTTCTTCCACTATGAAGTAAGTCGTCAGCATCCATTTCTCCTTGGACTCCTGCTTGTGGAGTCGTTTGACTCTCTTTGGTCCCTTCAGCAGAAGTAACAACACTGAGGTTTCTCTCCAGCTGTGTCCACAGTAGATCCATTCACAGTTCCTGCTGATCTCTGGCTCTGGGTTTTCGCTGACTGAACTGTCTCTTTCTGAACCTTTTCAGGGTAACGGACTGAACGTTCCTCCTGGTTACATCCAAAACACCTCAGAGTTTCTGTTGCCGCAAAAATAGTGCAATCAAAGTCGTCAACCTGAAACTTCATCCCTATACTAAATACTTTAAGAATCCGTAAACTCTTGTCTTCTAAAAGAAACAACTTAGTTCAGCTTTTCTGGTTTACAGCCTGATGGGAGCATTTCATGACCTTCTGAGTGACGAACCTCCATCAGCACTTCGGCACTGATGGAGGTTCAAATTAGACAGGATGAGGATTTGATCAGGGTTTGTTACAGAGAGAGAGAGACTGAACCTGTGTGTGTGTGTGTGTGTGTGTGTGTGTGTGTGTTTGCAGGCGTCCGGACAGTGCAGATCACCAGGGTAACGTCGTCTCACAACACACCTGAGTTCTTCAGAACCAGAACCGGTACTCACTCTGCTGCTCTCTGATTGGACCTCTGAGGTGTGTGATGTCACCATCAGACCCAACTGGATCTTCTCCAGAACCTCTGGTCCTGATCCAAAGGACTTCAGGAACTTCAGGGAAACCTTCTCAGAGATCTGATTCTGGTCCAAACGAAGTCCTGCTGGTTCTGGACTGGACCCATCATTTCAGCTGGGTCCAAACAGGGATCAGAACCAAAATAAATGGGTTTATCTTCAGAACCAGAACCTACAGAAGTTCTGATTGTATGGTACAGAAGTTGGTACCATACCACACTTTTTTTGGTATGGTACCGGTACTGGTACCGGGCCCGTCCAACAGTATGCCTCCTCCTCCAAATTTGTCTGGAAATGGTTCTGACCCAAATCTGAAGTTGTTCTGCTGTCCAGAACCCCATCAGAACCCGGTATTGGCCCCAACACCAGTCCAGAACCCACATTGTTGGTTCTGGACCATCCAGTTGACCAGAACCAACAAGAAGAACCTGGGTCCGATCACTGAGCAGTAGACAGAACTTCCTCTGGTTTCCTGTGATTGAGTGAGGTTCTGGTTCTGACCCACTCAGGGCAGCGGCGACTCCCTGGGGGTGAGCGTGGCGGGGGGGCAGGGCAGCCCGCTGGGGGACGTCCCCGTCTTCATCGCCATGATCCGGGCCAACGGCGTCGCCGCCAAGACGCACCGGCTGAAGGTGAGCGCCGCTCCGGTTCTGGTTCCGCTCCAGAACAACTCGGCATGACCCGATCAAAAGGTTCTGTTTCTGGAGATCCGGTGCCTATTTCTGCTTGCTTCATCCATGAAGTTCTGGTTCTGGTTCTGGTCAGGAACCGTCACTTTTTATCAGACCGGACCAGGAAGAGAACCCTGCAGAACCTTTTCAGTAATCTGTAGGAAGAGGTAGCAGGTTGGAGCGAGCCGACGGTCGGCCATGTTGGCTCCGCTGGAGGGAAACCATCAGAGAAGCAAAAACCACCTCAAACTGGAAATGATGTCAAATGTTTCTGATGCGTCGATGGAAAAACGATGTGAGATCAACTTCCTCCTTCACCAAACAGAAACTAGATGGAGGCGTCACATTTTATCAGGTTGAGGATTTGGTTAAAAAACACGCGACATTTCTGCTGCTAGCGCTAGGCTAGCATGTTAGCTTTGGTCGTACTTACCCAGAATGCCCTGCGCTGTAGTCCACTTCCTGCTTTTGGAGCGGTATCCGGTCCGCTTGGTGTTCACATTCAAACTGAGCCCCGACCAAGGTTTAGAGGACCAGAGGTCAGAGGTCGAATAGAGTTCACATTAAGCTAAACAAACCAGAGTTTGTAGACAAACGGACTGGATTTGGGTTAAATCTGACTGAACTGGCCGTCTGGGTCAGAATTAGTGGTTTGGATCCACATTTTAGGTCAAACCAGCTGAGGTCCATCTGAGACCTGACCCGGTTCTGAAGTCATCTGGTGGACCTTGGCTAATCTTTTCTTAGCTGCAGCCATTTCCTTCCCTCCTTTTCTCTGTAGCTGCAGCTGAAGCTGGGAGGAAAGACGAGTTTCAGTCTGGAGTTCAGCAGCCAGAGGGAGACGATCCACAGAGGCTCCGTCTGTGGATCGTCCTCTGGGCTGCTAGAGCTCACTGCGGCGCCAAGGACCCAAAAACACCAAAAACCATCAATAAGACCTTAAACTGTCTCCTAACGCAGCAGGGAGCCAGAGGAGGGCTGGTAAAACCAGGGTCACGGGTTCAGGCCTCCTGGTTTTGGTCAGCAGACGAGCTGCAGCATTTTGTTTGCTCTGCTCCAACCCGGAGTACAAAGAGTCACAATAATCTAACCGTGACGGATGACTGGATCTAAACCAGGCAGAAGAAGAGAACATCTCACCTCAGCTGAAACAAACTGGCTTTGATAGCAGCGCTAACATGCTAATCAAATTTAACAATCGCAGCAGACAGATCTACAGACCTGCTGACTCACCCTCAACTGTTAAAACATCCTTTAAAACCATCCGTTTAGTGAGCGGATGGAAAACCTCCGACATCACAAGCATTTTAACACAACATGAACCAATGCAGTCAGAGAATCTATGAGCAACCGAGTCGGAACCGAGACTTTAACAGTTTTATCACGTCGTTAAGGGACACCGGCTCTAAACCTTCCAGGGTTGCATTGCAGACTGGATCCGCACTGGAACCAGGAGACAGTCACTGGATCCGCACTGGAACCAGGAGACAGTCACTGGATCCGCACTGGAACCAGGAGACAGTCACTGGATCCGCACTGGAACCAGGAGACAGTCACTGGATCCGCACTGGAACCAGGAGACAGTCACTGGATCCGCACTGGAACCAGGAGACAGTCACTGGATCCGCACTGGAACCAGGAGACAGTCACTGGATCCGCACTGGAACCAGGAGACAGTCACTGGATCCGCACTGGAACCAGTTGCGATGAGGTTTTCACACATCGCAACATTTATTTGCAAAGAAATACAGAAATAATCCGAATGGTACCGCTGGTACCGGTCCGCCTGGGATGAGGATGTTCCACCTGATCCATCGGGTTTGTTCTGGTCCGGTTCTAAGAGGGGGACGTCTTAGAGGTGGACCATCAGTGGGACGGAGCTCCATCCCAGTTCACCTGTTCAGTCAGAACCAGCTGTTCACTGGGTGTTCTGCACTCGGGTTCTGATCCGATCTGGACCACATTCCACCTGGACCTCTAGTTCTCACACAGATGTTCCAGAAGCAGGAGAACATCTGTGGTTCTGGTTGAGGTTCTAGGACTCAGCCTTGGTGTTCTGGTTCCTGTCTGCATTGGCAGAACTCCTTTAGAGTTCTGGTGGTACTCTCCATCCAGAACCGTGACGGACCCTCCCAGTCCACCGGGTTCTGATGGCGCAGACCCTCAGAGGTTCTACCTGGTGGTCCATCTTCCTGACGGCTCTGGTACTGGCTGGCCCGGGTTCTGGACTTCAGTCTGGTTCTGTTCTGAAAACATGGCCCGCTGAAGGCGGTTCTGCTAGATGCAGCCGGGTCGGTTCTGTGTGTGCAGGTGGGGGACCGGATCGTCAGCGTGGGGGGGCGGCCGGTGGACGGACTGACCCACAGCGAGGTGGTGGACCTGCTGAAGAACAGCTACGGGAACATCAGCCTGCAGGTGAGCCTCGGATCAGAACCGGTACCGCCCAGGTTCTGGTCTAGCTCTGATGTCATTTTCACCGTGAAGAGCAGCTAGAACTGGTCAACCTTCAGAACCAGAACCCTTAGACCCGGAACTGGACGGTTCCAGGTCCAGACATGGTCTTGGTTCTAGTGACCCACATGATGCCTGGACTATTTAAAGCTTCCCGTTTTGTCTTGTTGGGGAGGTTCTGTCTGGTTCTGACCCGGTCAGAACTCATCCCTTCTAGGACGCTTTCAGGTCCGATCAGCCGGTTCTGATCCGACCTGAAACATGTCTGCTGTCTTCAGGTTGTGGCCGACACCAACATCAGCGCCATCGCGTCTCAGGTGGAGAATCTGACCAGCAGCTGCGACACACACACACCGTCTGAGTCCGAGTGAGAACACACACACACACACACACACACACACACACCCAGGTGGAGGCAAGCTGACCTCTGACCTCTGACCCCAGGGGTCCTCGGTCCCGCAGCATCACTCTGGAGAAAGGCTGTGAGGGTCTGGGCTTCAGCATCGTCGGCGGCTTCGGCAGTCCGCATGGAGACCTCCCCATCTACGTCAAGACCGTCTTCAGTAAGGTCAGAACCGGCCGGCCCGCGGGTCGCCTCAGAGCCTCCGTGCGTCCTGACCGTCCTGTGTCTCCGTCTCTCAGGGCGCGGCGGCGTTGGACGGGCGTCTGAAGCGCGGCGATCAGATTCTGTCGGTGAACGGTGAGAGTCTGCAGGCGGTGACCCATGAGCAAGCAGTGACCATCCTGAAGAAGCAGCGGGGGACGGTCACTCTGGACGTCCTGTCCTGACCTGGACGCCGCCGTGTCTCCGCCGTGTCTCCGCCGTGTCTCCGCCGTGTCTCCGCCTCCTGCTCCGCCCTCAGGCGCCTCGCCAGCTGCTGCATGCGCGCCCTCCTTTGCAGCTTCTCAGTGGAACGACTTCCTGTCTGGTTCTGGAACCGGAGCGCCGCCTGGACCGGCCCACAGTGAACCGCAGCAGGAGCAGCGGTCTGCCACCTGGTGGTCAGATGGGGACCGCAGCCTGTCCTCCTGCAGGTTCGCTTCGTTTCCATCGGATCGCTCGGATCGGGCCCGCCGTGTCTCCGTGGCGACGCCTCTCATTCCTCGGGTCGAACCTTTCTCCTGAGCTCCTGGTTCTGTCCGGATCGCTCCCGGCATGTTTCAGACTTCCCCAGTGCTCCCAGTGTTCCCAGTGTTGATGCATGCAGCAGTGTGACCCTAGCGGCACAGCTTAGCACGGAGCCGTCTGATTGGTCAGCAACCATGATGTCACACCAGGTCACAGAAAAGCCAAGAAGAGGTTGTGTTGGGCTCCGGTTCTGGTTCTGGGGGTCCGTCTGGCCTCCTGCCATCAGGTGACCCAAACCTTTTGGTTTCGGTTCTGGTTCTGTTCCGGGTCCAAAGGTCCGTTCATCGGTTTATTACTTTATTCCATGCAGTCGATACATTTCTATGATTTGTCTGAGCGTTATTGTTTGTCCGTCTCCATGGAGACGGCTCTCGGGATGATGTTGGCATGGTGCCCGTTGCCTTGACAACAGATGCAGTGTCTTCCTGCAGACTGACGTTCCAAACCCAGAAAAGCGGATCTGGAGAAACTCGACTGCTCAAAACTCCTGAAGCTTTTCCTGGATTTCAGCTTCCCAGAAAACCAGAGCAGCTTGAAGTTTCCCTCTGAGAAACTGAATCTCCTGCAGCCTCCACATTTTAAACCCGCCTCCGTCTTTAGAAAGGATTTTATCACGGCTGCAGCTCAATGCGACACGTTTGGAGTTTAGAGCTGAACTTCTGTCAGCTGGTGTTTGTGCTAACGCGTTAGCTTTATCCGTAATAAACAAAACTAAGCTAAGGCAGACTTTAACAAGATGTTGTTAGCTCAGTTAGCTTGGCTAGCTCTGTTAGCTCTTGGTTGTACAAATATGCTCCGTTTTATAGCTTAGCATAATTTCATCTCCACTGAAACTCAATCTGCGAGATAAAGGTTTATAATTTAACGTTCATTTAAAGAGCAACGTTTAATATTTCACTAGATTGAAGTTTAGCTTCGTAGCTAAACTGGCTAATCTTTTACATTAATCAGTCTGAAACACTGAAATTTTAATTATGAATATAGGAAGATTTATTAAAATGTTTATAATTGTTTAGAAGCTAAAGCTAACTTGTTGTTAGCATAACAGTAGAGAGCAGCTAAAGGGAAAACAGTCATTTACATATCAAGTCATGTGCACAAATATTTTGTCTTAATTTATTTGTTGTTTCCACTGGAAATAATCAGATTTCTGTGTTTTTGTTGCCACTTTCTGCCGCATCCCATCAGAACCTGAAACGGGTCCGTTTTAGTTTCATGTCACGTTGCCAAATGATCCTGGAAAATGTTTTTGATTTATGGTGAGATTTAAATGATGGTTAGTTGAAAAATGAATAAAGATAAATGAAGTCAGACTTTCTCTGTTTTTCGGGATCAAACAGGAACTTTAAACTGTTTGCATTAAATTCATTCTGTCATTTGATTAAATATTAAACTTTCTGTTGAAACTAATATTTCAAACAAAATATTTTGAAGTGGAATTATTTTCAAACATTTGAACCTGCAGCAGCTCAGAAACAACACAGCTAACAGTTAGCTAACAGTAAGCTAACGATTAGCTAACTGTTAGCTCACGGTAAGCTAACGGTTAGCTCACGGTAAGCTCACGGTTAGCTCACGGTAAGCTCACGATTAGCTAACTGTTAGCTCACGGTAAGCTAACGGTTAGCTCACGGTAAGCTAACGGTTAGCTCGCGGTAAGCTCACGGTTAGCTCACGGTAAGCTAACGGTTAGCTCACGGTAAGCTCACGGTTAGCTCACGGTAAGCTAACGGTTAGCTCACAGTTAGAGGTTCTGGTTCTGACCAGCAAATCTGGTGATGCACTTGATCATTTTACTCTTCATCACTTCACCTGATATTTTTATCAATATTCTGTTTCTGTTTGTGATTCTGAGAAGAATTTAAAACATTTATTTTTCTCTTAATCTCCTGGAAGGAAGTGAAACTGAATTTGGTTCCTGCAGTTTTTATAGTTGGTGATAAAAATGATATTTAAAGGTTTACAAGGAAACATGACCTTGATTAATCATTCATGTTTAGTTGCTGACTCAGGTCTGGACTTTGACTGGGACGTTTTATCTCTGCTGTCAAGGACTTACTTCATGCTGTGAAGTTCAGGAAGACGCCGGGAGTCGGATCAGAACGGTTTATTACAAAACGTTCATGTTCACACAACAGAAACATTTCATTGTGTTTTCACTGAATGATGAATCATTAACAGCTCAGATAAGTGATTAGTCTGGAACAGTTACAGGGATCTGGTTGCTATGGGTTACAGGATCACATGATGATCGGGAAAATTGAACTCTGATTTCAGGAAGGCTGGAGGCCTGCAGGCCGGTCACATGGCCGTAGATTTTTCCACGTCGTCGTAGACGTTGCTGCCGTCTCTGGCCCTGCAGCACAAACACAGTCAGCTTTAAAGCTCCAGATTTCTGAGCAACAAGCAGCCGAGGAAAACACACTGGTTAGAAAAATGGGATTTTCTGCCGCTTCCATTCACTGCTGCCATGTCAACTTCCTAATGCTAATAACTCAGCCTATTTTCTCCAGGAATGCTGGTCAGAACTGGAGCAGGAGCTCCGGTCGTCTCCTCAGAGAGCTTTTAAACCTCTGGACAGGTTCCGGTCTGCTGGGTCTCCAACATTTGAATTATCAAATGAATCTTCACTTTCTGGAGTCTGTCTAGAGTTGGAGTCATTTTGTGTTTTAGTTCTGATGAAATTCTGGTCCCAGAGTTCTGCTGCGGTTCTGACCGTTCTCCAAGTCTCTAGTCTCTACATGTTGCCGAGTCGCGCAGGTTGCCGCAACTCGTCTCCGGTTCCTACCTGGCGAGGTCCAGCCGCGTCTCGTACCTCCCCTTCTCCGACTCCAGGCTGCTCCTCGGCCTGCAAACAGAACCGGGTCGAATCAGTCCAACATAAAACACCCGGACCGGACCGGACCGGGTGTTTGCAGCTTTTCTTTAATATTTTAGTAGAAAAAAACTTTCTCCAAATTATTAGTCCTTTTATGATTAAAGTTATAAAGTTATCAGCTCAACAAAAACGAATAAAATCAGAAATATTAGAAGAAGAAAAAACATTTTATTAAAATAAAAACTTGGACTAATGAGTTTTAATAAAGTAACAAATGAACTAAATTAGAGTCTCGGCAGGAAGTTTAACTTGTTTCCTGCTGCGCCGCTTTCAGCCAGCAGGTGGCGCTAAACCGTCTAAAGGCTGAACTGAAACAGCAGCTGCTTTACCTCAGGACATCCAGGTTGCTCTCGTATGCGTTGCTCTCAGAGAAGGCGGCGTCGATGCTGGGGCGCCTGCTGACACACACACACACACACACACACACACACACACACACACGGTTCACCAGCATCTCATGCTGACCAATCAGCAGACGGCTTCATCTGAAACATTGGCCTGCTAAAAGTGGTCTAGTCCAATCAAACGGTGCCTCAGCTGTCTGACTGTTTCTGCTCCTCAGAGGCGATGAAGATGAAGTGATGAAGGTGAGATGTGACTGACCTGCTGGACTCGCACCAGACCTTCTTCACCACAGCAGCGACGAAGGTGAGGATGAGGAAGCCGCAGACGGCGACGATCCCCGTCAGCCACTGGGGCAGCAGCCGCCCCGGGTGGCTGGGCTGGCCTGCGGGCAGAGGTCAGAGGTCACCAGGGTCACTATCGGAGTGGAGCGGTTCTGACCCGGTTTCTCCCTGGTGAACAGCAGCAGATCTGGTTGCTATAGATCTGCTGCAGTTTCACTCCTGAAACCAAAGATCTACAGCGAGGCGTTCAGCTGCACTGTAAAACATCAACAGCAAACTAAAGGTTCAGTTTTCAAAGTAAAAGCCCAGCCTTTGCTGACAGGAAACGAGTTGATGAAAATCTAAACCTTAACAACTTTTCAGTTTAAGAGTTCCACAAAACTCAGCTTTTATTTTGATATTCCAGTTATCAGCAAGCCAACCTGCAACTAAGCTAAATATTTAATTTAGTATGAAAAATAAATATTTTGTTTTCATCTAGATATTTAGGAAGCAGAATTCAAAGTTGGTTTGGATCAAAATATTTAGTAAATTTAATATTTCATTTGGAGCTCAATTTTTTAGCTTAGATGTAAATATTCAACTTCCAGCCAAATGTTATGTTTGAATTAAATATTTAGTCTGGAGCTGAAATTTACAAAAGTAGGAATAATGGTGAGTTTTTGAAAATTCAGTTCAGTGGTTTTGAAAACTGAAGTCGTGAAATTAACCAAATATTGCTGTTCACTTTTACAGTGTAATAAATATTCTGATGTTTCTAGTTGTTATGGTCCAACAGATTAACAGATGATCCGTTGCTGGTTTATTGATATATGAGCATAATAAGCGGAAAAGTTTCTTCCTGGATCAAAGTTCCGTTAAAACTTTAAATATTTCAATTGAAACATTTTAGCTGGAATCAAAAGTTTCTTCATTTTTAGTCCATATTTTAGATTTTAAGGCTAAAACTGTTTCCTGCTTTAGATTTCAGATCATTTGTACTGGATTGGATCTCAGAACCTCAGGTTGAGAACCGGCCGCCGGTCCAGGTGGAGCAGCCTACCTGTCTGGGCCGCCGCGGCTCCGACCAGAACCAGCACGCAGGTCAGTTCGGTTCTTCCCATCTCTGAGTCTGAAACAAACAGCTGAGAGCTGCAGGTTTTCCTGCACAGCTCGGATCATTTCTGTTAATCTGTAACCGGGCTGTTATCTGCTCCACTGCCTCGGCCCGACGTGCTGCTGCGGCCACAGAACCGGAACCAGAACCGGCTTCCTGCAGGAAACCGAGCCAGAGTCGCAGTTTCTCTGCACAAAGTTTATCTGCAGAAAACCAGAGACGCTTTTAGGATGTTTTCAGGCTCCTCACGGGTTGCCAAGGCAACCAGACTATCACACCATGACTGCATCATCACGTTTACAGAACCGGAACCGAGCCCGGTCTGGTATCAGAGGACGTGGAAACAAGACAGATCAATTCAAATCCGGAACGTTTAAATTTCTCAGCTGGGATTAAAACCTGCTGCAGTTTCTGGGCATCAGATGTAAAGTGATTGTTTTACTCGACCTTCTAAAAGTCAGAAGCAAAATTTCAACATTAAAAACGTTTAAAAATGTTCAGTGTTTCCATCCAATCACTTTTCTTCCTGCTCTGTTGATAGGCAGAATATCTGAGCTCCGTGATTCTGAAAACATTAAAAAATGTCCTGAACAGTTTTCCTCCAACATCTCCACTTATTGAAGGTTGTTTGTGTTTTCATCTCCATTTATTTGCTTCTATTTCTTATGAACTGGATGTTTTATTATTTTAATTCACATGTTGTATAATTAAGTGTATTTTCGAGATACGTTTTTCTTACACCTGATTTTATTTGACAATTTTGGTCCAATTAACACAAAATCTGGAGACGTGGAGTTAAGATGTTTCTTTCTGACAGCGATGGCCTAGTCAAAGGACAGAGGAGGAACCACAAAATATTTTCCTCTGATTGCTGAGAAATGATGTGCTGGTTGGAATAGATCAGAGGTCAAAGTTCAGTCCTTAGGGCCGCTGGCCGTCCTGCAGCCTCAGGAATGAAACGGCTTCGTTCCCTCCGGAGCGGGTCGGTTCTCCAGAACCTTTTTCAGCTCATTATTGCGTCCAGGTGCAGCAGAGGCTCGTCGAGACGCTGCAGGGCAGCCAGTGACCTCCCGTCTGGACTTTGACCCCTGGGGGAAAGAGGATCAGATCAACAGGAAGTAAAGACACCGAGTCACACTGGATTACCAAAATAAAACGGAACCCAAACATGGAAACCTAAAACATCCAAAGTAAACAGAATCTTTTATTTTGTAAATTCATTTTAGTAAAAGTCAAAGTTTGCTGCTTTGTGTTCAGTTGAGCGTCTGGATGAAGCTAAAGCAAAACGGTGCTGTTAGCATTAGAGCTAGCATTAAACTACTTCCTGTTCCCTGAAGGCCGACCTCCAGCAGACGGACAGGAGAACGTTCTTCGCCCCAATAAATTGTCAGACATCAGAAGATTTTATTAGACAAAAGTCTGAAGCAGAACCTTTCACAATAAAACTGTTTCTAAAGATGAAGGTGAGCAGAAGCTTCAGATCTGGCAGTTGCAGCGTCAGCAGGTTCCTACAGCAGGACGCAGGCGGACGACGGCCTGCTTCTGAGCGCGCTCAGTAGGTTCAGGCCGATCTGGGCCGGGTTGAAGTCCTGCGGGTCGGAGCGGCAGGTCCGCCGGTCGGTCCCGCCCTGCTCCCTGGAGGTGACGCGGTACCGGGCCTCGATGTTCCTCAGAGGGTCGTGTTCCGGGTCGACCCGGTCCGGACACCTGAAGGCCTCCTGGACGACGCGGCCCTGCAGGGTCAGGCCCACGAAGCCGTTCCTGAAGGTCAGCATGCGGACCACCGGCGAGTCGACGAACTGGACGCACAGCAGCTTCCCTGATGGAGACAAACGGACTCATCGGACCAGAACCGGACCAGACCGACCGGAACCAGAACCGGACCGACCGGGTCAGAAAGATACACGGTGGAGGGATGGAAGGAAGGATGGACCGGTGCCACCCAGTGGGGGAGTTCTGGTTTGGGTTCTGAGGTTCTGCAGGACCGGTTCCCGCTGGTCCCCCTCAGGGACAGCAGCGGCCATCTTGTCCCTGTTGGTCCTGCGGCCGACTCACCTGAAGCGACGTCCCAGACCTTGACGGTTCGGTCCTGCGATCCAGTGAAGACGAAGCGGTCGCTGTCGGCGAAGGCGGCGCAGAGGACGGCCTGGAAGAAAAGGCCCTGGTGGAGCGGAGCGGAGCGGTCAGAGGACGGTTCTGGGTCTCCTGTGCCCGAACCCGTCCGGTCTCACCTGGTACTCCACGGTGTGGTCCAGGGCCACCGGGTCCAGGGCCCACAGCTGCAGCGTGGCGTCCTGGGAGCCCACCAGGGCGTGCGTCCCCCAGTTGCTTGCCGTGACGCAGGTGACCCCGGAGCTGTGAGGCTGCAGGTCGGCGCCGACGCCGAGGCCAAAGTCGTGCAGCCTCACCTCGCCGCCGGCCGTCCCGTACAGCAGACGGCGGCCGGGCAGCAGCGCCATGTGGGCCGGGGGGCCGCGGAGCGGCGGCAGCGGGGCCGTCGCCAGGGGCCCCTCCACCGCGGGGAACCCGTCTCTGCTGGCGACCCGGAACAGGCGCAGCGCGTCCCGGTGGGCGACGGCCAGCAGGTTGTCCTGGCAACAGAGGGCCAGGCACAGCACCGGGGTCAGGCCCTCGGGGGGCGGGATGCACAGCGTCTCCTGGGGCCACGCCAGCGGGTAGATCAGCACCGTGCCGCTCCGCAGGCCGCACAGCAGGAGGCGCTTCTGCTGCGCCAGCTCCAGGCAGCTGACCTCCGCAGACACTGGCAGGCGCTCCGACACGGAACCTGGGCAGAAACGGGCCGGGTCAGAGGAGAACCAGATCCGGAGTTCTGGTGGGTTCCGCTCTGACCTGTGCGGTTGTTCCAGCTCAGAACTTCCCTCTGGTTCTGGTCGCGCACATAGAACACCTGATCTCCGTCTCTGGTGACGGCTGAGTGGGCGGAGCCTGCCGGGATGTGGGGGAGGGGCTTGTGGCTGGGGTCATAGGTCAGACTCCACAGCTGGACCGAATCCGCCGCCGAGGAGGCCGAGAGCAGCAGCTGGCCGTAGAGCAGCAGGGAGGTGACCGGAGCGCCGCAGCCGCACAGAGTGTCCACTAGGTGGCCGCTGGTCACCGCCCAGATCTGACCAAACCAGAAACAGGATGTTACTGCCTTCCTTTCACAATAAAAGCTTCATTCATTCTTTCTTTCATTTTATTGACAAACTGCCAGTTTACTACAAATACCAAAAATCAGTTCATAGAAAAATACAATAAAAACAGCATCTAGAGGCTTGGAGAGACGCGTCATCATCTATAGAAGTAGAACGGTTAGATTTTGCCAGCAGCTCAGTTGATGTTTGGTTCCTTCTGTGGAGACAAAACATCTGAGAGAAACTTAAAGTTCTCCATCAGAGCAGGAAGCAGACGGGGCTTCTGGGAGTTGTAGTCCAGCCTTGAAGGAAGAAATTCCTGGATCAGTTTTCCAGCGTCTTTCCTCTGCAGGATGTTTCTAGTTTTAACATCGGATTCATCAGAGCTCATCCGGCTCCGATGGGTGTTCAGGATGTCTCAGTGCTGTGAGGAAGATACCAGCTGAGCTCAGAGGTCGGTTCTCACCCGGATCAGCTGATCCGCCGCTCCAGTGACGACGCGTCGGCCGTCCGGCGACACGCAGGCCGATAAAACCTCATCGTCGTGCTGCAGCTCCAGGAATCTGTCCGCAGAGTCGCTGCAGATGCGGAACAGGCTCAGAGTCCGCTCCCATCCTGAACACAGGAGACACTTGGGTTTGGCTTGAGCTCAGGATCAGAACCGGTCCGGTTGGGTCTCTGCTACCTGCTAACAGGATCTTCTCATCCTCCGAAGCTGAGAAAAGAGACGGGAGCAGAGGAAACTCTGCGACGGTTTGCTGTCCTGTCCTGGAGATCTGCAGACAGGAAGTCCTTGTCACATGGTTCCTTCCAGACTAACCATAGAAATATTATCCTAGAAGCTCAAACTCTGGTCCAGCTTCACAGGTAAAACTCACCTGATGCAGGAATCCGTCTTCTGACACCACAAATAATGACCCACGTTTAGGTGAGGTCACTGAAATCACTGGAGTCAGGCTCCGGGTCAGCCGCACCGTCGTCTGGCTCCCAGTAACCGGGTCAAAGATTCTGACCCGGTCCAAATCATGCAGAGATACCACAAAATCTCCCAGAACCCCCAAAACCAGCGAGGCGTCGTCACTGTGGATCTCGGTTCCGTCCGACTTCCAGACCTTCACCTGCAACAGCATCAGAGGGAACACACCTGGGTTCTTCAGAACCAGCTGCAGGTCCAAAGAACCACAGACAGAACCGGAAAACGTTTTAATTTAGTTGCTTCTGTAGAATGACATTAGAACCACTTAGAACCGCATAGATCCATGGCATGAAGACCTGCTGACTGTAAGGACACAAACTGCAGAAAAACCTGAAACCATGAAGCGGACAGAACCTCAGACGGATCTGGGACTGAACCCGTCCAAAAGACAAGGAGCCAGAACTTTATGGACACAAAACCCAAAATCACACCAGAGGAGAACCAAAGAGACCGAAAGCAGCAGAACCAAAGACCAAGGAACCTTCAGGAACATCAACGCCAGTCAGGCTCCGCCCACCACCTACCTGCATCCAGGTGTGGACAAACAGCAGCTGGTCCGACACCTGTAGGCGAGCCGAGGAAGGGGCGGAGCCAGCAGGCCCCGCCTTCTGGATGCAGAACAGCTGCTGGCCGCTCTGTAAGCTCCACCTCCTCAGGGAGCCGTCTGCAGCCAATGAGAGGCAGTGGGCGGAGCTTTCGATGATCTTTACCCGCAAGATGGCCGCTGTGCAGGCAAGACGGACAGGAAGTAGCCGTCACGGTCCGGTCTGAGCTGTAAGAAATCTCATATGAGTTCTCGGACCCACCTGACGGTCCCTGCAGAACCTGCAGGAGATGTTTGTCCAGGAGGCTCCAAACCGCCACCACGCCGTCGGCCGACCCGGTGACCAGCAGCCGCAGCGCCGCGCCCACGGCCAAGCAGAGCACACCTGGAAACAGCCACACTGCGGCTAACTCATGATGCTAACCTTACTGTGAGCCAATCAGATCGGCCCTTTGGAAACTCCGCCCCCATTTGGTGCAACTGCCACTTTAAGAAGGAAACTTATTTGGTCAGTTAAACTAAATGAGCTGCGTTCTGTTAAATGTATGACCGGGTCACACCGGGTCATACCGGGTCATACCGGGTCACACCGGGTCAGAACGGGTCAGACCGGGTCACACCGGGTCACACCGGGTCAGAACGGGTCAGACCGGGTCATACCGGGTCACACCGGGTCACACCGGGTCATACCGGGTCACACCGGGTCACACCGGGTCACATCGGGTCAGAACGGGTCACACCGGGTCACACCGGGTCAGAACGGGTCAGACCGGGTCATACCGGGTCACACCGGGTCAGAACGGGTCACACCGGGTCAGAACGGGTCAGAACGGGTCAGACCGGGTCATACCGGGTCACACCGGGTCAGAACGGGTCACACCGGGTCACATCGGGTCATACCGGGTCAGAACGGGTCACACCGGGTCAGAACGGGTCAGACCGGGTCATACCGGGTCACACCGGGTCAGAACGGGTCACACCGGGTCAGAACGGGTCACACCGGGTCAGAACGGGTCACACCGGGTCAGAACGGGTCACACCGGGTCAGAACGGGTCACACCGGGTCAGAACGGGTCAGACCGGGTCATACCGGGTCACACCGGGTCATACCGGGTCACACCGGGTCACATCGGGTCAGAACGGGTCACACCGGGTCACACGGGTCAGAACGGGTCATACCGGGTCACACCGGGTCAGAACGGGTCAGAACGGGTCAGGGTTAGGAACCGCTCACAGGCTGCAGTTTTAAATAGTTTCCCTGATTTTCCCCTTGCTCCCAGTGTGGCTTGTGATGACCCTAAGGTCAGGTAGAAGGTCGGTTATTTTCAACATGTCGGATTGTCTTGGCCTGTTGAATGTGACGGGGAGCCGATCAGGAAGCCGTGACGTGAGAACAGAGGGATCCCAAAGAGTGGACATCGGAGGAGATATGTGGAAATGTTCATTACTATATAAATTATATTTGTGGTTTTGTTTATTCAGTTAACATGTTAAATATGATAAAACAAACAGCTAATAGAGCAGCTGCTCCTTTTATCTAACTTTTCTTTTTGTTACGTCCACAAACTATCACTGCTGCTCCTACATCCTGTTTGATTATTCTAAAGTCACTATGGGATGTTGGGGTTTTACTGGATTTCCTTCTGGAACCGGGATGTTCAGTGGAACCGGGATGTTCAGTGGAACCGGGATGTTCAGTGGAACCGGGATGTTCAGTGGAACCGGTTCTGGTGCCGTGTTGCTCCTGGACCCACGAACCGACCCAACCTGTTGATCGGCTCTGAGGTCACAGAGGTCTGGAAAATCGATGCTTAAATCAACCAGACCTAAAACTCACAAGTTGTTCTCCTCTCATCTCGTCTCGACCTCTGACGCTCTCTGGTTGCTATGGTAACACATCCCTTCACAATAAGATACAAAAACCAACATTTTACCTCAGGATAAAATTATAATTAAACGGAAATATTTCAATATTCTTATGCGGCCCGGCACCAATTGGGGGTTGGGAACCACCGGTCTAGTGGACATGAGGGTCATGGACAGGACAGCAGCCTGGATCGTCTCTGAAGGTTCGGCGCTCTGACCTCCGTGGGGTCCGATCAGCGTGTGCTGCAGCGCCCCCCCTGGCTGCTGCAGGAAGCTGCTCCTCGGGATCAGAACCGGCTCCGGACACGTCTGGAGCCAATCGTCGCACTGGCTGCAGAGCTGACCGATCACGGTGCGGAAGGTGGAGGCCAGGGAGGAGAGTCGGGCCAGCAGCTCGGAGTAAAACGCAGACCGGTCTGGAGTCAGAGGAAGCACAGCGGGTCACCCAGAACCGACCCAAACGGGCCAAAATATTCCAACCCAACCACACCGACCCATGTGGCCCGACAAGACGTCCAGGTTGGGCTTCATGAGGACCAGAGCCTCACGGACCAGTCCAGTTTCACAGCAGTCCATGTACTGGGAGCACTGGTCCAGGTCACTGATCAGGCTGGACACCCCACAGAGCCGGTTCTGACAGTACAGCCACTCGGCGCTACCTGCACACACAGAACCAGGAGACACTGGATCCACTGGTGGAACTGGAACCTCCGGATACAAACATGCTGGCTGCTGCGTCGCACCTATTACTTCCTGCCGCAGCTCCTCCCACAGACCGCCATGCAGCAAGTGATACGGCAACTCCTGGAGCTTTCGGACGTTCGCCAATCCAGGAGCAAACCACAGCGGCTGGGGCGGGACCTGGGGAAGTAGAGAACCAATCAGAACTCGGCATCCACCCTTATTTGTTTCATCAGAGAGCACGCTCAGACGTCTCCTCATGTCCACCAGAGGAGTCCTGGTACCTTCCTGTCCGACAGCAGCAGAGTCCGACCCGGAAGAGCCACCGGCTTCAGTCTTCCAGACCAGCGACCCAGGAAATACTCCGCCAGGATCCTGTGGGTCCGCTCCCGTCGCTCTGGCGTCACATAGCGGGCTTTGACTACTTCTGAGAGAAGCCTAGAAGAAGAAGCTCGATGGTACTCCACAAGAACTGAAGCTGCTCCTGGGTTAGGACATTTGGAGCGGACATGGAGAACATCTGGAGAACATCTGGAGAACATCTTACCGGCTGCTGAAGGCCAGCATGGCGACTCCGTCGGTCCACTGGACCTCCAGCTGGTCCCGCAGGTCCCGCTTGAGCCGCGCCCACAAGACGGGTGGCATCCGGATTAACGACGGTGTCGGAGGCGGGGAATACCTGTATACCTCACTGATGATGTCATCATCCAATGACATGACATCACGCAGTTCTGCCTCCATCAAGCCTCTCCTGTAGAGTTATGACATAGAGACGGTCGGTTCTAGATTTAGTGGATCATCATGAGAACCTCCAGGTCCATCTGGAGGGAAACCCAGCCCAGAAGGGAACCCAACTCGATCCGTATCTCTGGACTATTGGAGCAGAAAATGCTCCATCCTGCCGTTCCTCAGGAGAACAAGGACCAGAACCAGCTTCCTGTCGGGCCCAAACCTGAACGCTGGCCACAGAGCTAACTTTTGGTCTAGAGCTTTCATTAACTTTAAAAACATTTAGCACACTTGGCTAATGATTTGAATTGAAGTTAGCATTTTACTATTCACTCTGACTTTTTCTCTTTTTTGATCCTTTCAGTGAACAAATTGTTTCAACAGCCTAAAGGTTGGATTCCAGGTAAACCTATCAAGACCTTGAAGGTTTCTTCTTCTTCACCTCATCCTCAGCTGACGCTCTGCTAGTTTCCTCACCTTGCCAACACGATGCATCCCAAGGCCCCGCCCACCAGCGCCTTCCCATGTTTCTCCTCCAGCTTCAGGAGGAGCTGTGACATCACTTCCTCTGAGCTGGAGCCCAGCAGTAGCTCTGTTGGCGGTGTGAAGGATGTCCAGTGCTTGGCAGCAGACAGGATGAGCTGAAGGTGGAGAGGAGAGCCGGAGGCGTGGAAGCTCTGCAGCACCGCGTCCTTCTGCTCCCGGGTCAAAGTTCGCTGAGCCGCCTGCAGACGGGACTCCATGATCTGCTGCCCTTCGTCACGAGACAGACGCTCCACCTCAAAGACGTTTCCCGCAGCACCCGGCCTCAGCCGCATGCTGGCGAACGCCTCGCTGGTGGTTTCCATGGAGACCAGCAGGTGGACATTTGGAGGCACGACCGTGGGCAGCCAGCGCAACTGGTGGGCCTGATGTTGGTCTGCCAGCTGCTCCAGGGAGTCCAGGATGAGGAGCAGAGTGTTCCCCTGCTGAGAAACCTTCTCCAGCATGTTCTGGAAGAGCCGCTGCAGCTCCAGGTGAGAGCCGACCGACAGCAGGGGGGGCGGAGCCAGGCCACACGCCAGACACACCTGGAGGAAGACGCTGTGGAGGACATGGCTGATGTTTGGTCTCTGAGGATGATTGGCGGCCAGCAGCCTAATAACCAGCACCGCCTTGGCCTCCAGGACACCTTGCATCTCCTGTGCCAGTTTGCACAGCAGAACGGTTTTCCCCATCCCAGCGGCGCCGTGAACCACCAGCGGACCGTGGAGGACCGGGCTGGACTCCCACATGGCGAGGCAGATCTTCCCCAGAAGCCCATCTCTGCCCTGGAGACTCTTGCTCAACCTGGCAGCCATGACGGTGTGCCGCCTCGCCTCTTCAACCACCCAGTCAAACTCCTCCTCATCCTCCTCTGTGCTTCCCCAGATCTTCCTCCTGTCCAGTTTGACCGCCTCGCTGATCCGGGTTGTCATCTGGGAGATGAACTGCTGGCAGATGCTGTTCAGGTACTCGGCGTGTTCCTTGCGTTTTGGGTCGATGCTTCCTCTGTTCAGCTCCACGCAGTGCAGGTTGAGGATCTTCTTGGACGTGGCGTACAGACGTGACTTCAGGCCGGCGAGCAACTCCTGAGCTTCAGCATCCAGCTGCCCGCCCGCAGTGAGGTCCATGAACTTGGCCAGACGTTTGGATCCGTCCTTCATCCTTTGCCGAGGAATCTCCCGGACGAAGAGCAGGGCAGGCATTTGGCAGTTGTCCTTCCAGACGCCCTCCTCTAGCGCCCGTTCTGTGACTGAATGAGGAGCAGGATATGTTATTGGTCAAAGAGACGAGCTCGAGGACATGTCCGTGCCGCAGGACGTCTCACCTGATGAGTAGAAGAGCTGCTTCTGCTCGGCCGTGATGTCTCCAGCCGTCTCAGCCTCAGCGGCTGCAGAGCGCAGCAGCCGCAGCAGTTGACTCTCCGTGACGTGCCAGGACTGAAGGTCATCGTCATGGAGCTTTGCCACCTCAGGTCGGAGGTCATCGTAGTGTGGGAATCGTGCAGCGATTGGCTGGAGAACGTAGGTGGGTGGCAGAGAGTTGTTGTCCTTCCA
Source organism: Poeciliopsis retropinna (assembly GCA_010277075.1). Taxonomy (NCBI): domain Eukaryota; kingdom Metazoa; phylum Chordata; class Actinopteri; order Cyprinodontiformes; family Poeciliidae; genus Poeciliopsis; species Poeciliopsis retropinna. The sequence goes on from VMRM01000003.1 coordinate 335,830, forward strand.
AAACCATTCTTGCAGTTGTTGAACACCTTCTGGGTTCTTGGACAGCTTGGACAGAAGAACCTCAAACTGCTTTTCTGGGATGAGACGAGGAAGAGGTCGGTGGCCGTACCGGTTCCCCAGCAGGCCCTTCGGCACCCAAACATGAGGACAAGAGGAGAAGCAAAGCAAATGTGATCACAGATGCAGAACAGCAAAGAGCAACCAGCTTCACCGAGGCTGGTTGCTCCACAAAATCTTTACTGCCGTTGGTCAACATGATTTCAGCGGCTGTTACTGCAGACACAAACTGGGTTCTACCAACCAGAACCTGGAGAACGGCGGGAACTCACCACGAAGGCCGGTCCAGCAGAAACCTTCTGACTCGTCCGGATCTCCTGCAGGAAGATCTCAGTGACCTCAAGCTCTCCCAAAGGGAGGGTCCGGATCCCCCAGCTCAGATCCACCACCTGGACAGGAAGTGATGTCACTCACAGAAACATTACATCAGATGTTGGTGCTGAGCGAAGACGGACCGACCTCAAAGACCAGACCCAGACTGCGGCAGAACGACCGGACCTCCGGGTACGCGTTCTCCAGCAGAACCTTCCTCTCAACGCTCATGTCTGCACAGGAACCAGGGAGAAGACGATCCGGTCAGAACCAGAACCAGAACCAACAGCAGAACCAAAACTTCTAACAGACCCCTTATCGTTGAGCTCTGGTTCCACGGAGCGAACCTCTCTGAGAACCGGGTCGCTCCAGAACCTCCAGAACCTAGTGGACCTTCGTGGCTCAACATGTTGGACATGTTAGAGGATTTGACAGCGCCACATTTCATCAGAGGTAAAGTTCTGGCACCACAGAAGAGTTCTGGTTCTGGTTCTGGTTCAGAGCTCTGCTCCGTGGTGTTGCAGGTTTCCTCCACTAGGGGGCGGAGTCAGAAACGTGAGAACCAACCAGGTCGGTTTGGTTCTGGAATGGAACAGATGTTCAGGCCTGTGGCTCATGCATGAAGAGCTCAGCTTTTATTCTGAAAGGTTTCAGTAGGAAGAGCAGACGTGTCATCATAGATGCTGCCTCTGTAGATCTGGATTTGGCTCCGCCCCTAAACGCTACGTAGCATACATTTCTGGAAAGCTCCGCCCACCTGTCTGAGTAACCATGGCAACGGCCTCGGCTTCAGTCTGTTTCCATTATAACTAATAACAGATCGAATTCAGAATGTCTGAAACTGCAGCAGAGCAGCGTCATGTGACCTGAGCACCGGTTGGACCTGTGGAGCCAGAGCGGATCGTTCTGTCCAGAACCCGGACCTCCAGCCACTTCCTGCCTCGGCGCTCCGACCGGAACATTCCTGTCTGCACCACAGATCCATTATTTAAACCCCAACAGGTTTTCCCATAAATCTTTCATGTTTTTGTTTGTGGCTAAAAAAAAGTTCCGTTTCATAATTTACAATAAAAGATTCAAATCAAAATTTCAGAGGTTTCGGGTCGGTTCTGGTTCGGTTCCGGTTCTTTTTACCGGCTGAAAAAGTTTCTGCGTGTTTCCGTGAGGCTCTGGGTGTTTACCTGTCTGAACCGGGTCAGATGGACCCGGCTGAACCAGAACCATCAGAACCAACCTGATTCTGAGCAGAACTGGACCTGAACTCTGTCCAGAACCCGGACCTCCAGCACCGGGCCCGGGAGCAGAACTGACCTGTGCAGCTGGAGCTGATGAAGATCCGGATCATGTTGCTGCCGGTCCTCTGAGCTGCCTGGCAGCGTCCCCTCAGGATGTCCCGCGCACCACAGCTTTGTCCCCCGTCCATGGTCTCAGACCGTCTGCTGGTTCTGGTTCTGTGTGTCGGTGCTGCTGCTGGAGGTTCTGCTCTGAAGATCAGTGTTGAGTCACAGCAGCTGAGCTCAGGGCGGCATCTCCCAGGGGGCGTCGCTCTCAGCTGCAGCTCAGACTAATTACAGCGAGGAAGAGGAGGACAACAAGCCTGTGACATCATCATCATCATCATCATCATCATCGTCCTGCAGGACCTGAAACACAAAAAACATTTATTTTCCGCTGCACTGAACTGCAGCTGAGCAGATTTAATAGACATTATTATTATTATTATTATTATTATTATTATTATTGGAGAAACTTTCTGAACCCAGAAGAACCAGAACCGGTTCTGAGACTTTCAGAAGAAAACTAAAAGTTTCTAGTCTGAATCTCTTGTTGCTGCAGATGTTAGTCAACCAGAAGCTGGAAACAAACTTTAGGTTCTGATGAAACATCAGGAACTTGCTGCCTGTTTGTTCTGCAGTTTTACCTTCAGGCTGTTTTTACCTGCAGATCTCTGGGGATCCAGCTGACAACAGCAACAACTCCATCAATGATCATGTTTCTGGTTCCTTTACAACAATCTTAACGGGACTGGAACGTTTTTGATTTCATTTATGTATTCTGGATTTTTTTTCCAGAACACCCAACTTTTTCCTGTAAACATCCGTATGGAAGCCTTCTGTTAAAAAAAATGAAATAAATGATCTTTTTTCCTCAGATTATTTATTTATTTATTACCTTGATTGGCGGAAACAGGCTTCCATCCGCCTCTGTTGTTTTTGAGGCTTTGAAATGAGTTTTTAGGAGAAACAGCAAGTTCACCTGCTGCAGCAACAGGAAGTGGGACGGACCTCCGTCAGCCTCAGACCTTATATGGAAATGGGACATTCCACTCCGGAAGTGAAGGGGGCGCTATTTCCGCGATGTCCCATTTGAATTTTCTTTTGAAATCTGATATATTTTCACCTGTAGGAAGGATTTTCACTCTCAGCATGTATTTGAACTTCTCTCTTTTATTCAGCTCAGATCACAGTTTTTAACAGATTCTGTAGCTTTCTGTGTTCTTCTAAATCTGCTCCTTAGTTGCATCTTTTCGGCCTGATACTGCCTCTACTGGCGGGGGGAGGTAACACAACTAATCGCATTACTAAATCAGAATAGCACAAAGTCTTTATTTACTATTAATTGCAACATTACTGGCACCATAAAAAATAAATTTTCTAAAACACAATTTTTTAACTTTCTGAACGATGTAGAGCTAATTAAATGACATAAACAAAACATGTACATTATAAATAATATTTACATATCTCCATCAATTTTAGAAGGAATAAAAGAAATACGGACATATGAAAAGCAACATAATGAAGTATAATAAAAACCATTTAAATGTGTACATAAGAAACGTAATTGAGCAAAAATCAATAACAAACAAATCTGGTTGTTAAACAGATATAATTTTACGGTGCCGTGTATATTATTCTGAGACTTTTGTTTGTGGACTTTTATACATAGGAAAAAATAAGATTAAACTATTCAATCTATCATGGTGGAAAATTTCCTTCGAGTCTAAAACGCTAAAAAAAACATGGAACCACAATTTCAACAATTTGTGCATTAAAACACTTTGCATGTTATTGGCAGCGGCGCCACCAGGAATCTTGGACCCCATGACAAAAAATGGAATTGACCATGGAACAGAGAACAGGAGCAACCAGAACCTCTGGGAATTAAAGTTGAACTTTGGGAACCTGAGTTCCTGCAGATGAAGCTAGAAGTGGAACCAGAACCTCTTCAAATAAAGCCGGAACCAGAAGAAGCAGAGGAACTAGAACCTGTGAGGGTGAAGGAGGAGTGTGATGTTGTCTCCATCAGTCAGGATGAAGAGCAGACTGGTTCCTTCCTGGTGAATATTGGTTTTAAACTGGACCAGATGGAACCAGAACCAACAGGAGCCCAGATGATCTCTCAGAACCCTCCAGAACCTGGGAATCTGGATCAGTCAGGAAGCCGTGAAGATCACTCCACCTGCCAGACCAGCAGCTGCCTGAGTGTTCATCTGTGTCTCCACGCCGGAGAGAAGCCCTTCTCCTGCCCCGCCTGTGGGAAGCGCTGCAGTGTGAGTCATGTGACCCGCCACCTGAGGACACACCTATGGCAGAAATGATGCTTTGATATTACAGCAATGCAACTATGCAGAAACTATCCATTTCTGAAGATGGACAGTTTGGTCGGCTGCTAGACTGTTATTATCCATCAAGACAGAGCTGAATGATTCTGTGCAGCTGACAGAAAAAAAGGTTTAAAATTAATATTAATATATTTCTACATAATCCTAACAACAATGTAAATACAGGAAGAAGACAATAGTTGACTATGTAATTGTTCATGTAAATGTTTGTGTAGTTTTATTTGAGAAAATTGTGATTTGTACATCAGAATCAGCAAGTCTGTTGTGAATCGATTAGTACTACCTCCGTGCTCCACTAGGGGGCGTTTGTCTCTAGAGCAGAACAGAAAGCAGTGGGTTTCCTGTCTGTCCAGGGTGGAGCAGCAGCTCAGAGGGAACAACTAATGCTGATGGTTTCATCTTTAGCCACACAAACTGTGAATATGTGGATTTCCAGCTAGAAAACGTGAATCTTTGTTCCCTCCACTGTTTGTGTCATTGCTGGTTTTGAACAGGAAACATTTTCCCCTGAAAACAACAACATGTCTGTCTGCTGAGGAAAATGTAACCAATAAGTAAATGTAATCTGATTACTGGATTGCTTGTTACTGGAGAAATTGGTCGGTTCGGAGTCACTGACATCATTGTGATCAACTTCATTGCCTTATCAAAAACTTGTTTGCTCTTGTTTCTTGGAGGTTCTGAAACGTCTGGCTGTCTGCTCATCTATTAGATGAATTTTAAATCTTATTCATGTGGATTTATATGTATTATTTAAAATTTGTGTGTCTATTTGATTTATTTCTTAATCGACTTATACAGTTTTAATAACAACTGAGTAGAAATAAAATTCTAACAGAAACTTTATTTAGTTCTGTTGTTTACATGTTTTGCTCCGGTCCAGCAGGGGGCAGTAACGCGGCCCCGTTAGGATGTTATGAGCGTGTCCAGGTTCTGTTGTGGTTCTGTTCAGCAACAATGTGTTCCGTTGAGCCTCTGAGAGAGTTTATCAGAGAGAGACTAACTGCTGCTGCTGAAGAAATCTTCACCCAGCTGGAAAAAACCATCGTCCGGTACGAGGAGGAGATCGACCGGCAGCGGAGGCTGCTGGACCTCCGCTGGAGACCCCGAACCGAGCAGAACCCCGCAGGTAGGACCAGGTTCTGTTTATCACAGGATGGTTCTGATGAGAGGTCCGGTAAACGGAACCAGATCCGGTTCTGCTCTCGGATTCTATAAACTCTGAATTCATTAATCTGGACCAAAGTGGGTCAGAATCTGGACCTTTCTCACCAAGCTGGTACCAGGATCATGGGTTAGTAAGTTCTGCTCCTCAGACCCGGATTCACTGGTTCACCAGTCAGAACTTCAGAACCCGAACAAACATCCAGGGCTGTGTTTACTGCTGGTTCTGGACGGCTCCCCGGTCCGTTTCTAGAGCCGGAACCACAGCAGAACTTTGGGTCCAGATATCAAAGACATGAAATGATCACCTGTGTTTACTGGTGAACTGAGATGTTTTGATATTCAAGCAAAATATTAATGATGAATTTCTAATAAAAGGAAAAACAACCTGAGATCCGGAGACGTTAAATTAGAATAAAATAGAAAAGACAGAATATTTATTATCATCAGAACATTAATGATTTATTAATGTTCTGCTCAGAGTCGGTTCGTCCAGCTGAGGTTTACCCTAACCCTAATACAAAATAAATCTTTATTGCAGGAGAACCGCTGCAGCACACAGAGGGAACAGAACATAAAAACTTCAGTTTCCATGATGAACTCCAGTTAAAGGGAAGAAAAATGGCCGTATTATCAGAAATGTTATCTTCTAAACATTATTGGTCACATTGAAACCATTAGATGATAAAACCACAAAACACAGATTCCCAATTTAAAGCTTCAAAACCAGTTTTTACTGTTCAGTGGAGCCCAGTCATGTTTTATTAATAAGGGTGTGATTATTAAAACGGACCAGATGTGACTGTTTGCACTCAGATGGGATTTAATTGGTTTTTATTATCATTACGTTTTAATCTCCTCGTCTTCGTTGCTTTCTGCAGACGCAGTGGAGCAGCATCTCCGTTCTTCTTCTTCTCTGATCTCTGTTTCTCCTCCAGTTCCCCCGCAGACCTCCACCTGCAGGCAGGTTCTGGACGAGATGAGCTCTGGTTTGGACCCGCAGGAACCAGAACTCCCACAGATTAAAGAAGAACAGGAGGAATCAGAGCCTGAGCTGGACAAAGATGAATATGTAAAAGTGAACATCAGCGAGGATGAGGAGGAGCTGGTGCTGAAGCAGGAACAGAAAACGGACCCAGACAAACCAGAACCAGAGCAGAACCAGGCCCGGACCCAAAGCTCTGCTGAGGCTGAGAAGGTGGATCATAAAGGAGGTGATGAAGAAGCAGAGAAGGAACCTGATGGTGTAGGAACATCTGCCAATTCTGCGGCTGGGGCTAGTTCCGACCCGAATAGAAAACCCTCTCAGTGTGACGTGTGTGGAAAACATTTCACTCAGAGTTACAACATGAGGGCTCATCTCCGGATCCACTCAGGCGAGCGGCCGTACTCCTGCCAGGTCTGCGGGAAGAACTTCATCAAGTACGACAACATGCTGGTCCACATCAGAACCCACACGGGTCAGAAACCTTACTCCTGTCCGACCTGCAGCAAGCGGTTCAGCCAGCGCAGCAACCTCACCTTCCACATGAGGATCCACGTCGGCGACAAGCCCTTCACCTGCAACACCTGCAGGAAGAGCTTCACCTCCAGCGGCCACCTCACCATCCACAGGAGAACCCACACAGGAGAGAGGCCCTACCTGTGCAACGTCTGTGGGAAGAGCTTCAGCCAGGGCGGCGGCCTGTCGGCCCACCGGAGGACCCACACCGGTGAGCGGCCGTTTACCTGCAAGGTGTGCGGCAAAGCCTTCGTCAGGAGCGACAAGCTGCTGGTCCACATTCGGATCCACACCGGGGAGAAGCCGTACACCTGCAAGATCTGCTCGCGGAGCTTCGCCCGCAGTTGCCACCTGACCACCCACATGAGGACCCACACCGGGGAGAAACCCTACTCCTGCCGAATGTGTGGAAAGAGCTTCAGCGAGAACCGCAGCCTGACTGCCCACGTCAGAACACACACAGGCGAGAGGCCGTTCTCCTGCGACACCTGCCATAAGGCCTTCACAGACAAACGCAACCTCACCGCTCATGCCAAGATCCACACGAACAAGAAGCCCTTCTCCTGCTGCATCTGTGGGAGGAACTTTGCAGAGAACCAGAGTCTGACGGGCCACATGGCCACACATACTGGGGAGCGGCCCTTTTCCTGCAAAGTCTGCCAAAAGGGCTTCACTCAGAGCGGCAAGCTGGCCGCTCACATGAGGCAACACAGAGGGGACAACGTTTAGGTGCACCTGCTGATTTTATTCAGAAGAAGAAACTGGAAAGCAGAAGGAGCTCATTAAGTCACTGTATTTGTAGCAGGATAAAATACCTTTAGGGAATAAATTTGGTTGGTGTTAATTAATCATATTTAGGGCTTCTGTTGAAATTTAAAAAAAAATTCAAAGTCCAGTTCTGGTGTCCTGAGCAACAGAATATAGCTAAGAGCCTTCTCTCACAGAGTAACTCCTGGCTAGCTCGCCATATTTAGCACTGGACTCGCAAGGCGGTCGGACTGCAGGGAAGACTCTCTGTAGTGGTGAATCTGCTCTAAGGTTGTAGCGTTGTTTAAAGGCACTGTTCAGGTTTATCGCTGCTCTCAACCTGGAGTGTCGGCCAGAACACTACTTAGGCCAGGATTCAGTTCAGGACCAGATGTGGTACAGCAGGTGGAAGAAGGAAGACATGCGGCAGGATCCTTTTGATTTCCTGTATTCCAAGTCAGGTCACAGATCTGATCCAACAACAGTAATCCGCATCAAGGTGTGTTTCGGTGGATGAGTGCTTCTGGTATGTGTTTGTGTGTGGTCTCCTAGAATAAACACAAATACAGAAATAAGTTTCAGGTGTTCTATCATTACACATCACACCATACTATTATACCTTAGATAAACTAAGAAGGAAATGGATAAAGCCTAAATAAGCTCAACATCAGAATCACTATTCATAAACAAACTGAGACAAATTAACTAATAACCATGGCTCTGCGCCCATCAAGTACATCTGTATGTTCCGCACAGCGCTCTACAATACACACAGATAGCTACTAGCTTGGACTTAGCAACAGGTGAAATAACGGTAAACGAATAAACTTCAAATCTCTCATTGAGCTTCAGTAAACACTCAAATATAGTAACTTAACAATAACGCACACTTATAAGGCGGACGCATATCCTCCCGCTGTGATATCAGGAACGATTTTTGCTACGGCAATGTGATGACGTCATCAATGCCCTAACTACGGTATGCCGCAAGGGGCAAAAGTAACTGAACAGAAATTACCTAAAACGAACATTAATACTCAACAAATTAAACTATTTAAGGGTCTTTTGAACACTCCGTGCTGCATGAAGGTGTCTGTCTCAGCGGTTCTGGGTTGAACTGTTTCAACCGGTGGAAGTGATGTGTGATTGGTCAGGAGTTTGTGGATGTGTTTTATGTAGAAATGCGCTCAGACAGCAGTATTGATATTTCACTAGTTCGCTTCCGCTATCTGGTTTGTGTATCTGCAGGCGACATGAATAAATGTCTCGCCGGGGCATTTTGTGCCCGGAAGTATGTTTCTGCGCGCTGTTCCTATTGCCCATATATGGAAGACGCTGTGACAGGGCTGACTCGTGGGATTGAGGTGGGTTCAGGACTTTCGACTTAGTGGAAGGAGACTAACGGAACAAACAAGGCGGTAGGACTAAGAGTTTTGGCGGATCGCATAAGCTGTATATTGACTGTAGTAACATGGCTTCTACATCAGGAGGAAATAGTGGGAATGAGATGGAGTGGATGATTTCTAGATCATCACGAATGAAAAGAACAATTAGGAAAAGACAAGAAAGAGCAAGAAGTTGGTCAGAAGAAAGTGAGGCAAGAGCAGACATTAGCAAAAGGACAAAAACAAACGAAAGGGCGAACTCACAAGAACAGGGTGATGTTAATTTAGAAGTAGAATTTAAAGTTATGGTAGAATTCAAGCAAGAGGGGGGAGCTATTCATCCCATAAAACTGACCAAAGCAATAGAGGCAGAAATAGGAAAGATTAAAATGGCTAGAATCATGAATAACAGAAGAGTGCTAATACATGCTAACAGCGAATCACAGCAACAGAAGATAATGAAAATGAAAACCCTGATGGGGGAAAGAGTTAAAACTCATATCCCAGGATTATTAGCAAGGCTGAGAGGAGTAATTTCAGGAGTTCTGCTTGAAATGACAATGGAGGATGTGAAAAAAGAAATCAAAGGAGGGAAAATAACAGGTGCCACTAGGATTAAAAGTAAAAGAGATGGGAAACTTAAAGACACAATGGCAGTAATTTTACAGTTTGAAAATATTGTACCAGGAAATATCCAGCTGGGTTACATGAACTATAGAGTCAGAGAGTATATCCCTAAACCCCTCAGGTGTTTTAAGTGTCAAAGAATGGGACACACTGCAAAGGAATGCAAAGGAAAAATCAGGTGTGCAAGATGTGGAGGTCAACATGAATATGGAAAATGTGAGAAAGATGCAAAAATCAAATGTTGTAATTGTGGAGGAGATCACAGTGCAGCATATGGTGGTTGTCAAATACAAAAGGAAGCTAGGGAAGCTCAAAGAATTAAAATAACAGAAAGAATTTCATATGCTGAAGCTTTAAAAAGAGTAAAGAAAGACAGTGATAGAGGAATGGGAGAAACAGGTCAAAGAAACACAGCTTGGAATACAAATCAAGTGCAGACCGGTCAGAGACAAATATTGGTTCCAAATACAAATATCCAAAATGCATGCTTGCATAAATGTAGAATGGATGATAATACAATGGTGGTGAAAAAAGAAAACTTTGTAGCATTTATATGCCATATCATTAATGTAACAGTGCAAATGAAGAAGTGATAAAATAAAAGCAATTGTAACAGCAGCTGGAAGATTTTTAGATATGAAAGAAATACAAGCAGATCAAATACATACCATGTTGAGTGCCACTGAAACTACAGAAAACACTCAGGATTAGGATTCAAGCGTTTTTAATGGTTTTACATATCCTTCAATGGAATGCTAGAAGCTTAATAGCCAATGGACAAGAATTTAAAAAGTATATTTATGAATTAGAAATGATCCCTGAATTAGAAATGATCCCTGTTTCTTGATATTAACCATTCAAGAAACATGGTTAAAACCAAACCTAGATTTTAAGATTCCTGGATACAGCATGGAAAGACAGGATAGAAGTAATGGTAGTGGAGGAGGATGTGCTCCTTTAATTAACGATGGAATAGCTTATAAGAAAACCTCAATGAGTGATGAATTAGAATATGTACTTATAGAAATATTTAATTTAAGAAAACATGGGAATATTAAAATTATAAATTATTATAATCCATGTAAAAAACTAGATTGTAAAATGCTTAAGGAAATGGCTGGGAAATTACATAGAAGAGAGTTATGGTGTGGTGATTTTAATGCCCACAATAGTCTTTGGCGTAGCAAGAAGACGGATCAAAATGGCAACATAATTGAAGAAATAATGGATGAAAGATCCCTAGTTTGTCTAAACAATGGAAAAGGTACAAGAATAAATATACATAAAAGTACAGTCTCATGTCTTGATATTACATTAGTATCTGACTGTCTTGTTAGTTCATGTGAATGGGACGTCAACAGGGAATCCACAATAGGGAGTGATCACTTTCCAGTGAGTACAAAAATTAATTATAATTGTCCCTGACGATGCGGCGAGGAGACGCATGCTGAAGAGCTAAAGCTGATCTCGGCCAATTTTACGTTTCTACTTTCCGTCAGGAGGTTTAACTCGTGTGAGTACGGAAGAAATTAAGCAGCACAGATGAATAAAGGGAAAAATTCAAGGTTAAAGAGTACTCCGGGACCTAAAATTGACCAAATGATGATGTCGAACTCACGAGCTAACGAAGCTAATGCTAACACCAACAAGCTAACGAAGCTAATGCTAACACCAACATGGAGACGCCCGCTCGTGCGGGAACAGACTCGTCGATTATAAATGAGATTCGCATTATGAACCGAGATCTTCAAGACAAAATACAGCAGGTCGGGGCAGACGTGGTTGTAATTAAAGACTGTCTGGACTCTCTGAAATCTGATGTTGCCGGTCTCAACAGCAGAATTGGAGAAGCCGAAAACGGAGTGTCACAGCTAGAAGATGAGAACGCGGTGCTAACAACTGCAAGCACGGCTGAACTGACGTCCAAAATTACACAGCTGGAAGGTCGGATTCAATATCAAGAAAACTACAGCAGAAGAAACAATCTGAGGATAAAGGGAGCAGTCGGAGAAGGGGAATAACGTGCTGGAGTGTGTCATGGATGTACTACGCTCATTACTCCCACAAGACCAGGACACCAATCAAATCATCATTGAGAGGGCTCACAGAATCCCTGCTACGCTAAAAGAAGATGGACGAAGTACGTCAGCCGGACCCCGCCACATCCTGGTGCGATGAAAATACGACTCAGAGCTAGAGAGGTCGGAACCTTTCACTGGAGGGGAAATAAGATAGAATTTTTTCTAGACTTCACAAGGGAAGTACAAGAAAAAAAGGAACAAATTCTTTGAGGTCAGACGTATGTGCAGAGCCAAAGGACTGAAATACATCACGCAATACCCCGCGGTGGTTTGGATCTCCCTCGGTAAAGAACGCCTTCATTTTGAAGACGCAGTTGCAGCAAAGAAGATGATAGACAGATACCAACCCCCGGAGGAAGGCGAATGAACGAACAGGCTCCGATGATCAGTGGTAACATCTCCTCTTTGTGATCATCAACCATAACCCCCGATTTATTAAGACCAAAATGCTCACCGTATAAACGCTAAAACTGGTCAAATTTACGTTATGTCAATGAGACTTTGCTGACGTTGAAAATGGTTTGCTATCTATGCAATCTAAGTTGCATGTATGGTGATTTAAACTGCCACACATGAACGTGTGATGGTGATGTGGATTGCTATGTGTTCATGACCCAAATATTTTCTCAATGTAAACAGTTTAAATAGTCCAGTTCTTTCTGTAGTTTTTCCCTTTTTCCACTTATCTAAGTCATTTGAGCTGACAAAGTTCTGGCAGAAGTTTTTGAATCTTATCACTACTGTATATTATTGGTCGAGGCGGCTTACTCTGAAGACCTCCATCCCCACATAAGGAATAAGGCGCAATTATTTTATAAAAGACACGTTTGTTTGTGTCTAAATTTAATTTCTTATTTTGGGGTCCTCCATCTCAGCCACCCTTCTTTTGTTTTTTCTTTTGTTATAGATATAAACACAACGGTTACACCACAAAATATATCGATGGCCTTGTTACTATTATCGATAAATGGACATAAAATATGGGGACTATAGTTAAAATATCCTCCTGGAATGTTAATGGCCTGAGCTCGTACACTAAACGACGCAAAGTACTTAAATATCTAAAACAGAAAAAAGTAGATGTGGTGATGCTACAAGAAACACATATGTTAGAGAAAGATGTTAACAGAATTAAAGATAGGTGGGTGGGACAAGCCTACCACAACACTCTCCAACAGAAAAAACGGGGTGTATCCATCTTATTTTCTAAACATCTCTCAATTCAAGTAGAGAAAGAATATAAAGACAAAGAAGGTCGAGTAATCGTTCTGCTAGTCAATATTGCAGCACATCATTATAGCTAATATATATGCTCCTAATATAGAGGATCCAGACTTTTTCTTACAACTTAAGACAATTTTTATGGATTTTGGAGACTTCCCAATCATTCTAGCAGGAGATTTTAACCAAGTCTTAGACATTGTTTTGGATAGATCTGGGAAATCAAATCCTAAAAACAGTAAAACCCAGGACGCGATCAAAGGTCTGTGCAAACATGCTGGTTTATCAGATATTTGGAGACTTCTAAACCCTTCAGCACAAGACTACACCTTCTTCTCAAATAGGCACTCGGTTTACAGTAGGATAGACTATTTTCTGATCTCACACTCTCTCGTTGAAAGTGTTGGAAACAGCAATATTGGTTCAATAGCATTAACTGATCATGCCCCCATAGACCTAGTCCTACAATTGGGAACTCATTATGAAAAGGCTAGGGGATGGAGGATGAATACCAGCTTACTAAATGATGCTGATGTATGCAAAAAACTCAAAGAACTAATTACTGAATACTTTACAACCAACAATAATACCGCAGACCAAAACTCAATCTGGGACGGGTTCAAAGCGTATATCAGGGGAATACTGATCCAACACTCAGCCCGGATCAAAAAACGTGATTCCCAAAATATAAACCTATATGAAAATGAGATAAAGATACTGTAGAGAGACTATTCAGAAAATCTTAACCCATCAACTTTTGACAAACTCGTTAAGAGCTAAATATGAGCTAAACACAATATTTTCAAAAAAAGTAGAATACTCTCTTTTCAGGATTAAACAGAAATGGTATGAATCAGGCGATAAAGCTGATAAATTGTTAGCCAGTCAATTAAAGGCCAAACAAGCAGCACGTCAAATTAGTGCGATAAAGAACAAGGCTGGGAGTGTAATGACTAGTCAGAAAGAAATTAATAAGGCCTTCAAAGATTTCTATAAACATCTGTATTCTCAAGAAGGACAATTTGATCTAAGTTCAGCAGAAGCGTTTTTTAGAAGACTAAACCTTCAGAAACTGTCCGAAGAGAGTGCTACACAACTAGAAAGACCAATAACTATGGAAGAGCTCATTAAAACTATTAAAGTCTCACCCAATGGAAAAACTCCAGGCCTGGATGGTATTCCTAATGAGTTTTATAAAAAATGTACGACCGAACTGAGCACAGAAATATTGAAAACTTTTAACTCAGCTATCGACTCATGTCGATTTCCCACATCAATGAAAGAATCATTAATCACTGTTATTCCGAAAAAAGGAAAATACCCTTTAGAATGTTCAAGCTACAGGCCAATAAGCCTATTGTGCTGTGATGCAAAATTATTCACAAAAATATTATCATTGCGAATTAACAAGGTCATAACATCAATTATACACCCAGACCAAACAGGCTTCGTCAAGGGCAGAACCTCCTCGGATGGTCTAAGACGATTACTACACCTGATTTGGAAAGCCCAACAGTTAAACTTTCCGGTAGCGGCCCTGTCATTGGGCGCGGAAAAGGCATTCGACAGGGTCAGCTGGAGTTATCTGTATTATGCACTTGCAAAATTCGGGTTTGGAGAATCTTTTCTAGAAATGATAAAAATGATATACTCAGATTCAAAAGCGACGTTAAGAACCAATGGATCGAGATCAACTCAATTCTTAATCGAACGCGGGACCAAACATTGTCACCCCTGCTCTTTATTATCGCTCTCGAGCCCTTGGCTCAAGCCATCAGACAAAATGAAACAATAAAAGGCATAACAATGGGTGGACTAGACAACAAAACACTAATTTTTGCAGATGACGTACTGCTTCTACTGTCGAACCTTGAGGAATCATTACCTCCTTTACTAGATTTGATCAACAATTTCTCTGAATTATCCGGATACAAGATTAACTGGTCTAAATGCGAAGTAATACCCCTATCAAAGTTTTGTTATAAAAGTCACATACAAAAGTGGAAATTTCAGTGGGTACCAAAAAAACTTAAATACCTGGGCATAATGCTGAATCCGGGTCTGGAAGACATTATTCTAGATAACTTTGAACCTGTGATAAATAAGATAAGCTTGCTTTTAAAGGGGTGGGACAAACTACAAATATCACTGTGGGGTAGAGTCCAGGCCATTAAAATGATTATTACACCAAAATTAAATTACCTTTTCAATTCATTACCTCTCAAAATACCACGCCCTATATTTAAGACCCTGGACAAAATCATGAACAACTTTATATGGGAGGGGAAAAAGCCTAAAATGTCTGCCCTAAAACTCCAAACTAAGATAGAATACGGAGGATTACGATTACCCAATATACAACTCTATCAGGAAGCTTTTATAAGCGCACAAATAACATCACTTATGTTAAAAAATCACAATAGTCCAATCTGGGTAAACTTGGAAGGTGAAGTAAATGCTCCATTCAAAGCTTTTGATTATCTATCTCAACATCCAAATGATGGAGTTAGAGCCAATCCAATTATGACTCGCACTAAAAACGGTTGACAGCATTTACATAAAAAAGCAAATATTTGTCCCTTCACTCAAGGAACAGCCTCAGTGTGGAAAAACCCAAAAAGAAAAATAGAGGGAAAAATGATCTTTTGGAGGCGCTGGCATACAAAAGAGATTGACAATATAAACTGCTTCTTCCAAAATGGTGACTTACTGTCATTTCAGCAATTTCAAGACTTATTCAACCTACACCACAAAGATTTTTGGAAGTTCTTGCAAATAAAGGACTGCCTCACAAAATGAAAGAAACATGAGGTAACCATACCCACGGAATCACCAATATACAATATTTTTAATAAATTGAAAGACTCCCCAAGACGAGTAAGTCATATTTACAACTACCTGATTGAGAACGCTTGCAATATTAATACAGGACTTAAAAAGGTATGGGAATCAGAATTAAACAAAAAGTTCACAGAGGAACAGTGGGGTCTAATAGTCAAACAAATGTTGAAGCCCATGAGGGATGCGCGATCCAAATTGATACAGTTCAAAATTCTGAATCGTTTATGTTGGACACCTGTTACATTATTTAGAGCTAAGATAAGTAACTCCGATATTTGCTGGCGATGTAAACAAAGTCCGGGAAACTTGCTACACATGTTCCTCATGTGCCTGAACCTAACTACTTACTGGCAGGAGGTTATGGGTAAAATTAACAGCACCCTTAAGTCAAACTTACTCTTGACACCTACATTGGGACTTCTTAATTTCTTAGACTACAAGGCCAAAATCGAAAGGAAAAAAACACAATGGTTAAAAATAGCCCTCACCACGGCAAAGCAAGTTATATTAAGACACTGGAAAGGTCAAAATACCCCTACCTATACAGAATGGTATGCGGCACTCTTAGATACCGCCTCTTACCAAAGACTCATCCACAAAATAAACGACCAGTTTGAGGCATATCAGAGTATGTGGGAACCGTTCTTAAAACCAGAGAGGAAAGACCCAAATATTATTGGTCCAAAATAAAAAGACACCGTGTGTGTGGACCTTTTATTTATATTATTTAATTTGATCTTTTTTTATTTTGTTTTGCTTTAACCTTTTCTGTTGGCTGAGATGGGGGGAGTATGGGAGGTTCAGGGGAGAAAATGTTAAAATCAAGTCCTTCTATGTATAATTATTTAATGTTACATACTTTAAAGTACTGATATTATCAATATTGTTTTCACTGTATGTTTCACTGCTGAAGGACTCAATAAACATTGAAAATTGAAAAAAAAAATTAATGATAATATAATGAGGCAAGAAGATGTCAGAATCACAAGATGGTGTTTTAATAAAGCTGATTGGCAAAAATTTAAAATAAATTGTGCGAAAAGCAGACATTTGGTTACATTAAAAGGCAATATAGAAGAATGTACAAGTCAAATAACAGAACATATTTTAAATGCTGCAAATTCAAGCATACCAAAAATAATAATAAAAGGGAAGAAAAAAGTAGTTCCTTGGTGGAATGATGAATGTAGTAGAGTAGTTAAAGATCGAAACAGGGCATTTAAAATACTGCAGAAAAATTTAACAATTGAAACTCTTATTGAATATAAAAGGAAAAGAGCAGTGGCTCGGAAAACTGTTAAGGATGTTAAAAAGAAAACATGGAGAGAATATTGTTCTTCAATAGGTTCAGAAATAAAATTACAGAATGTTTGGCCAATGACTGGGAAAAGGAGTGATGTTAAAATACCAGCCTTAGTTAGAGATCAGGAAATAGTCGTGTTAAATAAAGATAAAGCAGATTTATTAGGTGAGTCATTTGCTGCAGTTCATAGTGGTGAACATCTTACAGATATTCATAGACAAAAAATAGGTAAGCATAAAAATATATTGGAAAAAAGTCAGACATATATCTCAACATTAGACATGAATATAACCATGAAAGAAATTAAAACAGTATTGAAAGGGACAGGATATCCAGCTCCAGGGGAGGATCAGCTATGTTATGCTGTGTTTCGACAGAAGTAACATTAGAATTAATATTAAAACTGTTTAATAAAATATGGAAAGAAGGTGGATTATAATAATACCAAATAGCTGGAAGAGGGCAATAATCCTACCGTTTAATAAACCAGGGAAAGATCCTATAAATCCAAATAATTATAGACCAATAGCTTTAACGTCACATTTAAGTAAGTGGATGGAGAAAATAATAGTTAATAAACTAGAATTTATTCTTGAACATAAGAAATTAATTAATGAAAATCAGTGTGGCTTTAGGAAAGGGAGATCAACAATGGATGCACTAACTAGAGTCAGTAATGACATAGAGAAAGCTTTAAAAATGAAAGAGATTATGATTGTAGTATTTTTTGACATAGAAAAAGCTTATGATTCATTATGGAGAGAAAGCTCTTATAAAAATTAAGCAGATGGGAATAGGTGGGAAGATGTATAATTGGATAGCAAATTTTTTGTTGGATAGAAAAATAAGAGTGAAGATTGTAAATGATTATTCAAAAGAATTTAATGTTGAAAATGGAATTCCACAAGGTAGTGCAATTAGCCCAATATTATTTAATATCATGATTAATGATATATTTTCTGAAACAGATGAAGGTATAAAATCTGCATTATACGCTGATGACAGGGCCATATGGATGAGAGGAAAGAATATAAAACATGTGGTAGGAAATATTAAGAAAGCAATTAGTAAAATAGAAAAATGGTCCTATGACTGGGGCTTTAAATTATCAACAAGTAAATCATGTTATATGGTTTTTACAAATAAGAAAAATATTGATACAGGAACAATAACATTATATGAACAGCCGTTGGAAAGGGTAGCAGAATATGGTTGGATCAATCATATACATGGAAAACACATATAGATAATCTGGAAACTAAATGTAAGAAGGTTATAAATTTACTAAAAGCTGTGGCTGGAAATAACTGGGGTGCAGATAGACAGTTATTATTAAACATATATAGGGCTCTCATGAGATCAATAATAGATTATGGTAGTTTTATATATGGAGTAGCAGCTAAAACAACATTACAAAAAATAGATACATTACAAAATAGGGTGTTACGTATATGTACAGGAGCAGTGAAAACAACACCTATTAATGCTCTTCTTATAGAGACTGGAGAGACTCCACTGGAAATGAGAAGAATAAAATTAGCTCTGACATATTGGATGAAAATAAGAAGCACTAAGGATGGAAATGTAAATTCAACAATTTTGACATTTTGTTGGGAATATTTAAAGTTTCAGAATAATGGATTTGGATGGATCATAAACAAATTGATTAAAATGTATGGATTAGAAGATAAAGAAATAGCGCAATTTAATCCCATTAGTGTTAGTCCTCCATGGATTTGTCCGGAGGTAAATGTTGACATGAAACTCCTTAAAATGAAAAATAATTGGGATTTAAATGAAATAGGGGTAAAGAGACTGACATATATTTAAGAAACTCGTATTATAATTATCTTAAAATATATACAGATGGTTCTAAGAATTTAAAAGGTCATGTGAGAATAGGAATATATATACTGGAGTTTAACATTGACATTTCTAAAAGAATATCTGATCAACTATCTGTATTCACAGCAGAAATGGTGGCAGCTATCATCAGCTTACAGTGGGCAGAGGAGGTTCGCCCAGATAGAGTGGTGCTATGCACAGATTCCAAAGCAGTAATAGAAAGTATTCAGGGAGAAGGAAATAGTAGGAAAGATCTAGTACTTGAAATTCAAAATAGCTTATTTAGATTATATAGAGGTGGCATTGATATTTGGTTCTGTTGGGTACCAGCACATGAAGGTGTAAAAGGCAATGAAAGGGCAGATAAATTAGCAAAAAGGGCTTTAGATCAGGCAATAACCATTAAAATACCTATTGGGGAAGGGAAATCAATTATTAAGAATAAAGAAATGGAAATATGGCAAAAAAGGTGGAATGAAGATAAGAAAGGAAGGAAATGATATAAAATACAGTAGAAAATATTAAGGAGAGAAATAGGGAAGAAATAATAATGATTAGATTAAGGGTAGGTCATACATATTTAAATGATACTTTATATTTAATAGGGAAGAAAAACAACGATATGTGTGAAGAATGTGGAGAGAAAGAAAACTTTTCTTCATATGCTTTACAGTGTTGATGAACTGTAAAGCATATGAATGTGAAAGGGAGAAATTGAGAAGAATAGCTGGAAGGACAGATCGAGAATGGAGTCTGAAAGGAATACTGGGAAATGATGGAAATATAATGGATATTTACATATTAAGAAATGCATTATTTATTTATCTTCAAAATACAAAATTAAAAAATAGAATCTGACTGATGTAGAATACTGTTGCTACACACTCATGTACAGTAGGTGGCGGTATGCACCTTAAAGTTGCTTTCGAGCCGCCATAATAGAAAAGAAGAAGAAGAAGAAGAGCTGACTCGTGATGGACGCAGGTAGATCGCTGAGGAGATCAGAGGTATGGTCCTTAACACTGACAGGTTGGTTTTGTTTCTGATTCCTCATCTTGAAGGCGACATCTTTTTAGAGGGAGTGACACACAGAGATTTCACTTCTGAGGAGGTAAAAACTTCTTCTTATTATTAATTGTTTGGCTCCTAAAGCTGCTTGTCTAACTTTATCCCTTTTGTGTGTCGGTTGGACTGCTACTGTTTCAGTTTAGTTTAGTTCAAATTAGAAATATTTCTTCTTGGTAGTTATAATTGGTTAAAATTAGTGGTGTGCTGATTGGCCGGGCGCCATATTGGGGGAGGCATGAAGGGACCATCAGGGGGCCTCCACAATTTTTTATTTTTTAATTTTGTTCATAGAAATAAAAAATGTGGCCCTGTCAATTACAAAATGAATCATTGGGTGTTTTCTAAGATTGTTTTTAGCAGTAATAATGAAACGTTCCCGCTCCCAGACCAAAACACACATTTGCCCTGAAGCCCCTGGATTTGCAGGAAACGGTTCCTTCCTGCTTGGAGCTGCAGCTGTTCAGCAGCAAGAACCACTGGCTGTTACTGAGCTGCTAAGAAAAATGATAAAATCAGGTTTTCAAAATAAAAAGAAAGTGAATTTGTAACCCAGTTTTTCTCCGAGGCAGTCTGTAGCATAGTTAGCTTAGCTACAGACTGTTAGCCTCCTTTTCACCAACATTTAATGAGCAAAGGAAATAAATTACGGGCTGCACAGTGGCGCAGTTGGTAGCACTGTTGCCTTGCAGCAAGAAGGTTCTGGGTTCAATTCCCAACCCGGGGTCTTTCTGCATGGAGTTTGCATGTTCTCCCTGTGCATGCTGGTTCTCTCCAGGTTCTCTGGCTTCCTCCCACAGTCCAAAAACATGACTGTTAGGTTAATTGGTCTTTCCAAATTCTCCCTAGGTGTGTGGTTGTTTGTCCTGTTTGTTTCTGTGTTGCCCTGCGACAGACTGGCGACCTGTGACCCCGCCTCTCGCCCGGAACGCAGCTGGAGAGGCACCAGCAACTCCCGACCCCATCAGGGACAAGGGTGAAGGAAAATGGATGGATGGAAATAAATTACCATCATATTGATATATTGACCTCTGACCTTTTACCACTTAACAACAGGTGAGTCGGTCAGCAGCAGCTCCGTCCCTCTGGACCTTCCTCTGCTGAGGGAAATTAAAGCTGCAGTAACTTTTATAAAATAAATAATTTTACATTTTGTTAAAACTGTCATTATGTTGTGACAGTTTGTGAAGACTTAAACAGAAGTGAAGAATCCATTTCCTCTGCTTTCTGCCAGAACTATCTAGACACAACCAATCAGAGACGAGAGTTTTAGTGCTGTCAATCACTATCTCATGTGGTGCTGCTCATCCCTATGCTGCAGCTAGCATAGCCTGCTGTGAATGCTTAGTCTAGTTAGCAGAGCTACCAATGACAGCAAGTTGTTTCTTCACCATTAGCACATTTAGCAGTGAGAGAACGAGGATGATTGACAGCGCTAAGACCCTCCTCCTGCAGGTAAGCTCAGCGTGAACGAAGCCATGGTTCAGTGTTGGAGATTTAGGGCAGCGTCCAAATAAATCCAGCAGATTTATTAGGATGCTGTCCTCCGCTGCATCTTTGTGGAAAACTGAGAGCGGCGGAGAAACCAGCGGCTTATTATGTACGTTTTCAGTTTGTTTTGTTTTTTTTAATTTAGGTGCGGCTTATAGTGAGGTGCGCTGTATAGTCTAGAGAATATTTGTGAGTATTTGAAAGCTGAGATGCATTAAACTGCAGTTACAGCAGTTTGCCAGCAGTGGGCGCAGTAACGGCTGGTCGGGGAGGCCTATTCATGTCGCTCTTGTCTGTTAACAATGTTTATGAAATAAAGAACTTGCAGAAATCTAGTTTCTAGTTTATTATTAAGTGTGCAGCATATGATACTCTCACATCTTCTTTATTGCTATAGATTCTCAGGACATGGCAGAACCAAAACAGACTTAAACACAAATACAACTTGTATTGAGAGTCACTACAGTAAGTCAATGTTTATGAGGAATTTTATCAAGTGGAGTCACTCATTAAAACTTGTTTTTTATAGCCTTACATTTTTGTAAAGGTGATTATATATGTGCTACTGAAGAAGCTCATATCTAAACATTTATATTTTAGTTTGACTTTTATGGTTCTCAGTAGTTTGCTTCCTGACAAAAACACATTTGATGTGCATTAGAACTTACTAGTCGTTTCTGGTCCTGCAGCTTGAACACAATAAAAACTTTTTAAACCACATTGTACGTTACATTTCACTGTAACTTTGCTGACCCCACCAAAATTGGTGTTAAATAATGTCCCTGTTTATGCCCCCCGACACACAGCTACACACACATAGCTCCTGTCTGCATGCGGGTACCGGACTGTGAACCTGGATCCGAATTCCTTCTGCAGCAGAACCAGATAAATGTCCAGACAGATATCGGGTTCTAATGGAAACAAGCGCAAATCCAGACTTCTGGTGTCTTCTCCGATTTGATCAGCAGGGGGCGCCACGTTCTTCTTCGGGCCAGATAAACTCAGCTTCATTAGTTGGGAAGAAAACCAGTCAGAACCGGACCTGTTGGGTCTGAGTGGAAGTCACTGGGTTCCTGTAGAACTCAGGTAATAATAACATAGAACTTTGTTTCCGTGCTGAGCCATGCTTTAGATTTTCTGCTTTAAACCTCCGTTTTTCTCAGTAAAAAAAGGAAAATTTTTATTTGCTTTTATTGTGAAACCTCTGACCGGAAATGACGCGTCCCTCTTCAATCCCTATCCGCCGAGTCTACCTTCATTGAGCCATCCGAACCAAACCGAACCTAATCCTTTCTGTGAAGCATGGGGCCGACAGGTGAGTAGCTGCGGGCCGGGTTCACGGCACCGGGAGCGGTTTGCGGTAAAAGCGTCTTTCTGTGGGGATTTTAGCGAAGCGGCTTCAACCTGCGGCAGCTAGCTGACAGTTAGCATCATGCTAACACCTGTGACAGGTGGTCAGAGCTCACCTGCAGCACGCTGGTTCTGTGCCGAGTCAGATCGATAAAGATGTTATATCTGGAGTTATTTCCGGTTATGTGTTTTCATTTAATTTAAAGCTTCCGATCTGTGTAGCATGTTGCTAACACTGGAAGCTAACAGCAGCTCCGGGAGCTAAACCTGTCAGATTATTGATTATGAGGTGATCAGGTCCAATCAGAGCTTCTTTAATCACATCTGGAATAAAACAATTATTTTGTCAATAATTATACAAAGATTAGCGGTATTATGTAGCTGACATTATTAGGTAAAATAATCCCAGTTATCAGTGAATGAATATATGGACAAACATCTGAACAATAAATGTTATTAAACAGAAAAGATATGAAGTTAAATAATATGAATGATTCAGAACAGGTCAGTTTTCTAACTGATTTAATTTTATACCATCAGAGTAATTAATTTAAATTCTAAATTATTTCCATCCTAATAGTCAATCTGTCCTATTAATATAATACAATATACTTTATTGATCCCCCAGGGGAAATTGCTTATTTGCTGACAAGCTACTCCATGAAAGCTGTAAATATTAGTAAATACAAAAATAACCATATGCGATATAAATGTATAAAAATGTAGTAACAAATTGAATAATTAATAAATGAATACATTATTATTAACCAAACATAATCAACACATTTAGTCTAAACATAAATGTAACTCATTTACATTAATAAAAGTTAATTAAACATTAATTCTTCTTGTTCAGGTGGTTGAAATCCATGGATCGGTTAGGTGCCTGTGTCGATGCCTGATTAAAATATTTATAAACGTATTGAGTCTGTTGACAGTGCTGCTTTAAATCAACAATATTAAAGAACATATTTCTGTTGCCATGATGAAGATGGTGTTTGATGTTTCCATGGCAACACTTGGAGCCGGTTCAGCCTGCATTCTGTTTCCTGTTCACATCTGATCCAGAATGACTGAATGAACCAAGTTCTGCTCAATGATCATAAAGCGCTGCTAAGCAACCTAACATAGATTATATATGTTCATAAACATAAATAATATAATTAGGCCATAACAGCAGTATTAAAATCTAATATCTGAGCCAACATTTCTTATGATCATAAATATTCAAACCACACTAAAAATGATCTGGAGGTTTTAGTCAGACAGAAAAACTGATGTTTTGGTCTGAAATGAAGAAGATATTGTTTACTGCAACCATGTTGCTTGACCTCTGACCTCCACTTATTCGTATATTTATGCAGTAATTTTCAGTAAGTGTGAACTAAATGTTGACACATTATGATTGCATCAATAATAAAATTAGCTTACTTTTAAAAATTATAATCAGGACATTAAACTTGCAGAAGGTTTGAATGACCCTTTGGAGGATTGGAGAGGGGTCCTCAAGAATAGCTGACCATGGAGCTGCCTGATTTTCATTGTTGTTTTATTAAAACCTGATGGTGTTGATAAAAATATCATTAACAGGAAATTACTTCATGAGTCATAATTCACAAAATTAAGGGCAAAAGTACACAAAAGTAATATATTTGTGCTAAAATCTCCCTACTTATGTTTTATAAAGTTTCTTTTTGCACGTTTTTAGTGGAACCAGATTTAGACAAATTCTCACCAATGAATGAAACTTCTTAATATTTAAATAAATATATTTGTTGCTCATAATCAGCCCTTCCTCAGTTGTTGCATTGATTTGGTGTGGAGAGCTTCAGATTTTATTTTCTTCTTTAATGTTGCTAATTTACCAAAACAAAGTGAATAATAAAAAACCAAAACTAAAGAAACTGCGAAATGTAGAGAGCATGTGGGGTCATGTGACTTTGGTGCCACGCCTTTATGTTCTGGCTTCTGATTGGCTGAGCGGCCACAGATATGGCCACATTCACAGTCTCTGTGGAGGCACTTCCAGGCCCGTTGCAGCAAGTTTTGAGCGTTAGACGTTTGGAGCGGATCCAACAGTCAAAACGTTTGTTGCGAAGGCAGCAGTAGGGTGTGAATCCTCTCCGTGTGTCCAGGTGAAGTGGCGTTCGGCAGCCCGGCGGCGGTCTGCACGGAGAACCGTCTGCGCTGGGACCTGACCCCGGAGCAGATCCGGCAGCGCTCCGACGACCTGATCCGGAACACTAAGGAGGTTTACGACAGCGTGGGCCGGCTGGAGCTGGACGCCGTTACCATGGAGAACACGCTGAAGGCGCTGGCCGACGTGGAGGTGGAGTACACCGGTGAGTCCGCTGGGGGTCAGGGGTCACACCACAACCAGTTTACTCTGCTCACATGGTGTCTGGGAGGGACGGAGACCTCCGCTGGGGTCAGGGGTCAGCTGGGGATCTCCTGCTTTGTCTCTGGTGGAGCTGAGTCAGCAGAGCCTGAATCAGAGCGATGGTTCAAATCCCATCAGCAGTTTGGAGACAAAGCAGCTGAACCAGCAGCAGCTTTGTTCTCCATGAAAACATCTCCAGCTCCTGATTGGTCCGTTCCACCAGCCTGCCCTCATTTATTCCACAATAAAAGTCTGTTAATTTAACAGTCTTATAACAAATTAAAAGTGAAAGTTGTCTTTTTCTCCAAACCAGTCCAGTTTAGAAGTGGGTCCAGACTGGGTCATGTAAGAACCCGATCCGGACCGGTCCAGTATTATTTCAGAACACCTGAGGCGACTTCTCCCTCTGCAGGAGGTTGGATCTCCCTCTAGTGGAGGCCAGAGGTTCTGCAGATGGAGACGATCCTGCTGGTCTCTAGAGAACCAAACGAGTCCTGAGCTCCAGGAAACTTTCATCAAGTAAAATTGGCCTGATTGAAGGTTAAAGGTCTGTTTTCTCCCTCCGCTGTGGCCCCGCCCCTCCGCTGTGGCCCCGCCCCTCCGCTGTGGCCCCGCCCCCTGCCTCAGTTCAGAGGAACATGCTGGACTTCCCCCAGCACGTTTCTCCCTGTAAGGACGTCCGGGCGGCCAGCACCGAGGCCGATAAGCGTCTGTCCGAGTTCGACGTGGAGATGAGCATGAGGGAGGACGTCTACCTGAGGATCGTCGCCCTGCAGGTGAGCTGATGTCACGGCCCGGAGCATCAGGTGAGCTCTGACTCTCAGAGGGGCATAGTGAGTGATTTTGGTTCATCTCTGCAGAAGAAGACGGAGGGAACCAGCATCGCTCTGGAGGCTCGGCGCTACATGGAGCGACTGGTCAAGCTGGGCCGGAGGAACGGCCTGCACCTGCCCACCGACACCCAACAGGTGGCGCTGCTTCCTTCTCTCTCCACTTTAGCCTGACTGTTTTCATCCCTGCTGAAGCAGGTTCTGGACTGAGCGGGCTCTGCTGAGGTTCTGGAGAACATGCTGCTCTAACAGCCTCCTCCGTCGTTCTTCTCCTTCCAGGAGATCAAGAGCATCAAGAAGAAGCTGAGCAACTTGAGCATCGACTTCAGCAAGAACCTGAACGAGGACACCACCTGCCTGAGCTTCACCCGGGAGCAGCTGGGTGAGTCCTGCTCCAGAACCAGAACCTCCTCATGGTCCAGAGCCTCCATTGTCCTGAATCTGGAGGTTCTGGACAGTTTTCCATGATGCTCCCAGTCTGAAGTGGTGTGGTTGTGTGGGGCCACCAGGTGGGCTCCCTGAGGACTTCCTGAGCTCTCTGGATCAGGATGGCGACCAGCTGAAGATCACGCTCAAGTATCCTCACTACTTCCCCACCATGAAGAAATGCTTCGTTCCAGAAACCCGCAGGAAGTTGGAGGAGGCTTTCAACTCCCGCTGCAAGGAGGTCTGTTCTCCCCGGGCTGGGCTGGCCTGCTCCGCCATGGTTCGACCTCTGACCTCCTCAGCTGTGTGTTTCCAGGAGAACTCTGTGATCCTGAAGGAGCTGGTGAAGCTGCGAGCTCAGAAGAGTTCCCTGCTGGGCTTCAGCACTCACGCTGACTTCGTCCTGGAGATGAACATGGCCAAGTCTGCCAAGAAGGTGGCCAGCTTCCTGGGTGAGCCCAGCAGAGCCACAACACCGGCCAATCAGAGCCGCGCTCAGATCCGTACCGACGTTATAGTGATGTCTAACTATATACATGTTTTCCACACCATGTAAGGTCTCCCGTCTGTCCCCTGTCTCTGTGCCAGAGGACCTGTCCAGGAAGCTGAAGCCTCTGGGGGAGGAGGAGCGCTCCGTCCTGCTGCAGCTGAAGCAGAAGGAGTGTGAGAAGCGAGGTTTTGTCTTTGATGGACAGCTGCATGCCTGGGATACGCGTTACTTCATGACCCAGGTAGGAGGCGCGCCTGCGTGTGTCTCCAGGTTTTCTCTTTGGCTCTCGGTGAAGGCAGAAGCTTTTTTCTCTGCTCCCTTCCCCCATCCTGCGCTTGCTCTGTTTCTGTGTTGCTTTGTTTGGAGCCTTTCTTTGCACATCCTCTGAATCTACAAATTATGGATCTGGTCAACCGGTCTCTCAATGCAATCGATCAAATTTTCTCAACGAGAAGACGAGGAGAGTCCTCTTGTCCTGCGCCGACACACCTGTAGGGATTCATCCTGCATTTATTTGGACTCATGATTACAGGATTTCTGTTTGGAGTTGTCGGACACCTGGCATATCGACAATTTAGTGACGGATTGGGCCTACTAGCAAACACTCAGACTGACATGTTGTGGGTCAGAGACATAATTGCTTGCGATTCTCTCGAAGGCAAACTTTAGATGCTAAAACTCACTAGCTGGATGGAATCCATCTTGGAGAAGTTGCTAATTTGGATGATTGGGATCTGCAGAGATGTACTGGTGAGACTCTAGGATCATTTAAAATTCAAGATCTACCCGACCTAAAGCACTTTGCCTGTGTTGTCTGAACTGGCTCCCTGGGTCAGCCTGACTGGATGATGACCTCAAATCTCCTGGATGAAATGTAAACGAAGGCACTTCTTCCCATCTCCTCCCCTCCTCTGAAGACACCCATGCAATCGCTCAAGGACTTGCTCTCAGATAATACCACCCTATCAGAGACTGTTCATGGCCACACATACACACTCAGTGACATCACTGCCTTCGCTGGCTCTGTCACATTCATGTTGCTACATGAGCCTTTTCCTGATGTTTCATTTCTTCACAATTTCTTGCCCTGCCCATCTGTATAGTTTATTACTTTAGAAGTTATGGCGTACTCATTACTTCAGCTTTACACCCCTAGATTATTATTCAGAGAAACTCCTATTAGTTTTATTCATAATTACCCAGCAACCCAGAAAAGGAACATCTGGTTATATTTTCACGCAACCCAGAATTGGAATCAAACTATTAGTTAAAACAAAAAAAATCTCCTGGTATTTTTATTCCTTTGTAGTATTTGAATGTTATTACCTGAGATCAACATTATCAGAACAAGATTCCAGAGAAACACGATCAGTTTAGGAATCACAGACCAGTTATCCTTAGACATGGTTCTACGTTTGGTTTGTTGTATTTCCTCTTATCCATGTGAAGCACTTTTGAGTTGCTTTGTTGCTGAAAATGTTACTATAAATAAAATGAGCTAACCGTACGCAGGTGGAGGAGACCCGGTACGCGGTGGACCAGAACCTGCTGAAGGAGTTCTTCCCCATGGAGGTGGTGACCCGCGGGCTGCTGGATCTCTACCAGGAGCTGCTGGGCCTGAGTTTCCATCTGGAGGCGGCGCCGTCCGCCTGGCACCCCGACGTCACGCTCTACTGCGTCAGGGACCGCGCCGCCGGCCACCTGGTGGGCCAGTTCTACCTGGACCTGTACCCCAGGTCAGAACCGCAACCGGGTCGGGTCGGGGTGCTTGGTGCCGGGTCAGAACCTGTGTGTCCCTGCAGGGAGGGGAAGTACGGCCACGCCGCCTGCTTCGGCCTGCAGCCCGGCTGCCTGCGGCCCGACGGCTCGCGCCAGATGTCGGTGGCGGCCATGGTGGCCAACTTCAGCAAGCCCACGGCGGCGGCGCCGTCGCTGCTGCAGCACGACGAGGTGGAGACCTACTTCCACGAGTTTGGACACGTCATGCACCAGCTCTGCGCCCAGGTCCGCCGCTGAACGGTGAGGTCACAGAAGGTCACGGGGCTCCGCCTCCTGACCCGCCGCTGCTGTGTCTGCAGGCGGACTACGCCATGTTCAGCGGAACGCACGTGGAGCGCGACTTTGTGGAGGCGCCGTCCCAGATGCTGGAGAACTGGGTCTGGGAGGCGGAGCCTCTGCAGAGGATGTCCCGCCACTACAAGACGGGAAAACCCATCCCGGCAGAACTCCTGGACAAACTCATCAAGTCCCGGCTGGCCAACACCGGTACGTACAACACACCGTGGTTCTGATCCAAACGGGCCGGCTCACAGCCGCTGATGCTGCTCACCGGTCCGGTCCACAGAACCTCTGGTCAGAACCTGCAATAAAAAACGTTCAGCTGTCAGAAATCCAGTGTCTCTGCAGCAGGTTTTCATTAAACTTTGATTTTCATTGGTGCATAAACATTTTTCTGATCACGTCGCCGTGGTTACTTGAAATGCCAACGAAAGCAACAGCCCTGATGACGAGTTGGAGCATTTTGAATCGTTCTCGCACTAACAGTGAGAGAAAGCAGCACTTTGTTACGAGGTGGAGAACAATAAGTGCCTCCAGTCGATGCCATAATCACCATAAAACTGTTCCAGCCTATCAAACCTCTACTGGATCAGAAATGCTGAGTTAACTTCTGAAGAAACACTTTGAGTCTCAGGCTGCTGAGGACGTTCTGCCAGGTGGGGGCAGCAGAGAGCTGCTGCGGAACAGGTCCTTCTGAAGTCAGTCCAGTAACTAAGTTACTTTTGTTCTGCAGGGCTGTTTAACCTGCGGCAGATCGTTCTGGCCAAGGTGGATCAGGTTCTGCACACCAGAACCGGACTGGACCCAGCAGAGGAGTACGGCCGGCTCTGCCGGGAGATCCTGGGGATCCCTGCGTCACAAGGTCACACACACACACACACACACACACACACACACACACCACGCAAAGTTAGCTGGAAGTGGCAGCAGTGAAGGATTACATGTGGAGAACCACAGGGCTCTCCCTTTCAAAAAAATCCCATAAAATTCACATGTACCACATGAAAACTGCACATGTGGTACACAGAAAGGTTCACATGTGAATGATGTGTGAATCACATGTAAAAGTACATGTATACATGTGATTTTAGAACGTTTCATGGTAAAAGCCATGTGATTCCCAAGTGATCACTTCGGCGTCATGTTTTCACATGTGTCTCACATAAAACTTGTACAGGAACCAACATGCCGGCCACCTTCGGCCACCTGGCGGGCGGCTACGACGCCCAGTACTACGGCTACCTGTGGAGCGAGGTTTTCTCCATGGACATGTTCTACGCTCGCTTCAAGCAGGAGGGCATCATGAACCCCCAGGTGAGCTCCGCCTCCCGCCTCTCCTGTCCAGTCAGGTGGGCAGGCTGCTGACTTCTCGCTCCTGATTGGTCCTTCCAGGTGGGTCTGGACTACAGGAAGTTCATCCTGCAGCCTGGCGGTTCTGAGGACGCGGCGGACATGCTGAGGAAGTTCCTGGGCCGGGAACCCAAACAGGAAGCCTTCCTCCAGAGCAAAGGGCTGACGGTGGAGCCGGACGCCGGCACGCCCTGCCCCTGCTGACCAATCACAGCGGCCGCCACGCCCCAGTCTGAACTGTGGACTGAATTTTCTAGAAAATCCTGTAAAATGTTCCAGAGAATAAAAACTTGAGTTCATCTGAGTCTGAAAACGTTTTTGCTGAAAAATCGGAGGAATTGAGAGAACAGTGGGCGGAGCTTAATGGAAATTATCTTAAACTTTAAAACTCAAGTAATGTTTAATCCTCTAAAGTCCAGATTTGATGAACGGAAACATAGAACTGTAACCTAGAAGCTGCACTTTTATCATAATCTGACTTTAATCCTGGAAACTGAAACATTAAAGTTTTAATGTGTTTAAAATGTTCTGTGGAGATAATGATGCATCTAGAACAAAATGACCAGGAACCCGATCCAATCCGGTTCCAACCCAACAGTGGAACTGGTTCTGGTCCAGCATTAGTACTGGAAATAATGGCTTTGAGAGAAACCAGGTTACAGTTTAATTTCAGGTTTAAACCAAGAATCAGACAGATGATTATTTCTGAAATTGTTGACATGGAAAGAAAGTTTATTGTTTCTGATGAGGAATTTTTCTAGTATCCAGGTGACACTAGAAAAATTCAAATGGCCACTGATTCTGGATTAAAAGACATTCTTCATATTTCCCACTATACTCACATTTACCAGTAGAATGTTTTTGAATTCTGGAAAGTGTATAGTTAAGTCCTGTATGCCCAAATCTTATCCTAGTTATCGCTCTTTCCTCCTTTCGATTTCTTCTGAATTTTATAAAACCATCTTCCTGTTATTTCTTCATCCCCCCTTTTTTTCCATTTTTCCATCAGTTTTTCCTTAACTATACTCTTCCCTTCAGCTTTACTTGTTTTAACTATGATGCTAATGACTGCATGACCATCAATGCTACAGAAGCCTGTTAATCTCCCACATATTCAATCCAGGTGTGGCATCAGGGAAACACCTAAAACATGGAGGGCAGGGCGGCCTGAGGACCGGAGCTGAGAAACACTGATTTACCCAATACTTTTCTCTTATGGTTTTCAATATGTTAAATAAGCTTGTTTTCCATTTGAAAAGGTTTAATAACCAAAAGTATATACATTGCTGAATTTGAAGAAAGTTATAAAAACTCATAAAAAAAATGTTTTTATGTTTTTTGGAATTTAGCAAATACAATTTTGTTAATTTTAACCACCTTAAAACAGGAAAAGTTTGGGTTGTGTGGTGGAAAAGCACAACTCATGCATGAGGCCTCAGTCCTGAACGTGGACATCACATGTTCGAGTCCCGGCCTGACCTGTGTTCCTGTCTTATTACTCACTTTCCTGTCTGACCACTTATTTAACTTCAGACAGTCAGAAAAAAATTCATATGAATTTTTATCAACTGTTCCTAAATATCTGTAATCAGTTGTACTATGCAAACACTTGGTAAACGAAACAATGAAGTTCATTTTTATTTCACAGAGAATTGGTTTCCATGTCTTCAATTTGACATCCTTTTTGCTGCCATTTTGTTCACATCTCAACCGTTCATTGACAATATCTTTAGCTTAAACAGCATTGTGTTTGAAAACAAACATTTTCATGGATCATAATGCAAAGGACTGACATTTGGTACATAACTGATTGTCATAGAACAATAATTAACTATGCATCAGCATTGTGAAAGCAAAACAAACTGGATTGGGAAATAAAAACATGTCTGTTCACTGATTTATAAACTAACAGTTTTTAAAGTCTCTGAGCTGCAGGGAGCCAGTGAGGGACTGGAGAACCGGGTGGTGTAGAACCGGGTGGTGTAGAACCGGGTGGTGTAGAACAGATGTTCACCAGGAACTAGTTCATCAAACACAAAGAAAGTTCAGCTTTCTTCCACATTTCTATTAAACATGGAACTGAATTATAATCTGTCTGAATCTTTTCTGCAGTTTTGATGTGAAACTTCAGATTCATGCAGGTAAATCTTCTCGTCCTGTCTCTGACCTTCAGCTAGAATCTGTGCAGCATCTGGTTGGTGTAGCTCTTGAAGCTCCGCTATCACTCTTCCTGTCGCTCAGGTCCTTCAGCATCTAATCCCTGTGGCATAGTACAAGTTCTGGATCATGAAGGTGACATAGAGGTCAGCGTCTCCAGACTGCATGTGCTGCAGAAAGGACACCTTCAGTGCGTCCCGGCCGATGTCCAGGTTCTGAATCCAGAGACAATCAGAGACATCTTCTGTTTTCAGGGACATGATGAGACAGACAGTGTGTGTGTGTGTGTGTGTGTGTGTGTGTGTGTGTGTGTGTGTGTGAGAAATTATGATTCACAGAATGGAAATTAAGAGCACAAATATTTCAGATTTGTGCTCTGCAGCCAAAATATTTTTATTAAGCTGAACTCACCACAAAGCTACGATTTAAACTGAATTTGTGCTCACAGATAAAATGTTTCTTCAGTTTATGAGTTCATGTTTTAGCAAAATTTATATCTAAAAATATCTGATATGGTCTAATCCTGATGAAGCTCATGATAAAGTCGTTAATTCAAAGAGTGAAATCAGGAAGTGTAGCTGAGCAGAAAGTGAAAGTATCTCACCGGTGGAGTCAGAATGAAACTCTGGTTCTGGTGGTTTCCTGCTCAGACCCACTTACTGCCAGGAACCAGAGCAGGAGGTTCTGAGCTGCTCCTTCCTGAAACACAGACGTTTCTGTTGAACATGGAGTTCGATGAGGGCTCATGGTTTCTCTGGATTTCAGTCAGAAACATGATTTCTTGTTCTGACGGACCCGGTTTCACAGTGAGGTTCTGCTGGGTTTGGACCTGCCTGCTGCTGACTCGTCCCTGCGGCTCAGCGGCTCATTCTGAGCACATACACGGTAAGCTCTGCTCTAATCAGAACTCCACATCTGGGTTCTGCTGTTCTTTATCGGAGCTCCTGTTGCAGACACCAGGAGCCACGGCGCCGCCTGCCCTGAAAGCTCAAAGTGGAGCCCGTCTTCGGCCCCGCCGGGTGAGAGTCGGACTTCCTGCCGTGCGGCGCCTCCTCTGGCGTTCTGACGCCGTTTCTCCTCCTGCAGGAAGTCCTGATGTTTACGAGGAACTGTGGCTGGAGAACCTGGACCTGGCCCAGGAGACGCTGGAGCTCCCGTTCCTGCAGCACATGCAGCTGGGCGACCTGCAGGCCGACAAGTACACCTCCTTCCTGATCCAGGACATCTTGTACCTGGCGGAGGTCACCGACCTGCTGGGGCGCGCCGCCAAGAGGCTGGGCCAGCCCGACGACCTGAAGGACTTCCTGAAGGGAAGACACCAGAGCTACAAGAAATTCAGAACGACGATGCTGCAGACCTTCAATCTGAACGTAAGAACCTGGCACCTGAGGTCAGAGGTCAACGCCAGCAGCAGGTGCCACCAACTCGTCCACCCAGAAATATATAAACCAGGATTCATTATTTTTACTTTATTTTTCTCTTTAAAGCTTCTTTGATTGTCCTAATTTATAAACATCTATGCAACCTTCAAAATATGTTTATTAATGCAAAACAAACAATAATGTTCAGTAATTATGCTCAGATTAGCATTAACATTAGTTTATATATTTATATAAACTAATCTCTGAAGTTTATTTATTTAAATGAAAAATCAATTTACTCCAGTAAGAGCAGAAATATTTCATAATATTTCTCACCAGTAAAAAGTACAGAGCAGTAAAATTACATAAATGCTTTGGTTTAAAAAATGATTTAAAGAAATGTAACCAGAACTACCTGAACATAGATGGCATCTAAATTAGTAGCTTGATGAAGATAAATCAAACTTGAACGGCAAGTTTACGACACTGAAAGCCTAACAAGTTTGATATATTAACATGGATTAGAACAGTGGTTCCCAAAGTGTGGGGCGCGTCCCCTCGGGGGGCGCAGTGTCATTGCAGGGGGGCAGGAAGCGTTATGGATGAATGAAAAAAAACCAGTTACACAGTTAAAGTGTTTCACTGTAAAGATGGTTTGTAGTTTGTTTCAACCAGAACCAGTGCAGTTTGAAAACAAAATATGGGAAAGGTTTATGTCTGGTTGAATGATGTTGAATCTTTTTTCTTTTGGGGGGATTTTATTCTAATCCATGGGGCCAGAAAATCTTTGGGAATCACTGGATTAGCAGGTCATCATTTAGCCTACATCATCTGCACCCAAAACTGGGTGTTTGTTTGGGAGAAAAACTATTCAAAGTTCTTTGTTTTTTGCTGGTTTGGTATCACAATACCAGCAGCTGCAGCGGGAGCAGCAATGCTTTCTAACAATAACATAACATAATAGTAGATTTATTTAAAAGGCGGCTTCAGGGCACACAAGGCAGCTTACAAAAAACAAAAGCAAAACAAATCGAAGGAAACAGTAAAATGAAGAAAGTGAATCTGTTTGTTTGAAAAGTTTCCAACATTTCCCTCCTCAGCCTGTTCACCAGTTTTGCTTCTTTCCAGTTTGTTTCTGTTGCCTGAAACTTTGTGTTGCTGTTGCACATTTTCACTGAGCGGTCTCATGTGGTGGCACAGTCTCCACATGAGACCCAGGAGGTTCTGGTTCTGGTCCACATTGAAGGCTTTCATCCTGTAACTTCTCCAGAATGTGTCGGACATCAAGGCGATCCCGGCCATGCAGGCCTACCTGCAGGAGTACCGGCGGATCCTGGAGAAGGAGGAGCCCATCATGATGGCGGTCAGCCTGCTGCCTTGCTCCAGGCTCTGGGTGTGGTTGGCCCGGCAACTCAGCGTCGGCTACGGCAACGCCTACTGGACCTGGAAGAGCAGCAACATGGACGGGAACCCTGGGAAGTTCCGGGATCTGCTCAACAAGTACCTGAAGGAGGAGAAGGACGTTCAACGAGCCAAGAAGGTTTTCCGCACTCAGATGCAGAATGAGTTCAACTTCTTCAAAGCGTCCCTGGAGAAATGAAGAGCAGCTGGACAGACGCAGTGAAATCCCTCCGTCATCCCTCCACCATCCCTCCGTCATCCCTCCGCCATCCCTCCGTCATCCCTCCGCCATCCCTCCACCATCCCTCCGTCATCCCTCCATCATCCCTCCGCAATCCCTCCACCATCCCTCCGCCATCCCTCCATCATCCCTCCACAATCCCTCCGCCATCCCTCCGCCATCCCTCCATCATCCCTCCACCATCCCTCCGTCATCCCTCCGCCATCCCTCCGTCATCCCTCCGCCATCCCTCCACCATCCCTCCGTCATCCCTCCATCATCCCTCCACCATCCCTCCGCCATCCCTCCGTCATCCCTCCATCATCAATACCCGGGGTGAAACGGACGGTGGAGTCCGGCGAAAATAGGCGTTTAAATTCCGTGACGTGACGGAAAGGGATCAGTAAAAATGAGCCAATAGTCTAAAATCAAACGACTGGAAGTCAAAGATCAGGATCTGCACCAAGTAAAACATTTAGATAAATGGATAAATTATAAATTAGGGTTATTATAAATTTGACGGCCGTCTAAATTAATGTTTTGATTGTTTATTCTATGTTGCATGACTTTGTGTTTTTATGTTTGTTATGATGTGAAGCACCTTGCTGCTGAAATGTGTTACACTAATAAAATTTGATTTGATTGATTGATTGATTCCTGAAGGGGATGAAAAATACCTGCTGTCCAGATTTCCTGGTCGCATGACAGATGTCAAAATGGAAAAAGAGGTGCGGTGAAGGAGTGATTTGAATCTTGAAAGAGAGTGCTGCAAAATAAAATAAATAAATAAAAAGAACAAGAGCTGGTGCCTCGTTCTCGCAGCTGCTCACCAGGGAGAAGAGACAGGAGCTGCAGCAGTGATGCAACTCTCACCCCTACGGCTCCAGCAGTGACAACACTTTATATCCTAAATTGCCAGATCCAGAATGTGAAGCTTCATCTGATAAAAAACACCAGTACATGATAAAAAGAGTTATAACCTTAGAAGTCAAGCAACAGAAAACCCCCAATCTAAAAATTAGATGAAACTCAAAAATATCCCATGATACACGTGTGAAACCCTAATGGGATAGTTCATGAGGTGGGGTAAGGGTTGTCTTGTGGTCCAACTGACAATACAGATAACTCTGTATGGAGTAACTTTAAACATAAATTATGAAATCTGAAATTGCAAAGGATCCAATGAAACCCGAGGAATAGAAATTGGTTCCTTTTTTTAAACCTCTCCTCAGGCTGCCCCCTTATGGTGGTGGAGGGTTTGATGCCCCAATGATCCCAGGAGCTCTGCTGTCGGGGGCTTCATGCCCCTGGTAGAGTCACCCAAGGCAGACAGGTCCTAGGTGAGGGACCAGACAAAGTGCAGCCCGAAGACCCAAATGATGAGACATATTATTGGACCTCGTGTTCCTTCGCCTGGACGTGGGTCACCGGGGCTCCACCCTGGAGCCAGGCCTGGAGGGGGGGCATGTTGGCAAACACCTGGTGGCCGGGCTTTTGCCCATGGAGCCCGGCCGGGCTCAGCCCGAAGAGGAGACATGGGTCCCCCCTCCCATGGGCCCACCACTGTGAGAGGGGCCAAAGGGGTCGGGTGCATTTTGAGATGGGTGGCAGCCGAGGGAGGGGGTCCTGGGGAAGGAGCCGGAGTTAGTGCGTGAGGTTGAGAGGTTCCGGCTAGAAATAGTCGGTCTCACCTCAACGCACGGCTCTGGTTCTGGAACCAGTCTCCTGGAGAGGGGCTGGACATACTTCCACTCTGGAGTTGCCCGCGGTGAGAGGCGCCGGGCAGGAGGGGGCGTACTTGTTGCTCCCCATCTCGGCGCCTGTACGTTGGGGTTTACCCCGGTGAACGAGAGGGTAGCCTCCCTCCGCCTACGGGTGGTGGGGACGGGTTCTGACTGTTTGTGCTTACGGGCCGAACAATAGTTCAGATTACCCACCCTTCTTGGAGTCCTTAGAGGGGGTACTGGAGAGTGCCCCACCTGGGGACTCCCTCGTTCTGCTGGGGGACTTCAACGCCCACGTGGGCAACGACAGTGAGACCTGGAGGGGCGTGGTTGGGAGGAACGCTCCCCCGATCTGAACTCGAGAGATGTTCTGTTGTTGGACTTCTGTGCTCGTCATGGATTGTCCATAACAAACTCCATGTTCAGGCATCAGGGTGTCCATATGTGCACTTGGCACCAGGACACCCTCGGCCGCAGTTTGATGATCGATTTTGTCATCGCTTCATTGGATCTGCGGCCGTATGTCTTGGACACTCGGGTGAAGAGAGGAGCTGTCCACCGACCTCTACCTGGTGGTGAGTTGGCTCCGGTGGTGGGGTGGATGCCGGTCAGACCCGGCAGGCCCAAACGTGTTGTGAGGGTCTGCTGGGAACGTCTGGAATCCCCTGTGAGACGGAGCTTTAACTCCCATCTCCGGCAGAACTTCAAACATGTTCCGGGGGATGGGGGGACATTGAG
Organism: Poeciliopsis retropinna; assembly: GCA_010277075.1. Taxonomy (NCBI): domain Eukaryota; kingdom Metazoa; phylum Chordata; class Actinopteri; order Cyprinodontiformes; family Poeciliidae; genus Poeciliopsis; species Poeciliopsis retropinna. The sequence goes on from VMRM01000003.1 coordinate 373,580, forward strand.
TTTGAGTGGATCGTGTTTTGTACCTCCATTGTCGAGGCGGCTCACCGGAGCTGTGGCTGCAAGGTTGTCGGTGCCTGCTGCGGCGGCAACCCTTGAACACGTTGGTGGACACCTTGGGTCCGGAAGCAGCTGACGGGTACCGGCGGGCGAAGCGGCATGCGGCACGGGTGGTTGCTGACAAAAACTCGGGTGTGGGAGGAGTTCGGAGAGGGCATGGAAAAAGACTTCCACACGGCTTTGAGGCGATTCTCGAAGCCGTGTGGAAGTCTGCTGCGGAACTGTTAATATTTCCTTGTGTGTTTTTATGCCTGACACCTTTTACCTTAAGTAGACTGTATATTTATGAATCTGTGTTTTTATACTTGCATCTAACCAATCCAGTCCTTCTTTTTCACTAAAATAGAGGTTGAACATTTACTGCTGCTATTATTGTAATTCTTCCCAAACAGTAAATCGCTTTAAACAGGGACGTAAGGGTACAATCTTAAAGGTAACTTTGACGTTGATTTGCAGAGTAAATAATTGTCCTTTCTCATCTGTTTGTGTGCAGATTGACTGAGATGTTGCAGCAACGCTGGAAAATTACAGAGACAGAATTGCTGTTTTAAACTACTGCTAAAGCAACAAACTGTCCAAAAAAGGAAAAAAGGCCTTCTGCTAAAGACTGTTCCCTTCTTAAAGTGAAAGAAGCTAGGAAAGATTTGGATGATATCATTAGGCTTTACTTCAGACTGTCTTTAAGTAACAAAGAAATCCTTCATATTTCAGCGCACAGTCATCATACTATATTAAGTAATCAAACTCTAAAAAGAATTTGCAGAAGACTTGGGCTGTTTAGAAGAAAGAATCAGTCCGACCTTGAATAAGTGCTAGTCTTTGTCCAACAACAAATAATGAGTAATGGACAAATGCAAGGTTATCGGTGGCTACATCTTGGTGCGATTCAACGTGGATTTGTGGTGTCACAAGACACTGTGAGACATTTAATCAAATTGTTTGACCCAGAAGGTGTGGAACTGAGACGAGCACGGCGGTTGAGAAGACGTCAGTACAATCGCAGAGAACCGAATGCGCTCTGGCACATGGATGGCTACGATAAACTAAAACCTTATGGCATTGCTATCAGTGGCTGTACAGACGGTTTTAGCCGACATGTTTTATGGATGGAGGCTTATACCGCGAACAATGACCCCAAATTGACTGCAAGTTATTATTTGAAAACCGTTTCATGTGTCGAGGATGTCCTGAAAGAATACGTGCCGACAGGCACAGAAAACATTTGTGTTGAACAAATGCAGATATCATTTCACGTGCAGAATAAAATGTTTTGGAATTGCTATTTTGTTCTTGCTGCTTGGTTTTGATTAGAGGTCACTTTCTATATCTGCTGATTAATATATGCCTCATCTTTACCAAAAGCTACTATTACATTTTTAGTTTCATACAGTACTTTATACGTTGTAATGTGTTTTTATTCAGGATGACCATAATGATGTTGTGAACACATGGAACTCACAAAATCCGGGCAAGTGGAGGTGCAGTATCAGGTCGACCAGTGGTGATGTATTCATTTCCAGCGCTGCACAGGGCTGAGGATAGACTCAGACCTGTTTCTACGGATGAGGTCGCTGTGTGTATGGAAGAGTGTACACCAAAAGGCCAATATCCCTGTGATGAAACAGTCTTTGAACTTTGTTGTCTGCTTATGGTAGAAAACAACTTGGAGGCCCCAAGAGATCCACTTATTGCTGCTGATTAGTATTTAAGGTTAAGAGAAGAAATACTTCAACGTATTTAGCAACTTTCAGTGTGCATAAAGATAATTTTAAAGTTGCTGTTTATCTCAATCGTGCCATTGCATAGTTTTTGCAATGTCTGATAGCTGCCCTCTAAACAGAGGGCAGCTATCCTGCCCTGGACTCCTGGACTGCATTTAATTAAAAAATTAAATGTACGCAAGCAAACATAACATTTTTGATGTCATTCTGACAGAACATGAAAGTTTATTGCTGTCATAATTTAATTGTAGAGTTCTGATGCTGCTGAAATATACAGATCAAATTTGATTGATTGTAAATTAAAGTTGAAGTTGTAAAGCAAAAACTCAGATGCAGGTTAATTATTTGAACAGTTCCTGCTGTTAGATCCACTGAAAACTTGGAGGAAATGATTTGCTGCTAATGTTTGTCAGTTGAGATGATATTTCATAACCAAATAGTTTTGATGGGAGCAAATGTTTTAATTTGCTTAGACAACAATCATACTTCATTGGTAATAGAAGTCAGAAGAGGTCACATGAGGAAGTAAACAACCATTATTATTATTATTATTATTATTATTATTATTATTATTTACTGAGTTCAGCTTTTCTCATTATTTGGTAAATATTTTACCTGATATTACTTCAAATTAACTTTCATCGTATTTTATTATCAATTATAAATGTGAAAATAAACTAATTTCTTTACGAATCATTCATTAAAGTTGATCCAACTGTAGAACAACCGAACCGAATCCTTTCCTTCCAGATCCGGAACATTTCAGTTCCGACCCTTGTTTCTGTCGGCGCTTCACTGTGCGACACCAGGCGGAAGTTTAAATGGCGCTAGTGGCGTTAGCATAGTTAGCTTCCATTCTGCTTGGATTCAGAATTGAAAAACATCTTCAGCGGGTCCAGAGATCCGAACCGGACCGGAACCATCCCAGAACCCCAAACAGAACCGGCATGGAGCGCGGTACCGACCCGAACCAGAACCGGAACCAGAGGCCCGCAGGGTTCGGATACTTTATGTGAAAACCTGAAGCTGGACCAGAACCGGGTTCTGGAAGGTTCGGACAGATCTTGGATCCGTTTCAGGTAGAACCTCCGGAACCAGCTGCAGGAACTCAGGCAGAACCGACATTAATCATGTTTATAGATTCATCAATAATCAATAAACCAGTTATTGAAGTCATTGTTGCTTTAGACATGAAACTTTGGTAAAAACTAATGAAGTGAAATAGAAGAATGATTAAGTTTCATAACATGTATATTTGTTGAAATAATAACCGGGAATTAAAATATAATTTGATCTTATTTTCATATTTAAACAGAAAATAAGGAAAAGTTGATCCTGCAGAGGCGCTGCCATGGTTACCGACAGGAAGTGACATCATGTCTCCCATTAAGCATAATGTGGTGCTGTTAGCCTGATCCTGTTTAAACTGGGTTTATGGGTCTTCAATGTGGGGGCCTCGGGCCCTGGGGGAGCCGCAGAGGCACTGCAGGGGGTCAACAGACATTTTATAATATTTAATCACTTTTCCACGAATCAGCTATCAGTCAGAAACAAAGACACTCAGTGAGCTACTATTTGCATTCCTGTTTACTGTAAGATATTGACCCATCAGAACCATCAGAACCACCGACCCAATAGAATCAGTCGACTTCTGGTTTTGACCCAATTACTAATATTGCAGTCTAATATTGTAGCTCTAGCTGCTGCTTTAATGAGCATCAGGCTGCTAACAGAAGAGAAATTATGATGATGATGATGGTTCTTTAACCTTCCTCCTCTGCTCTCCAGGTGTGTCCAGGTGGAGGTGTGGCATCCTGCAGGCCACGCCCACTCAGCCCCTCCCACCACCGCAGGTGAGTTTTCAGCAGCAGGTAAAAGAATAGCTCTCGGGTCATCACCATGACGACGTTAAAACTCACAGGCCCACGATCAACAGCAACATGAGAAAATTAATTATTGATTAACTGATTAATCACTGGATGTAAAAGGTGATTAATAAAAGATTTTTCCAGAATCTCCAACCAGGTGAAGCTAAAGTTCTGCCTCAACAGATTTACATTATTTATATTATTTCTGCTCCGACTGTTTTAATAAAACGAATCTGTTAGAATCTGTTTCCTGCAGTTAATCAATTGTCACGTTTTCAGAAACAAGGAAATGAAAAGTATTTTACGTGATCAGAAGGAGAATAAATACACAAACATTTTTTCACACTTCATTCTTTTCTCTGGATAAAAGAAATAAAATGTTTGATTTTAAAGCTCAACTCACAACTTTCAATTTATTTTATATTCAAATGAAATGAACAATAACAGCAGCAGGAACGTTTTCACTTTACTGGACTTCATGTTTCCTGTCTGCCTCCATCCGACTCCAGTCGCCTGGTTCCAGATAAAGTTCTGGACCTGACAACAAAACCCTGAAGAACCCGAGTAGAGCCGGCAGTGTTCTGGTGGGTTGTTGGTTCTGATCCGATGTCTGTGTCTATTTCATGTCCAAACTCCATTTTATTGTTGCACTCAGTGAGCTACTATTTGCATTCCTGTTTACTGTAAGATATTGACCCATCAGAACCATCAGAACCACCGACCCAATAGAATCAGTCGACTTGTGGTACCAACAGAACTGTTCAGAACTCGTCTTGGGGTCCGGTTCCTCGGTGCGTTCGAGTGCGACTCGTCAATGGTTTAAAACGACTTTAAATATGGCCGCCGCCGTCCTGCTCAACAATATTAACCGTTACTAAATAATGTAATGAAATAACTGATCTGTAGAAAGTAAATGAACCATTTAATGAGTTGGAGATCAATGTGTTCATAACTATATTTCATATTTGGCTCTGTATGTATTCATCATTTCTGATGCGTTTTCCACATGTTGGTTGAAAATCAAAAATCCTTCAAGTCAAAGAGTTCTGAAGTTTATTCTAATAGCTTTTATTCCACAACAAATGATTTAAAAAACAGCAAATATTTCAACATTTTACAGATTTCCAAATATGTTTTCTGAAATCTCTTGAATTTCTTCTTGTGTTCTTCATCTCCTCAGACTTCCAGCAAATATTTTCTGTAGAATCGAGAGGAAATCATTCAGAACCAGAAGAAGCAAAACTTCTTCTGGTTCTGCCTTGATGGAAGAACAGAAGGATCCAGATGGTCCAAATATAAAGCAGGAACCGGAGGAACTGCTGGATCAACAGCTGAAAAATGACCAACATGCTGAAGATCTGCAGGTTAAAGAGGAAGTGGATGAATACTGCACCAGCCAGGACGAAGTTCGGCTCGTTCTGAAGGAGGAGACGGACACACTGGGGATGAACACTGATCCTGAAGAGAAAAACAGCAGGGGACCAGAACCAATCAGGGACCCACTCCAGAACGCACAACTGGCTGAAAACCAGCAACAGGAAGGGAAGAAGAAAAATTCAGGACTCTGTAAACATCCACAACCAAGGTCAAATAAGAGCTGTCAGAAATCCAGAGTTCAAAGTGACGATGCACACGGTTCCAAACTCAGAAGGCCGAGCAGATCTCTGAGCCAAACAGAAAAAAGTTTGTTTTCCTGTAAAGTGTGTGGCAAGAGTTTCTCCCAGAGTAGCCATCTGAACAACCACATGAGATCGCACGCAAGTAAGAAACAACATCCCTGTGAGGTCTGCGGTAAGTTTTTAAATGACAAAGGTAGCTTAACGGTTCACATGAGAACCCACACAGGTGAGAAGCCTTTCACATGTCCCACCTGTGGGAAAAGTTTTGGTGCAAGGAGCAGCTTCATTGCTCATGTAAGAACTCACACAGGTGAGAAGCCGTTTCCCTGTCCGAGCTGTGAGAAAAGTTTCATTGTGAAAAGTCATCTAATCACACACATGAGAATTCACACAGGTGAGAAACCTTTTCAGTGTCTCACCTGTGGAAAACGGTTTGGCGCTAAAAGCAACTTAAACACTCACATGCGAACACACACCGGTGAGAAGCCGTTTGCATGTGTGAGCTGTGGGAAAAGTTTCAGTGTAAGGAGTCACCTGATCACTCATCTGAGAACACACACAGGTGAGAAGCCATACTCCTGTCCATATTGTGGCAGAAGCTTCAGTCTGCGGAGTCATTTAAATGTTCACATGAGCACACATACAGGAGAGAAACCTTTTCCATGTGTGGCATGTGGAAAAAGCTTCAGAGTGAGAAGCAGTTTGACAATTCACATGAGAACGCACACGGATGAGAAGCTGCACATCTGTGATGTGTGCTGTAAAGGTTTCACTCAGAGCAGCCGTCTGGCTTCTCACATGAGGATCCACACAGGCGAGAGGCCGTTCCCATGTCCCACATGTGGAAAAAGTTTCAGTGCCAAAACATATCTGAATACACACATGAGGACTCACACAGATGAGAAGTCCTATCTGTGTGTGATTTGTGGGACCAGCTTCAGTCGAAAAAGCAACTTGAACAGACACATGAGGACGCACACGGGCGAGAAACCCTATGATTGTGAAGTTTGTGGGAAATCCTTTGGATGTAGCGGTAGCTTGACCGTCCATATGAGATCTCACACAGGTGAGAAACCATTCCCATGTGTCACCTGTGGAAAATGCTTTAGTGTAAGAAGTTACCTGGTTATTCACATGCGAACCCACACAGGTGAGAAGCCTTTCCCATGTGTCACCTGTCGGAAGAGCTTTCTTTTACGGAGTCATTTGACTCGTCACATGAGAGTTCACACCGGCGAGAAGCCGTTCCCATGTTCGACCTGTGGGAAAGGTTTCAGTGTGAGATGTCACATGATGGCTCACATGAGAACTCACAAACAGGAAAAAGGTCTTTCTGACACATGGCCTGTGGGAAACGTCTCCAAGGAGTTGAGATGACTCCGCTAGAGTCCAGCATACCCTACCAGGGGAGACGGGCTTTAACCAATGAGAGACAAGAGCTTTCTCTGCTAAAACATTGAACTTTGTGAGAGTTGTGTTAAACTGGGAATCATTAACAGTTGATGTATGTTGCTGTGTGATTTCTGTGAAGAATTTCTAAAGCAAGGATTTCACCTCAGTGTGTTTGTCATTCAGTGACAAATGTGCTGCTTGTGTAGATTTTGTGATGTTGATCTGAATCATGTTTGTTCTCATGTCCTTTCAGAGTTTGGCTCAGTAAAGTTTGAGGTTTATGTTCCACAAAGCAAATAACGCTAACAGTTTATTAGCACAGAACTTCACTGCTTTCAGTGAATCTGAAGCCTTTTTTTCCTCAAACAAGCCGGTTGGTTCCGGCTTTGCAGGCGCACCAACGCTAGACACACTTCCATTAATGGCTAATAGTGGAGGTCAGTTTTCATTTTGCACTTTGGTTAACTTAGAAAACATTTAGCGCACTTAGCTTCCACTAAGTAAATTTTTCCAGATAAAATTCAAAGCGCTAATTTAATTTGCTGTTTGTAAACTTTCAGTTTAATAAAGTTCATCATCTGTGTTGAAGTTTTGTTTATCAAGTATTGGGAGTTCTCAAGTAGATGTTGATATTTATGCTCTTATTTTGAAGGAGCACTGTTTTCAATGCAAGTCTGTTTCCTCTTGCTTTCTTTATTTCTCAACCTTTTTAAAAAATAAGAAACATCTGATAAACAGAAGAAGATTCTGCATTTCTGACCTAAACAGAAATGCAGAATCCTTTAAATGAGGTTGTGGAAGATGAGATGAGTCCCAACAATAAAACAGATGATGTGCATGAAGGTAAACAATGTTCTGTTGTTCTTGAGTCAGTTTCAGCCACAGAGTTCAAATTGATCAATTGCACTTTAGGAAAGTGTAGCAGATGTGAAAAAGCTGAATCATTTGAAAATGTGTTGTGATCAATTTGAACTTTAAATGATGTTTCTAGTTGACAGTGTGTGAATGTAGTTGGCTGGGAAAGCTTTTGCAAATTTGGGCCAAATACTTTTGATTTTCCAATCATTTCAATGGGTCAAAAAATGCATGAAACTAAAATGTTGATAGAAGCTGAACTTTCCAAATGACGCAGCCGACCTCTTCAGAACAAGCTCAGCGCCCAACTGGGGTTTCACTCTGACCTTGGGCCGAATCCGTGACGATGACGTCTGTGATGTTTTTCTGTCGGGAGTGATCTTCCTCTGGAGAAGGATGGAGTTCAGATAATTTGGAGATGACCTTTGACCCTTCCTAGGTTGATGAGCAGCAACAGTTGCTTCTCTGGGATCATTGCTGATGTCATTGAAGCCTTGGATTGTACCGACAACACCTGAACGCTTCAGAGCAGCAAACTAACCAAAGCTGCTTCCACCTGCTGCTGCCGACCAATCAGAGCTGACAGCCGCCGTGGCTCTCAGGAACCAGGAAGGACAAACAATTTCATTTGAATGAACATGGAAGGTGAAACTGAGGCGTCTCACCTGTAGGAGTTTATATGGAGTTTTCATTCTGATAGTGGTCACATTTAATTTAATACTGTTTGAATTCAGCATGAAGCCTGTTGAACAGCCAATTAGAACAAAGCTGCTGCTAAAAATTTGCACAGTGACTTTGGGCTGGTTCCTCTCAGGACTTTTTTTTTTTTTAAGGTTTTTTTGTTGGTGGCCTTTATTTTAAAATGCTTAGACAGGAAGAAGTTAATGAGAAGGGGAAGAAAGGTCACCAGGCTGGGATTCGAACCTGCGACAGCCGCGTCGATGACTGAGGCCTCCTGATGTGGGTTGTGCTCCGCAGAAACCCCTGGACTTTTATTTTGAAGAGCCAAAGCAGGTGGTACAGGACCAAACAAAGTTCTGATACAGAATAGAAAGATCCTAGTTAAATGTTTAAATCACATCAAACAATGTTGGTCAGATCAGAACAACACTGAGGTTGCTGACCTCTGAACGGCCGAGCACCTGGAGCAGAACGCCGAAACTCTGGCGTCCTTTAAATCACGGCTGAAACCTCCTGGTTATAGCTGCTGTGATTAGTAATAACTGGAACACTAATTAATCAATCAAATTTGATCTGTATATTTCAGCAGCAAGGCCTTTCAAAGAGTTTTACATCATAAAAACACAAAGTTATGCAGCAGAATCAGCAATAAAACAAGACATCAAGTCAAGAGCTGTCAATAAATTCATTATTTATTACATTTCAAATAAAACTAACCAGCTGGTTGTAAAGGATCTCAGTGTTTTGGCTGTTTTACAGTTTTCTGGAAGTTTGTTCCAGATTTGTGCTGCATGGAAGCTGAATGCTGCTTCTGCTTGTTTGGTTCTGATGCAGAGCAGAACCAGAACCTGATGGGTCTGGAAGGTTGACACAGCAGCAGGTCTTTATTGAATTGTGGTGCTGAGCCACTCTGTGATTTATAAAGCAACTCCAGGGGTTTTTGTGGCCCTTATCTGACAGCAGGCTGACAGGAAGAGCTGCGGCAAATATCAACCAGGAATCAAATAATAAACTTGACTTTTCTTACTTCAGAGTCATTTATTTGTTGTGAATGTTAAACATAAACCAGCTGAGTTCAGCAGCGGGTTTATTCAGAGCCTGAAGTTCACCCTGCGCCGCCCGTCACACCGGCTGTGAAATGATGCGGAGCCGATGACGCATCCAGCGGAAGTAACCGGAGAAGTGGTTGCGTTAGCTTCCGGTTAGCCTCGTTAGCTCGTGGTGTGTCCAGGTTCTGTTGTGGTTCTGTTCAGCAACAATGTGTTCCGTTGAGCCTCTGAGAGAGTTTATCAGAGAGAGACTAACTGCTGCTGCTGAAGAAATCTTCACCCAGCTGGAAAAAACCATCGTCCGGTACGAGGAGGAGATCGACCGGCAGCGGAGGCTGCTGGACCTCCGCTGGAGACCCCGAACCGAGCAGAACCCCGCAGGTAGGTCCGCTGGGTCAGAACCGGACCTAAAGGAGCCAGAAACTCCTGGATCCATTAGAGCTCCGAATGAACCAACCTGGACTGGTTATAGTGGTCAGACTGGTCACACAGTGAGCGGAACATCAACTGGAGATAAACTGTTTGTGCTTTGGAGGAAATTAAAATGAACTGATTGTTTGAAGGTTCCCACGGCGTCATCGAGTAAAGATTTACTGAGATCTTCTTCAGGGTTGGAATAAAACTAACTGAGCAGTTATTAAAATGTTCAGACAGCTCAGAGCTGTGGCCCTCCAGGCCCCAAATTACATCAACACGTCCCTCCAGTTTTCAAACCTGCAAAATTCTAACAAAATCAACAAATCTCCACATTTTTGTCTAATTTTACTGCAATTCTTCTCGAAATGAGTCAGAAACACTGAGTTTAAGAGGCTGCTGCGTCATCCTCACTTGACATCCGTAACGGATTCGGTGAGCAACAAAAGGTCACATTTAACATCAAACATTTGCTCAAATATCGAAAAGAATCCTTACAAAATTTTCTAAATTGGTACAACAAAATCTGCTAAATTTCATTTCAAAAATCGACATTTTAAAAAAACTTGAAAATCTTTGTTCATCCTGTGAATGAACAGGATTTTGTTTGTCCAGAAAATCCTGGATAAATGGCTGTTTATTGATATTTTAACAGTTTAAATGGTTTTATCAGTATATTCTGGCACAACTGGCCCTTTAAGAACGTTTAGATTTTTGATTCGGCCCAAAATGAAAATGAGTTCTAAAGTCTGGAGACCGCAGCGGGTCGGCCTGTGAGCCACTGAGTCTCACGTAGCATTACAGGCTACATAGAGGCTAACAGCCTCACTGCCAACATGAATGTCTCGTGTTTTCCTCTTCCTCCACCTTCAGGCTGTTTCTGAAGGATCAAAAATTAAACAAGCTTCTTCTAATCCAGTCTGCTGCTCAGCAGAAACAACATGAAACTTTAGATCTTCAATTGTCCAGAAAAAAGATTTTAGTGATGATTCCAAAAGCTTTATGTTAGGAGAACACCTTTTTATTTTGGTCTCCGTGGTCCATACAGGTCTCCAGCAGCAGGAACCGCTCCACCAGAATCACTGCAACACTGAAGATGTTCCCTCTGACCTGGAGCTCAGTCAGCAGAAGATTGAGTCTGGTTTGAACCCAAAGGAACCAGAACCGATTAAAAAGAAACTCCATGACGTCCTCGGCTGGGGAGCAGAGCAGCTTGTTAAGCAGGAGCCGGATCCCTGCATGGTGACCGTCAAGTACGACAACATGTTCCCCTCTAAAGGAGAACCGAACACAACCCGGATCTTTTCTCAGAACTCGTCTAAAGCAGAGATCCAGAGTCAGGAGAGAAGCAACTATAAAGGCTCAGGATCATGCAGAGACGAAGGTCCTAAAGCTCCAACTTCAGATGATCCAGAACTGAGGACGGCTGAGAACGCACCCCTCACTGAGGAGAACCTGTACTCATGTCAGTTCTGTGGAAAAAACTTCACCATTTGCAAAGACCTGAAGGTCCACTGGAGGACCCACACAGAAAAGAAGCGTCATAGTTGTGGAGTGTGTGGGAAAACTTTGAGCGACCGCAGCAGTTTGAGGAAACACCTCCGGATCCACACAGGAGAGAAGCCATATCCTTGTGAAGTGTGCGGGAAAAGATTCAGGAACAGCTGCGGCTTGACGAAGCACCTCCGAATTCACACAGGAGAGAAGCCATTCACATGTCAGACCTGCGGGATGCGTTTCAACCAGAGCAGCATTTTACACAGACACATGAAGAGAAAGAACCACTGAGAAGATCCCAGAGAGCTGAAGAAGACGAGTCCTGGATCTGAAGCTGGTCCTTCAACAACAAACCAGACGGTTGAGTTTAATGAGTCCATCCCAAAAAATGTTTGGTTCTGGACTGTGTCTCATTTTCCTTAGCAGCTAGATTGCATGTCAGCAGTTAAAAAGATTTGTTATTTGGTTGCTGAGCTTTTAAGTTGGAGTGTTTACCAAATTCTCACACTTGATTAGAAATGTTCGTGTCGGTGATCTTTCCTTGTTTCTTCTGCTGGAGGCCTGAATTCATTTCTTTATGAGCCACTGAGTTTAACTTATTGCAGACATACTGGAGTTGGTGCCCCAATTCATGTCCATTTTCATTAATTATAATTTATTAATGGTATTTAATAATTACATAAGCCAAACATGGATAGAAATTGTGGTTCCCAACAACCAGAGGCACAAAAAGTGGTTATGCACTGTATGCAACGCATAGGGGGCGCTGCACTAGAGGGGGCGCCAAAATGATGTGGGAAATTTTTTTCTAATCGGCATTTTCTGTATTTGATAACTGTTTGTGTATGAAATGATCAGAAACAGAGGAACGTTAATGATTAGGGTCTAATCATTAGACGCACCACCTTCACTCTCCTCTTGTCGCCATGCACACATACAGCGAGCTGGGGCCCTTTAAGAACTGAGGCATTTTTCTGTCAATTGTAGTCATGAGCAGGACAACAGGGAGCTAAAGATGGCGGCAGGAAGAACTCCGGGGCAGAAAACAGAGAACGGAAAAGGAGGAGGAGGGATGAAGAAAAACTTTTCAAAGTGTTTGAAAGATAGAAGGTGAGTAAAGTCAGTGAATCAGTAAGAGAGGTTAAGCTAGGCTACAATAACAGGCTAGCTGGTTGTTTCCGCCATATTGAACCAACGGGACGCCATTTATTCATTACTGCTATAAATGTCTGACAGACACACATCTCAACAATACGTGCAATAATAATAATGACCAAAGCAAAACATGGGAATATTACGGTCAGCTAAACTGCCCCCCCAAACCACCCTGTTGTCACGGTTGCCTAGAGACGGACTGCGCAGCCGCAGTGAGCCGCTATCAACCCGCATATTTTAAAAATGTCCACCGATGGATAGAAACGACGGCGTGCTGAGAAATAAAACCTCTGGCAGAAACAGACGGCACAGTGACTGTGTTTAATAGGGATTAACCAGACAGAATGGGTCAGGAAAGGAACCGCTGACCCGTCAGAACCCGTCAGAACCTAAACAACCAGACATCAGTCTCTTCATCACTCAGTCATTTCCTGAGACCGAAAAATAATATAAATGGCAATTTAAAGAACAAATCATCATAAAAATAGATTAATAAATTAAGAAATATTATGACGAGAAACCGTTTATTTTTTCAACATTAAAAACGTTTGTTAGGATTGTGCAGGAAAAAAGTTGATATCTTTTATAAAACAGTGTTTTGTGGTGAATATTGTTTCACCATTTTATTAATGTGGGTTGCCAGTTTGGGTCAGGTTTCCCATCAGCTACAATAATGATAGAAAACATGCTAACAAAATGCCTCAGACCTGCAGCCCAGAGGCGGTTCTACAGGATAAGAGTCGGGGCTTTTGGCTCAAATATATTAATGATGAAATATTGCCCTGTTTATTGTTTCATTCTGTTTTAATTGCCCTGCAGGCAGCAATTTATTCACATATATGTACATTTATTACTATTGATGCTTTAATTAAAGATGAGTTGTAGTAGTTTATGTGTGTATCAAACCAATTAATCTTCAGTGTCACTAATAATAAAGAGTTTGTGGTATTCTCATTTAATGTAATTATATTAGTTGTGTTATCTCCCCCCGCCAATAGAGGCAGTATGGGGCCTGAAAAGATGCCACTAAGGAGCAGATTTAGAAGAACACAGAAAGCTACAGAATCTGTTAAAAACTGATCTGAGCTGAAGTAAATAAAAGAGAAGTTCAATTAGATGCTGAGAGTGAAAATCCTTCCTAAAGGTGAAAATATATCACAGATTTTAAAGGAAAATAAAAACGGGAGACAATAGATAATAAAGGAAATAGCGCCCCCTTCACTTCCGGAGTGCAATGGTTCCATTTCCATATAAGGTCTGAGGCTGACAGTGGTCCTTCCCACTTCCTGTTAGCTGCAGCAGGTCTTTCTTGATAAGTTACCACTGATATGCATTCAATGTTACCCAACAATCAACTTGCGCACACCGCGCTAACATCAGGCTAAAGTTCAGTTGTCACTGTCAATACAGTCGTTCTTTATTTGGTACTTCAATGCAGAAACATTTGAAATATCTAGACTGTCGTGATGGCCACTCTGGGACTGCTGATGCCTTCAGGAGCTGACGTCACAACAAACATGACGCTGCTCTCAACGTCTGCACCTTTCAAAACATCCACCTGCTACTTGTTGTTTTCTCAGAACCAAAAACTCGTCCAGATGTTCGTCTCTCACTGAGGATGAATGAAGGTAAATTTGAAAATATGTGAAATAGACACACATCTCCACAGACTCGGCCAGACAAGGCCAGAAAAATAAAGACCTTTAACAAGAGTTGCATTTGTTTTTGTCACTTTATGCCACAACTGGTAAAAAAACAAACATTAATTTTGTGCTAATTCCAGTGATTTGATCAAAAAATATTTGAATTTTACATCTAAGTTTGTCGGTTAAATTGACAGTAGACTTAGTCAACTAAAATTTTACAAAACTAGATTAAGACTAAAACAATCGAGACTAAAATAATGACATTTTAGTTAACAGACCAAAACTCAAACTTTTCTGTCCATATTGATCTTGATCTACAGGTCAATATAAAACCTATAAAAAAGGAACTTTTCAGAAGGACGAATTCAGCTCTCACTTGGAAAATAAGAATTTGGTCTAAATGCTTTTAGTATGACAGGAAAATATTTTATTCATGAAGTCGTTTCCTAAACATTTCTCATTCAAGCTTTTAAATAGGATTTAATTTTATTTGAAAGTGCATTAAACCTGAATTTACCAAAGCTTGTATTACTGAATTATGTGACTGGGTTTTTCATTTCATATTTATACATTTGTATCCATCTATAAATATTCTTTGGAAAAGTTGGAAATGTTTAATTTTATTGTTTCTGATCCTGTTCTGCTTTGGAGTTTTTAATAAAGAAAAAACAATTTAAAAACTAGATTATTATAAAAATAAGATGTGATATTACCCCTACTACTAACAACAATTATTTATAATTTGTTATTAAAGTGTAATTTATTTGTTTGTAGCATAAAGTGGAACTCTGATTCGGTGTTTCCGTCGGAGCCTGAAACTGTAACACCCGGTGGAAGTAAACAAAGCAGCTAGCCCGGTTAGCCTCCTGCTAGCAGCTGTGGCTGTGTCCAGGTTCTGTTGTGGTTCTGTTCAGCAACAATGTGTTCCGTTGAGCCTCTGAGAGAGTTTATCAGAGAGAGACTAACTGCTGCTGCTGAAGAAATCTTCACCCAGCTGGAAAAAACCATCGTCCGGTACGAGGAGGAGATCGACCGGCAGCGGAGGCTGCTGGACCTCCGCTGGAGACCCCGAACCGAGCAGAACCCTGAAGGTAGGTCCGCCTGGCCTCCTGGGGTCTGAGGAATCAGGGGGCTACGCGTTGATGCGCCATTTCGTACCAAAACCTCCGTCGGTTTCGTTCCCGTTTTGTCCATCATGGCTGCCGTACAGAAACAAACCCGTAAAAGTTAAAGGATTAAAGGTTTAATTTGTGGCTCTGGTGGATTAAACGAGTTACATTCAGTCACATCATGTGTGCGGATATGTTGCTTTACAGTTAAATTTGTTAGAATGCAGGTTAGCAGTAAGTGTTAGCATGCTAGCTGTTAGCGTGCTAACGGTGTTCGCCCCATTTGTCTCCCAGCGAGGAGTTGTGGCCGCCGGAAGGAAGGCGGGGACGTTTGGACGCCATTTGCATCAGGTGGAGCATGAGCTCAAGAAAGTCTAAGATGTGATCAATATTAATTTAATTTATTAGTGTTATTTTTACAATTTTTAAAATGTTAGCTGAGAGGATGATATTTGTTTTATTCAATCAAATCAAATTCAGAAAGACAAAATGAAACATTATTGAAAGCTTTAAAGCTATAAAGTCTAAATATTAAATATGTTGTGAATGAGTTGGAAATAAAATCTAAATCTATTTTTCTTAAATCCTTAAAAGCAAACGTTATGTTTGTGTCTAAATGGAATTTGTGATTATTCTGAATCGTCTGAATCAACAGATTATTTCTCATCAGTAATTTCAAAGTTGTTCCGATTTTCTCTTGGATTTAATCTTGCGGGGAAAAAAATGCCAGAGCTTAACAGGACCAGGCTCACAGCTCTGGGTCAGCTCATCTCCATGGAAACCGATCAGGTTCATTAGATGTTCACTTTATCTCTGTCTTCTTTGAAGGACGAATAATTTCGACACGAGTTGTGTGAAATTTTTATCCTCTGATTAATTTAAAACATGTCTTTATGCCGTGTGATGATGTCATCATTATTTAATAAGATGGTCAGATGTGTTTATGTTCCACAATCCAAATAATGAAATGAAGCAGAAGATGAGAAAGTTGAGTTGCCGAAGTCAGAACAGGTTCTGATGAAGAGAAGCTGGTAGAGACTTCAAAATAAGAGCATGAATATAAACGTCTTGAATTTTTAAGTCAATAACCAAAACTTCAACACAGACGTTGAACTTTATTCAACTGAAAGTTTACAAACCAAGTAGGTTAGCACTTTAGAATTTATCCAGAAAAAGTAATTTACAGAAAGCTAACTGCACTAAACATTTGCAAAGTCAGCTAAAGCACTAAGATAAAAATAAGTTATGTTGTTAGAAAATTAGCAGATGTTGCAATAAATTCATGTTTGATGTTTTAGCTGAGATATTTTCTGTTTGCTGATTTTCCAGGTTTTCCACCTGGTCGTCTCTGTGAGGAAGACGTCCGTAATGACCAGGAGGAAGAGCCACAACTCCCTGAGAGTAAAAAGAAGAAGAAGCCACTGCAGCCTCCAGAGGTCAAAGAGGAACATGAAGAACTGTGTGTCAGTCAGGAAGCTGAGCAGCTCGCCCTGAAGCAGGAGACGGAAACACTGATGGTGACAGTCGAGTATGATGAACCCGAACCAAGCAACGACCCACTCCTCCCTCAGAGATCTCCCAAAGCCGAGACTCAGGAGTCAGGGACGAGCAGATCTGAGGAGCTGGAAGCAAACTGTCTGTCTGAACCAAACACAAGTAGAACACCTGTCAAATGTGACTTCTGTGAGAAAGAGTTCAGGTTTCAGTATGCCATGAGGAGGCATCGCAAAATCCACACCGGAGAGAAGCCGTTCTCCTGCAAGACCTGTGGGAAGAGTTTCATCCGAAAGTTTGCTCTGCTGACCCACATGAGGGTCCACACTGGGGAGAAGCCATACTCCTGCTCCGTCTGCGGGAAATGTTTCCGCTGCAGCAGCGACCTGTCAAAGCACACCAGCATCCACTCCAGTGAGAAACCGTACTCCTGTGAGACCTGCCGGAAGAGCTTCACCACCAAGCGCAGTCTGATCCTCCACAGCAGGTGCCACTCAGAGGAGAAACCTTACTTCTGTCCCATTTGTCACAAAGGCTTCAGGAGGAGTGACAACCTTTCAGTTCACATGAGAACCCACACGGATGAGAAACTGTTCACATGTGAGTTCTGTGGTAAAAGTTTCAACCAGAACGTCCATCTGGTGATCCA
The DNA here is from genome assembly GCA_010277075.1 of Poeciliopsis retropinna. Taxonomy (NCBI): domain Eukaryota; kingdom Metazoa; phylum Chordata; class Actinopteri; order Cyprinodontiformes; family Poeciliidae; genus Poeciliopsis; species Poeciliopsis retropinna. The sequence goes on from VMRM01000003.1 coordinate 390,786, forward strand.
CAGGAGGACGCATACGGGGGAGAGCCCGTTCCCATGCAGCATGTGTGAGAAACGTTTTAAGAACCGCTCTGCGCTGAACAGTCATCTCCGGCTACACGCTCCAGACCCGCTGTAGGAAACCAGAACAGAACCAGAACCAGGAGCTCTGCTGACACACCCAGTTTTCAGATCGTTTTCTTCCTTCTGGTTCCTTTGAGGCGTTTCCATGGTGATCAAAAGTTAACTTTTGCATGAGTGGAGCTGTAGGCTGGTCTAGAGGTCCAGTTTTAAAGTCTTGGTCTGGTTCCATCTGGACCAATCAGGAGTTCCAGATGATGCATCCTGAGTGACATCAGAGTGAAACTCTACCTGACTCCGCCCACTGTCCCCGCCATGATGCTAAGCCTGCTAGCGCTTAGCTGATGTTCCACAGTCGTCTGCGTGACCAGAGTTAGTGGGCCAGAACCCAGAGGTTTTGGTTCTGCTGGAAGGACTGAAGGAGTCAGTTGGAGTTGGACGTTCAGAACCGTTCTAGTCTCGGTTCTGGTCAGATGATCATCTGGTACTGAGCTGCTCCAGATGTTCTGACGAGGTTCTGTAACCAATCAGAGCCTCAGGAGAGTGAGAGGAGGCGGAGCTTCATTCTCCCTGACGTTTTGTTTTCCGGCCAGAACCGGGTGTCTGGGTCCGGCTGTCCTCAGAACTGCAGAACTTCTCCATGAGGACTGGAGGTCCAGAAATGTCTGGTGACCTTCTGACCTTTAGCTCTGATCCAGATTTCTCCTGCATCTGAATGCATGAATTCTATCTGTTTCAATTTAAATGTGAAATAATAAATCTAAATAATCCGATTATGTCGATATTTTGAGGAAATCAGCAGAAACATTTTAATAACTTTTTGACGCCTTTATTAACATGGAGATTTCGGCTGTGAAATCGTTTAGATTTTCACACCATGGACCATAAAATGGGATAAATTGGAGGAAATGATGTTTTAAATCAGAAATGAAATTAATCCTGAATGATGTTTTTGTTTAGAAACAAATTTTAAAGTCACTAAATGTTTTTTTATTTCTGAGCTGCAGATGTTCAATAATTTGACTATTAAAAGCTGAATTAAAATGATGTAAACATTTTTAGGAAATGATCTCAGCGGTGTTTCAATCCAAAGGATTCAACATCTGTTCACACACCAGACTTTGACTGGACCTTCCCAGAACCAGAACTGGGACAAAGTGGGACCAGTTCCACTGGTTCTGGATGGGGTTGGATTGTTGCAGCAGCTGGACCCGGTTCTGGTTTCAGTTTAACTGTTTCAGAATCTTAACTTTTATTGTAACTGTCATTTTATTTCTGGCTGAATGTTTGAAATCACTTCCTGTTTCTGCGTTTCTTTGTCTTTCTGAGTCATAAATTCCACCCAAAGTTTCCATCATTATGAAATTAATAAAAAACCAACATCTTGCTTCTCTGAACGCCACAAATTTACATCAGACCCATAAACAGAAGTTTGGACGGGTTCCTACTGAACGGTACCGCTGGGTTCTGTTCAGCATTACAGCCTGTTCCTAAATTACACCGTAAAAAAATTTCAGAGCAACATTTGTGTTTATTCAGCCTGTTTATAAATGTCAAACTAAATATCAGACTTTAAACATTTAGCTGAGAACTAAATGTTTCATCTGGACATTTAACAGTGAAAATATGAATGTTAAAAAAATAAACATGTTTTTCTCTCACAGGCTCAATAAAAAAGTTAAAACTGGGAAATTCTGATGTTCAGTGAACAAGTTCTACACATTTCATGCATGTTTAGTTATTGAGTCGAAACCAGTCCAGTTTATCCACCCAGTTAGGTCAAAGGTCAATGGCAAAATGTTAGGACGTTATTAGTAAAGGCCAAATCCAACCACAGAGGTCAAAGATTCTCCAGCGCAAATATTATCCAGAACCGACGAGTCTCTGGCAGCAGGTTCTGGTTCTGATCCAGACCCGGTTTGACCTGCTGGTTTTACTTTCTGATTCATTCTGATGTTTTTTATGAGCTTCCTGTTTTGTCACTTCTGTTTTCACAGGAAAATTCCTCTGAACATCTGACCTTTGACATCTGCTGAGGTCGTCTGAGGTTCTGCTTTTGACCTTTCCAATGACAGCAAACCGACCCGGTCCGTTTCACCAGAACCTCGGCCCTGAAGCGGGTCGGCTCTCAGTGGATCTGAAGAAACGAATTAAAATTAAAATTCTCACTCCACAGAAATTTTGATGAAACGTTCGGCCCGCAGCATGACTACTTTCTAAATTGCGTTTTTATCCGCCTGATGATGTCATATCCTTTTACTAACGTCAGGAAAGCTGCTGGACAGGAAATTGGCCAATGTTTGGTCAACCAGAGCAACCTGTGTTGACAGCGATGTTGCCGGCTCCGCCCCAACGCCGGCCCTTTAAAAGGAAGATGTCTGCTGTGCAGCAACACTGAAACGTCCCGCAGCAACTGAAGGCACCGCGCTGGAAGATGCATTCAGGTAACTTTGAAATATTCCACATCAGTAACAGAACTTTATTCATCCCGAGGTGAACTGGACCAGAACCCGGCCGTTTCCTGCTTTCAGTGACGTTACCATGGTAACCGTTTGTGTCGTTTCTAGGAAGGATGTTCTGGTTTGAAGCGGTCCTGCTGGTTCTGGTTCTGCCCGTCTGCTCCGTTCTCCCAACAGAACAGAAGGTTTCTGCTGTCCTGAAAGGTTCCGACCCAAACCCACAAAAAAAAAAAAGACTTCTGGTTAAAAATGTCAGATTCTGTCCAAATATTCCAGGTTCTGAAGAAAAAACACTTTTATTCTTCAGAGGATCTGAAATAATTTGGAAGAAAGTTATAAAAGTATGATTTATGGATGCATTCTGAGGTTCTGATCCAGGTTCTGGTTCTGGAAACAGATTTGACTTTAGAAGAAACGATTTCAGCTCCAAAGCTTCTGTTTCATTTATTTGACTGGAATTTTTCTCTTCAGATATTTTTGGTATTTTTGTGGGACAGAAATGTGAATAAGGTGAAAGGATCAGTTTGAGGTGACGGTGAGGCGGGTCCAGATGAAGGTTCCAGTGACCGTCGCCTCGCAGGAAGTCGGCCAGCAGGTTTACATCCATAAACCAAAGACAGTTTATTTTATTCTGGTCCAAATGAATGACTGAAAACTTTTCTCTGAAGTGAAACTTCTGAAACTTTAATGTTTTCTTGTAGCGTGTAAAATGAGTTTCTGACCCGACTGCAGGAAAAGTCCAGGACGTTTATGAAGAGCTGTGGCTCAGTAACCTGGTCGTGGCCCAGCAGACGCTGACGGTTCCCTTCCTGCAGCACATGCAGCGCGGCGACCTGCAGGCCGACGACTACATGGCCTTCATGCTGCAGGACGTCCTGTACCTGCTGAACGTGACGGACATGCTGGGCCGGATGAATCGCAGGTCGCTTCCCGAAGACCTGAAGACCTTCATGCGGGATCGCTACCAGAGCTACCAGAACTTCTCCGACTACATTCTGGACCGGTTCAGGCTCAAAGTACGGAGGTTTTCCTCAGGTTGGTGAAACATTGGGAGGTTCTGGTCCTGAACTTCTGCTTGCTGCTCTGCCAGGCGCCGCTGGACATCAGACCCATCCCGGCCATGGAGCGGTACCTGCTGGACTACAGAACCATCATGGACAAGGAGGAGCCCATCTTCTTCGCCGTGAGTCTGCTGCCCTGCTCCAGGCTCTGGATCTGGATCGCCAACAGCCTGGAGGAAAGCTACTGCAACGCCTACTTCGTCTGGAAGAAGGGCAACATGCACGGCAACCCGGAGAAGCACTACAAGGTTCTGCTCAACAAGAACCTGAAGACGGCGGCCCAGATCAAACGGGCCAACCAGATCTTCAGGCAGCAGATGCAGAACGAGCAAAACTTCTTCGCCGCTTCGCTGGTGGAGTAGAGCGAAGTCTGGTACCAGAACCGGAACCGGTTCCAGAAGCACAGTGAGTTCTCAACTCTCGTACCGGAACCGGTTTATTACAGTGGAGGTCCAGAAGATCCAGTCGGATCACAACAAACAGCAGCTTAACGTAGAAAGAACATTAAAGTCGTTCCAGTTGTTATGAAATGATTTTTATCGACCTGAATAAATAAAGTTTGATTTCATTTCTCTGGTTCCTGAAGTTTCACTGCAGCTTCAAGCACGAACACGAGGCTCTACGGAGGCCTGCAAGGCTCAAAGGACCATAAATACAGACACCAGACATGTTTAGCATTAAATCCTGGTCAGATCATGCAGTGCAGGCTGGATAGTCAGAGGAAGGAAGTGATTGTGGTTTCGTCATGGATATAAATTGTTAAATGCTAAGCTAACCGTAACTCCTGTCTCATCGCTCCCTCAAAGCGCCACTGGCTTTAAACTACAAACTTTTTTTTTTTTAAACTATCTTTTAGGAATAAATAATAAAATAAAAGCTCAGAGTAACAGAGACGACTAAAAAAAAAAAGAAAATTAAGCATTTTCTTTTTTTTTATTTTCCTAAAAACATAAACAACACTTAGCCTGGCGGGGTGCCAGTAAAGCCTGGCGGGGTGCCAGGCTGATATTACACTGGGAAAAACCTGCATCTGAATAGAAATAATCTATAAAACAGATAATATTTAACAGTTACAGAAATTGATTTTGTATTTGACTTACGATGATTATCGCATAGCAGAACTACAGGGTGTCATTTACAAAATGTTTTCAAAATAATCACAATTATAAAATCCAGAATTTGCAGATTTTTATTCAGAACTACACATTTAGTGGTCTGATGACAAAAACATTCAGACATGGTAAATGAGTTACTGTTACATAAATGCATCCTCTTCAAAAAGCCTCATTAAAACACACAGAGGTCAATATGGAGTTTTATTACAGTAAATTATAAATGGGACAATAAATGTCCACTCCGAGTCACATCATCAAAACTTTACAGTAATTTGGGTTATTTAGTTTACATAAACGAAAAAATGGCTGTTAATTTTTCAAAGTCAAAATTTACTGTTAACTCATTTTTAAATGTCAGCTAAAATTAATTTCTTAACAAATTACACATTTATCTCCATATGTGCCTGTGATATTAGCTCCTATATACACAGACATGCTCAAGGCTAACAGATGAACACATTTACAGAATTTATACAATATAACTATTAATTAGACGTCAACGATCACATTAACTGCAAAAAGTAATAACTTCATTCATAGTTTGGTTTACGCACTTCAGCTGGCTGTGAAGAAACAGTAGATTACCACAGGGGTCCAAGAAAATTCCATGACTTTTCCATGACTCTCCATGACCTTCAGTATAATTTTCCATGCGCCTCGTACAACAAGTTCATATGGAAACGTATGACTGACGGACCGAACCAACTACAGTCAACATGTAGAAAGGGAGGAAATAGAAATGTGGAAATGAAATCCAACAGACAGGTATGAACTGAAAAGTGTCAACATATTGACTGAGGATCATATGATGATGATGATGTCATAAACAAAAACATATTAGCAGTAATGCAAACACAAGATTGCACAAGTATGTAGAACCAACTGCAACACCACACGTCTTCAATATGAGGCTTATTCAATGATTAATATATATTTTTCAAATTGCAGCGCAGCATCTCATTTACAACAAGGACGACGTGGGAAATGTTTCGAATTTGTGTGGATTCTGACTTGGTTACTTAAACTACTTCTGCAGCTGCATTTTTTCCACTGCTTTACATCAAATGTTCTAATCTGTGTGAAATTTGATGAGACGATTCAAATTACTTTTATGACCAAAGCTTTTTCCACATGTCATGCATGGAAAAGGTTTCTCAAACGTCCAATTAACTCATCTCTTTCACTGAAAGAGTTTGCACAGGTGTTGCAATGGAACACTTTTTTCAGGTCGTGCCTTCTCATGTGGTCAGTTAAATCACTTTTTTCATAAAAATCTTTTCCACAGGTTCCACATGTGAAAGGCTTCCCTCCTGTGTGAGTTCTAATGTGAAACTCTTCTCACACTTTATACAAAAGAACGGTTTTTCACCTGTGTGAGCTGTTATATGGCAAGTTAAAGTACGGTTGTCATCGACGCCTTTTTCACAGCTTATACATGAGTAAAGTTTCTGTTCTGAATGAACTTTCATGTGCTGATTCAAACTATTTTTTTTGACTAAAACCTTTTCCACAGTTTACACACGAGAACTCTCCAAGGTGAGTTTTCATGTGGCCATTCAAATTATGTTTGCGAGTGAAAGTTTTCCCACATTTTACACATGAGAAAGGCTTCTCACCTGTGTGAGTTCTTATGTGACGAATCAAACTGCTTTTATGACAAACTTTTCCCACATGTCATACATAGAAACGGCTTCTCACCAGGGTGACTACATAAGTGCCCAATACATTTAAGACTATGACTGAAACCTTTTCCACAGGTTGGACAAGGGAATGGCTTCTTCTCTGTGTGAACGCTCATGTGGCTGTTCAACCGACTCTTTTCAAGGAAACTTTTCCCACATGTTAAACATGAGAAAGGTTTTTCACCTGTGTGAGTTCTCGTGTGAATTGTTAAATACCAATTCCATTTGAAACTTTTCCCACACACTTTACATTGTTTGCATTTTTAACTTTTGCATTTGCATTTTTTTTTTTTACCTCCATGCCTTCTTCTCCTTCGTCCCTGTGTCCTCTGGGTATCTCAGCTCTCTGCTGTTGCTCATCATCTCTGCTGGATCCTGAGGCTTCATGAAGCTTTATTTCTTGATGATCTTCTGCTTTAGGGAAGTTGTGAAGGAGGATTTGGTCTCCATTTAGTTCTGGTAGTTGGTTGTCTGGACCAGTAGTCTCCTGCTTCTGTACATCCTGGTCTTCATTCTGACTGATGCCTGACTGATCCAGGCTCCTCTTCCTTCACTTGCTGAGGTTTTAGTTCTACTGGTTCCTCTTTGATTCCAACAGGTGAAGGGTCTCCTCTCATTAAGGTTTCCGTCTCCTGATTCACTCCAGCCTTATTTCCATCCTGAAGTACAGGTTCTGTTTCTTGCTCGAGTTCTTCTCTGTTGACAAACTGCAGCGGTTCTGATCCATACTCTTCTTTGGCTTCTGTTGGTTCTAGTTCCTCTTCCCTCCCTTTGGTTTGTGGAGATTCTGTTTTCCTCTGGTCCAGATCAGCAGCTTCTTGTTGGTTGAGTATAAAATGATGAACATCTTGCTTAGTAAGAAATCTGAAGAAAAGAAAAGCAGAAATGTTATTTTGAAATTTCAGGTCAGTACCTGCAACAATAAGTTGTTTTTTCTAGTTGCTGGTTGAGCTGCTTGATCCCATTGGTTTACTTTTATTTACAAGGCATTGCTTGGACTTCTGGCCTTTATTTGTGCTGCAAGTGAACAGAGAAATGTTGACTCTGTTCCTTTTGCTCAGTAAAAAGGCTTTTGTTAACTTTGCTCCCTTATCCTGAAATTTGATGCAGAAAACTTCCAAATTGATTTTATCTCACGGACTTCTTGAGGTTCTGCTCCATCCTGTTCGGCCATTTTTAGTTTGATAACAATACGACTAGATACCAGTAGAAAAACTTTTTATTCCAAAGTTAATAAAGATGTCAATTAGGAATGCGTGATATAAACGGTATAGGGTAGAAACAGTAGAAATTTGTCTGAGGACAGAGACGTTCAGTCTACCAGCCAACCGCAGTAATGCTTGTTGATGACATAACCAGCCGGCTTCAGAGCAGAGCAGCAGGAAGCTGCGTGGCTGAGGCGCAAAGGAAGAGCTTGTTAAAACACGGGTGTAAAACGTAAATGATCTGGACCTGGTTCAGGTTTAAACCCCACGGTCTCAGCCCGGCGCTCAGGAAGAGCGCGGCAGATGTCACGGTGAAACGCGCAGTGGATCGTCTCGTTCCCCTCCAGAGGCCTCGGCGCGATGCTCAGCAGGAACACAGCAAGTGTCACAATCGGAGCGAGTTGGCGGTCTTTCTGAAACCAGCAAAAGCGCAAAGTGCAACTCCACCAGACTGTACACTGTAAAAAACTTCTCTTAAAACCACAGGATTGTTAAAGGAGCAGAAAAATCCAACAGTTACTGTAAGTACACACACCATGAATATCGATGCTACCACATTATGAATGAAGTAAACAAAGCCTCCACATAATTAAGGAGTTATTAGCAGTACAGTTATGTCCACAAGGAGGCAGCAAAACGCTAGCACACAGCGCTAACAGAAGCTCAAAGCTGCTATAAAACCAATGATCATTATTAATATTAAAAGCTGCTCATAACAATGCTACTGCTAGCAGCTTAGCGCGTTGCTGTTTCCCTCCTTTGCATAGAGAAGGAACCCAGTCAGTCGACATCTTTCACAAAATCCTCTTCATCCTGAAGAGCTTCGCAGAAACAGACTTTTCCCTCTGATTGGGAACATTCCCCAGAAAAACTTATTTTACGTTTCCTGTTTTCCTTATCGGACCGCCGGGCTGAGAAAGATTTCTGAATTAATAAACCAAACACTTGTCTACTTGAAACTTCAGCTAAACTGAACATAATCTGTGACAACAAACCCACTGCAAGGAAACACAAGTTGGATTCACAAAACGGATCAGTAAGAAGTCATGACCTTATCCCAAAACAAAGACAAAAAGCTTTAGAGAAAATGAAAAATATAACCCCAAAAGAATAGAAAAACATCTCAGCAGCGTCAGCAGAGAATACATTTTAATTCTCTCCTGTGTTTAAAACACAAAAAATGTATTTAAGGGCTTAAAACTGGATTTAGCAGAATATGTCCCTTTAAGAGAATTATCAACATGTAACTTCTGACCTGGGATCAGTTCACCCTCTAACCTAGAACAGGGCCGTGCAGAGACCTTTGGAGGGCCAGGGGCTCAAAGTTAAAAAGGACCCATTGAACAAAAACACAGAGCAACAACATAGCAGCAACCCATATTGATCAATAATCGAATTGGATCCTAATAAATCATTGCCATCATGAAGGACAATGCAAAGCAAATGTTTATATTTTCCTCAACAGGAATAAAGTTTCTGTTTCTGCTGATCTGAGACTGAAGCTGTTAACCTGGGGGGGATCAGTCTAAGGCCCCATATTACCTTGGGCCGGCCCTGCTGAACAGCCACTGCGATGCACATCTCTGAATCCACCTGGAATCTGCCTGGAATCCTGGAATTTGCCTGGAATCCACCTGGAATCTGCCTGAATCTCCAGGTGGTACCGGGGCTTTGAGCTGTGACTCGGTGACAGTCGGTGCCGTGTCTCATATCAGGATGTCTGATATAAAGACATTCTGGGTCGGAACCACCCACATTGTTTGTGTCGGTGGTTCTGATCCAGACTGCCTGTAGAACCGGGCTTTTAGCAGAATGATGAAGTTAAAGTCAGACGTTTCTCTGCAGCTGAAGCTTTTCTGTGTTTTGGGTCGAGGCGGGTTCTTCCCGCTATTGTGAGGAGAATTATGAAAATATAAAGTTTTTCTAACGTCAGATCTACGTTTTTATTCACAAACCAACGTATGAAACAACATTCTTGCCCATAATGTGACAGTTAGAGGCTCAGATCGTCTCCTCACCGTGAACCTGGAGTCTGAACAACATGGAGGCAGAAACTGAGACTCTTTATTAGACTGAGGGCAGCCAGATAGTTTTGCTAAATTATATTTAGATCAATATTATTGCTGAGGGGCACAAGCAGGCCTTCTGACATACAGATTAAAAAATAAAAAAAAATTGCACTGGGGGCAACAAGGATAAAGTGGGCTGAAGCCCCCTGCCCCCCCCCCCGCTGCAGTGCCTGACCTATAACATGCAGTGGAGGTAAAGGGGATGAAATTGTGATATTAAATATAACAAATAAATGCAGCTTTGAAGCCAAACGTCTCTGAGACGCTTTCAGCAATAAAACATCTTAAAATCTGTTTCCACCAAGAATGAAGGTTTTCTAACTTTATTGATGTGATTTTAACATGAATCTGATTTTATGAAACAAATAAAGGTTTCATAAATCACAAACTGTTTTAGCTTTTGTTTGTTTTTCAGATTTACAAACAGGAAACAAAACCTGTCGTCTCCAACGACAAGCATTTATTTTCTCCACTCTATTTTTAGACTTTTTGCAGATTTTATTCCGACTTTAGATTCTGAATAAATTAATTACATTCATTTTTATGTTCAACTGAATAATCAAGTTTATTTATTTAACATATTAAAGCAACAAGATGGTTTTACTGAGATCTAAATATAACAGATTTATTAGCTGCAGAGAAAACAAGGGTGAATAAATGGTAATAAATAATAAATGGTCTTTTTTAAAAAGGATTGCTTCTACTGAAACAATGAACAGGATAATAATAAGCAGACAAAAGAGACAAGAGGTTTATTTAATGCATTGAAAATGATTTAATGCAAACTGGAGATACAGTGCTGGTGTTCAATAAAACATCCATCTTGCAGGATTAGAATGTATTTATAATTTGTTGAAGCAGAGATCTTCTCTAAAGTCGGTGAAAATTCACCAAAAACAAGACAAACACTTTATTTAATAAAGAATTTGATCAAACTTTAGGATGCAACAGGTAGATTTTTAAATGTATCCACTAAAATATGTTCAGAAGTTGAAGTGTACCAAAATTATTTAAATAGAGCCTCTGAGTCCAACAGGCTTTTATTTTGAAACTCTGTTTCATTACTTTACGCTGAAGCAGGGGGCGGACTGACAACGTGAAATATTAGTATAAATGTCTCCGCATTTAATTAGTAACCACAATAAAGAGTAGATCCACATTGGTGCAGGAAACACGGCAGCCATTTTGGAGCGGCCATTTTGGAGCAGTTATCCCTCCTACTTAACTAAACCAAACAGCAGCAGAAGCTTCAGCACCGCCGGATATTTTTGTTGATATTGACAGATTTTCTCGGGGCGAAACGTTTCACAAGTAAGAAGGACATATTACCATTTATATGTTGTGAATAAAATATTACTAAACTGTATTTATATCCACCGGCTAAAAGCCAGCTAATATGTGTTGTAGCGATGAAGGCTGAGAGTTTATAAATCTTAGCATATATAAAATGTATAAACGTGTACATTTCAACATGAAATGTATATTTGTGTTAATATATTTATATAAATATGTACTGACATTAATAAATAATATATTTATAAAATCTATTTGTGTCTATGTGCTTCGTAAAATAACCATCATAGATCAAACCAGTCAAGTGTTCGGACATTACTCTGTCCAGTTTTCAGCAGCCTGCAGGAGTAATTCCCCTTGCTGCTGCAGGTAACCAGGAAAACCCAAATTGGAGCTTTAGCTGGACGTCTCCCACGGATCAAGTGGAATGAATTTTCTTGTGAGACGTCTCAATCACAGCGATTGTTGTGACACCAATGCATCCATACATTTAGACACTGATGATTGTGAGCTACATCGTAGCCACAGCCGCCCTGGAGCAGTCTGACAGAAGTGAGGCTGCCATGCACAGGCACCACATGTAGGGCCCTCTGACCTCGGTTAAACCGCGTCGCCTATGTGAGTTTTCATGTGGGCAATTAAATAAAGGTTCTTGGTAAAACCCTTTCCGCAGGTCTGACAGGAAAAGGGTTTCTCACCTGTGTGAGTTCTCATGTGACGAGTTAATTGACATTTTACTGCAAAGCTTTTTCCACATGTAAGACATGTATATGGTTTCTCCCCTGTGTGAATCCTCATGTGGAACTTCAGATTACCCTTTAAACTGCAACGTTTCCCACAGATCTGACAAGAGTAAGGCTTCTCCCCAGTGTGGGTTCTTATATGCTGAGTCAAACTGCTCTTCATGATGAAACATACTCCACAGGTCAAACAAGAAAAGGGCTTTTCGCCGGTGTGAGTTCTTATGTGTGTGAGCAAGGCACTTTTCTGATTGAAACTCTTTCCGCAGGTCTGACACATGAACGGTTTCTCTCCTGTGTGTTTTCGTGAGTGAACTTTGAGACCTGGTTTCTGAGAGAAACTCTGTCCACAGATCTGACATGAGAAAGGCTTCTCCCCTGTGTGACTTCTCATATGACTAATCAAAGTACCTCTGGTACTAAAACTTTTCCCACAGGTCTTACAAGCATAAGGCTTCTCTCCTGTGTGAGTTCTCACATGAGTAGTTAACTGACTCCTGCTAGCAAAGTTCTTGTTACAAATTTCACATGGAAAGGGCTTCTCACCGGTGTGTGTTCTCATGTGAAGAGTTAAATTCATCCTCTGAATGAAACTTTTCCCACAGGTCTGACAGGAGAAAGGCTTCTCACCGCTATGAATCTTCATGTGGTTTTTTAGATGACTTTTGAGAATGAACTTTTTGGCACAAGTGGAACATTTAAAAGGTTTCTCACCTGTGTGGGTTCTCATGTGTGCAATCAGATACTTCTGAGTGAAAGTTTTTGCACAAATTTTGCAAGGTTTGCAATTATAATTGGTGTCACTTTTTCTGTGCCTTTTTAGTTTTGTTTTGCGACTTCCCTTGTCTTGCTCAGAGTCTTCTGTGCTGGATCCAGAATCGTCTATATTGCTTTCCTCCTGATTCTGGAACTCTGCATCAGCAGAGTTCTGGTCCGGGTTTGGTTCTGGTTCTCTCAGGTCATCGTCATCAGAAACAGGACCCATAAAAGGCGCCGTTTTGAGGTCACTGTTTGGTTCTGGCTCTCTGGGGCGGTCCTGCTCAGAAACAGGACTCACCTTGAAGGTATCCATCTCTTCTTTCAGAACCAGTTCTGCGTTCTGACTGACACAAAGCTCATTGTGTTCCTCTTTAATCTGCACAGATTCTAGTTCCTCCTGATCCAAATGCACCTCCGCCACCGTGCTGCAGGGCTGCTGGACCATCTGAACCTCCTCCTCCTTGAGGATGTAATGCTGTGGGACGTCTGCAAGCAAAACAAAGGAAACTGATCACTGTGGCTCAGAACAACACCACACTTTATCCAAGCCACACTTTAATGTGACACCATGTTAACAGAAGCTTTCTGCGTTGGAGAGGACTCTTTGTTGGACCGCGGGTCTAGAACTAGCCGACTCCAGCTGATAACCACGTGGCTCGTCAAGCAGCTAACCATTCTGTGAGTTTCCACAAGGTTAATTTCTTAGATTTCACTCAAGTGTTTCAGGAGGAAAATTAAAAACTTTAACAGTGCTCCGATGTAAAGATGCAAAATAAGTATTTATTCCACAGTTTTGTGTAATTCTTAGCTAACACCAGCAGCAGCAGCAGCAGCACCAGCAGCACCAGCAGCAGCAGCAGCAGCACCAGCAGCAGCACCAGCAGCAGCAGCACCAGCAGCAGCAGCAGCAGCACCAGCAGCAGCAGCAGCACCAGCAGCAGCAGCAGCACCAGCAGCAGCAGCAGCAGCAGCAGCAGCAGCAGCACCAGCAGCAGCAGCAGCCAGCAGCAGCAGCAGCACCAGCACCAGCAGCAGCAGCACCAGCAGCAGCAGCAGCAGCAGCAGCACCAGCAGCAGCACCAGCAGCAGCAGCACCAGCAGCAGCAGCAGCAGCACGCAGCAGCAGCAGCACGCACCAGCAGCAGCAGCAGCAGCAGCAGCAGCAGCAGCAGCCAGCAGCAGCACCAGCAGCAGCAGCACCAGCAGCAGCAGCAGCAGCACCAGCAGCACCAGCAGCAGCAGCAGCACCAGCACCAGCAGCAGCAGCAGCAGCACCAGCAGCAGCAGCAGCACCAGCACCAGCAGCAGCACCAGCAGCAGCAGCAGCACCAGCAGCAGCAGCAGCAGCCAGGACAATTCATAAGAGGAGCAATGAATCCAAACTTTGATGGTCATGTGACTCTGATGCAGTGAAGGATTGTGGGTTTCTTAACTGAACCATTGAAGCAAAGGCTATAAATATGAACAATGATTCTCACAGGTGTTCAAATACTGATTGCTAGCAGTAACACAAATAGATCATTTAAAAATCGTACATTGTGATTTATCGATGTTTTTAGGCCAAAATGGATTTCTGCAAAATCCTGATAAATGAAATCTGTAACATGAAATAAGTGATTTCATCAACATTCCGGTCCGGACCGTTCCAGAACCGTCCTGATCCACTGCATCAGACTAACAATGACCTCAGACAGGCAGAAACAGAAAGCCAAGAGCCATTCTGGGATTTTAAAGACTAAAATGAAAAAAATAATTAAGTAACAAAAACAACCTTATGCAGCTAATACCTTCAGTATGTTATCTATTTTATGTTAGAATAAAGTACTTCCACTGAAAATATCTAGTGTTTGTCTTTGTCTACATCTCAATAGATAGAAAAATAATATCAGAACAAAGCTGGTGTAGAAACAAGAGGTCTCACTGTGACATAAACTCTCGGTCTGTGGTAGAGTATCCGGATATTTGACTGAAGTACAAAGTGTAGTGAAGGTAAAACCCCTAAATGTCCAGCTCTAGATGTATTTGCTGCCATTAGGGCGGCTGTTTGCCCTGCAGTCTCATTTTAACGGACCTGCAGCCGTAAACAGTATTTTAGGTCTTTTATCATCTATGAAGCTGTTTCTCTCCACATCGCCTCTGGCCAGCAGGGGGCGCTGTACGAATCACGCCTTGATAAATTCACCTCCAGGTCTCATTAAACTTTATCCCGAGCAGAACCCGACGGGTACCGAACCTGCCCGCTGTAAGCTGACCCAGCGGACCTACCTGCGGGGTTCTGCTCGGTTCGGGGTCTCCAGCGGAGGTCCAGCAGCCTCCGCTGCCGGTCGATCTCCTCCTCGTACCGGACGATGGTTTTTTCCAGCTGGGTGAAGATTTCTTCAGCAGCAGCAGTTAGTCTGTCTCTGATAAACTCTCTCAGAGGCTCAACGGAACACATTGTTGCTGAACAGAACCACAACAGAACCTGGAAACGGCTGCTAGCAGGATGCTAACCGAGCTAGAGGAGGCTAACGTTGCTAGCCCCTTTGTTTTCCTCCACCGGAAGCCTTGCCGCCAGTTTCCGGTGTGACGCCTGACTTTAGGCGGAGCTGTTTTACCAAACTGAGTGAAAAAGCAGCAAAATAAGTATTTCGGTATTATTATTTCAGTATTATTTGTGTTTAAAACTCGATTTAGCGGAGAGACTTTCTTAATGTGTTCTCCTGTGAACACATTATAAAAACCAGATGAATTAATTACAGTTAATCCTCTACATCCCTCCAGGATGGAGTGATGCTCCTTTGCATTGGGGTTCAGTTCCTTTGCAGCGTCACACAAACTCCATCCATTTTTGTATTTTTTTAGTTCTGCAGCTTCATTCTTTTCTTAGTTCAGCAATAAATAACCATAAACCAGATTTTTCTTCCCTAGGAAGCTGTGCATTATGCTGCTGATAGTTGAATAAAAGCAGCCACTGAAACCCAGATTTATTTAGTCTGTGAAATAAAAGCAACAGAAAGGAGCTGTGCTGTGGATCTTTGCCTTTTTTACTCCAAGCTGCCAGGAGACCCACTCTGCTGGTTTGAAATGAAAAATTACCCAGAACTGATTCTGACCTGAAAAACTTGGTGTTTTGATGAATGACCTTAACATTAATGTTTTCCTATTAATAAACCATGACTTACTAATGTCACTTCTTTAAAACCATTCCTTATTTTATACAGAGGAAGAATGAGTTCAATTTGTTTTAAAAGTCTTTTTGTTTTGTGGAGTCAAAAATGCTTTTAAGTTATTAAAACATTTGTACATTTGTGCATTAATATTCACTATTAATGCAGTGAATATTTTATGTGTACAATTTGCTCTGCTACATTTTCAATTAATTTTGGGTTATTTGTGTTTTGTAAATATGTAGTGTAAAGACATAATGAATATGTCATGTTGCCTTTTTAATGTTGATTGCATATGTTCATATTAATAAGAATAAAAATGAATAAATGAATTGGTTACAGCTGCTATAGCTCTGGATCTGGACAGCGTGAGTCTTTCAGCAGAAAGCCTCTCCGCTCTGAAGCAAAGTCTTAATTATTTTTTTTATTTTGCTTCCAGTTTTATTTGTTCGCCGTCATTTTCTTCATCTGCCTCATCATAAACCAAACTAACTTTCAAATCATGTAAAGTTAAAACGTTTAATAATCGAGTCTTTTAAAGAAAATGTTTATTTTCATAAGAAAATTGAAGTATTATTAGTTAATATCAGCTCTGAACTGAACTATTAAACAATAAATGAATCCTTACCCTACATATGAACATCAGCACTTTATTTATTTTATGTTTACGAGTGACCGCGAAAACTGTTTTTAGAATAATTTATCACAGCTTTGACAACTTGAGATGCATTTTAGATTTTGAGCTGAAAAATAGTGAAACAGCAGAAAGAAGCCAAAGGTCAAACTACCATTCAGACGCCAACTTCAGCACCATGTGGCTGAAACCCGAGGAGCAGAAGTCGGCTCAATGTTGGCTGGGTTTTCCATATTAAAAATGCTGTCAGCAGTAATGCATTTCTATGTTGTTTCCTTCCATTCTAACTCAACATTTTTCAGCCCATTGCGTTTCCCTGGATTTTTTCCTCAGGCTGATAGATTTTATCATTTGAGCCGTCGTTTTCAGCTCAGCTGTGCGGCTGAGTGTTGCACCGGTTCTGCCTTCACCAGCAGAGATTCACCAGCAGAGATTGTAGAGCCTCTGGATCTAAACTGGAGATCCTTTGCTGGTTGCAGAGCAGCGACTCAGTCCAAACCTTCCCCACCTTCTAGTCATCAAATGGTAGATGATCTGGATTAGCAAACAGAACCACTTGTCCCTGAACAGGTGCTGCGAATTAGCTGTTGCTATTGCACTGTGGAACTGCTGTTTTGTTCAGTTTGTCTATGTTGATGTGTGTCTGTACCGATCAAATAAAGTTAAAATAAAATAATTAGAAAAGGAGAACGGCTTTGCCTTTAATTTAAAATTAGAAATACAGATAAAAACGTTGTCAGCATAAAATGAAATATTGGAGCTGCTGCCTGTTTTTGGACAATGTTTTAGTGATATTACCTGTTCTACTCCTTTTTTCCTTCTTTTTGACGACAAAAGTTTCATCCATGTCCTCATTCCTGCTCTTCTGAGCCTGCAGAGCTTCCTCTTCCTCTTCCTCTTCCTCTTCCTATGGTCAAAAACAGTTTCTCCTTTTGGCTCTGTTCTACTGCGGCCTGGTTCTGTTATCTAATGCCTGACCTAACCTGAAACTAAAAGATTTTATTCTCCAGGCTTTTTCATACATTCTTCTGGCTTGTGGAATAATACTGGAGTCTGGAGTCTGCGGCTCCAGACAATTAGTTATGTTGATTGCCTGGATGCTGAATAAATCCTCAAGATTATAAGAGAAGTTTTTTTTACAGAGATTATATGGATCATGTCCTAAATACATGCATATTTTTCCGAGATGCCTCGTCTGTTCCAGCCTATTTAGGGTATTAGCTGCCGGAGAAATCCACCTCCTGACCTCCATCTGACTTTCCTCGTCATCCGGGTCACATGAAAGCAGAAAACACCTGATGTTTTGAGCTGTAGATTGTTGATCCACTTTTCTCCTCTTTTTCCGGTAAGTTTTTAATAATTAAATCCCCGGTGACCAACTACCTTCAAAACACGGAAACATCGTTTATCTTTCTCTCTGTTGGTTTGAACAACCATACAGGACTCAGACTTTAGGCATTTTGATTCTGGATCAACAGAAATAAATGGGCTGCATTTACTTCCGGCCCTCCGTCTGCATTGGGTGACGTCGGTGCTACGTCATCTGAAACCCATCAATTTCTGACAAGACTTATCAGATTCTGTCATTGTCTATATTTCCATAACAGCCATAATATTAGTTTCTATTCGTTGTTCGGCTTATTATTTATTTTCCTTTCGTCATAATATACGGTATATGGCGCAACACCGGAACTAAAAGCATCTTATTTGTTTCTGAGGTAGATCTTCATGTGACACTTCCGGCGGAAGTAACCAACACTGAGCTAGCAGCGTTAGCTTCCAGCTTCTTTGTGTTTATCGGCGGTTAAAAAGCGGCTTTGCTGGGGAGCTGAATGTAGTAACAAGATCTTCGGTTAATCTTCAGAGAGAATCGATCAGAGAGGCGAAACATCGAACGGAGGAAGGATCGATCATCAGGTAGTTTCTGATCAGGCTTTGCTAGTTTCTGTTTCACAGCCTGATTTAAATTTCTCTTGTTGCTGAAGGAGGATTTAATGAAATCTCGTTTATTTCAATCCACCATAATTGTGACACAAACACTGAATGTTTAAAACTGAGCTTCATAATTTTATACATATTTTATAATGAAATTACATAAAATCTGGGCAGAATTATTGTAGATTGAAAATCTTTATTCAGATTGTGAAAACACAGATTTTAAAGTTTTTTTTAGTGTTTAGAGCATCTTAGTTTAACAGGACAGATTGTGAATTTACAGCCTGATGTTTGCATTATTAAGATCTTAGATTATTGATCTAATCTTAATCTCTTACATTAGTTTGCTAACAGAACATTCATGTGTGGATTTTTCTATGCTTACTTTATACTTAACTCAGTTTAAACTGTTTTAAACTTGTCAGCTGTAGTTTTACACACATCAGTTACTTTGTTACCTTTTCTTTTGCCTAAAAAATGAAATTTTAAACTTTCTTTGGCGTTGGAGAACTAAAAATTACTAAGTTATAGTTATCACATTTTTCAAGAATAACATCCTACAAAAATATATCTATACTGCCACTGCAGTGTAATTTCAAAACCCAATAATAGAAATATAATAAATATTGCGACGAGAAAAGTTTGATTTTCCCATCTGGAAAGGGGGAAGAAACGGGAGGCATGTTGAGCTTCCTCTCTGAAAGGGATCCACAGTTAGTTGCAACAATCGACTTTATTTGGGAAATATTTATTTTAGATGTAAAAACAGTACAGTAATATTACTGTAGGTTATTTATGTAAAATCTATTAACCTGGTAACTCGTGGTGCACCAATTTATTGGTGCCGATTTTCTTAATTTTGGGATATCAGCTGATTTTTACATGTGAAGCTGATCTTTGCTGAGGCTGATGTTATCAACCTCAGCAAAGATCAGCTTCATCACTAGATCCAGCTTGTTCCTTCAAAACTGCAGATAAATATCTCACAACTTCCTCCACTTCTGTGTACTCAGCCTGAGTTACGTTTTGACCAATCCTCATTACGTCACAAGATGGCGGCGGCTTCTGACCCAGTTACAACAGAGAAAACAGTGACACTCTGCAATGAAGTGGACTTTACAGTAGCCTGAGACGATTAAAAGCTTTTGTGCTCACAGAATGAGAACACAGTGCCAATGAGACTGGCGGCTGGTGGTGTGTTCAGAATTTCATTTAGCACTGACTGTTACCAGAGTGTGTTATAAATGAGTAAATTTGATTATTATTTAGTCAAAATTGAAGGTCCTGACTAAGTCAAAAAGTCTTGAATTAACACAGTAGTTTATGGAGCATTTCTATGCAATTACAATCAGAAAACAGGTCAGTACCAACCCTAAGATTACAGGAAGGTTTGACATCATCTATTGAAGTGTCTTTGTCCGTCTGTTTCAGGCTGTGTATCGATAATTGTCTTAATGCTGTGTTAACTTGAGCTCTGAAGACGATGGGTAAAAACCATTCTCTGCCTTAATAATTGTACAGAAAAGCTTGAAGTCGAAAAGTGAACTTTGACCTTCGGTTGGATCCTGAAAATGTTGAAGTTCTTCATCTGTGAGGAAGAAGAAGCTAAAACTTACATTTTCTATTTGTCTTTTTTTCAGATTTGCCTCAACAGAATGTCTGTTATCAAGCAAGATGATGCTTCTCACTATTTTGTCCTCAACCAACAAGAGATCTCTGTTTTGGACCAGAGGGAAACAGAAGAACCAGAACTTAGACAAATAAAAGAAGAAGAGTGTGGATCGGAACCTCTGCTAAATGTGAAGAAAGATGAAAACGTTGTACTAAAGCAAGAGACGGACACCTTCATGGGAACAGATTCTGGATCTCTTGAAATAAAGGAGGAACCAGAGGAAATAGAACTGCAACAATTGAAAGTTGACTGTTGTCATTCAGGATCTCAGCTGATGGTAAAAGTTGAGGTTGAAGACATCAGTCAGGATGAAAAGCAGGAAGTACTGAAACAGGAGACAGATACCCTAACGGTAACCGATTCTGGATCTCTGGAACTCAAACAGGAACCAGACGAACTAGAAACTAAAGAAGTGAAGGAAGAGGATCATGGATCAGGACCTCAGCAGATGGTAGAGAAAGATGCTGTAAGCATCAACCTTTTTGAAAAGCAGGATGCACTGAAGCAGGAGCCTGATCATTTAATCACAAAGACTTCTGTTGGTGAAACAGACCACCAACAAACACAACTCAAAGGAAACCAAATCCTCTTTCAGAACATCCCTGAAGCAGATCATCATCATCAGAAAATAAAGACTCACAACAAAGGTCAAAGTGGCAATGTAGAGAAAGGGATGAAGGGCAGGAAAACGTACAAAGGTAAAAACGATACGCAATGTACAGTGTGTGGAAAGAAGTTCAAATGCAAAAGTGATTTAACAAGTCATATGAAAACTCATAGAAATGAAACGCCTTTCTCATGTCTAATCTGTGTGAAAGATTTCATTCAAAAAAGTAGGTGGACTTGCCATATGAGAATTCACAAAGCAGAGAAGCCTTTCTCATGTATAACATGTGGAAAAGGATTTATTCAAAAACATAGTTTGACTTGCCACATGAGAACTCACACAGATGAAAAACCTTTCTCATGTCTAGCTTGCGGAAAAAGTTTCATTCAAAAAAATATTTTGACTCGCCACATCAAAATTCACACAGGTGAGAAGCCTTTCTCATGTTTAACCTGTGGGAAAAGTTTCATTCAGAAAAACAAATTGATTCACCACATGAGAACTCACTCAGGTGAGAAGCCTTTCTCATGTGCAACCTGTGGGAAACTTTTCTTTCAAAAACATAGTTTGACTATACACATCAAAACTCACACACGTGAGAAGCCTTTCTCATGTCTAACCTGTGGAAAAGGTTTCATTCAAAGACGTAGTTGGACTTGCCACATGAAAATTCATTCAGGTGAGAAGCCCTTCTCATGTTTAACCTGTGGAAAACATTTTATTGACGGTAGTTGTTTGAAAAATCACATGAGAACTCACACAGGTGAGAAGCCTTTCTCATGTGTCAACTGTGGAAGAGATTTCACTCATAAATATAGTTTGAATTGCCACATGAGAATCCACACAGGTGAGAAACCTTTCACATGTACAACCTGTGGAAAAGCTTTCATTCAAAAACGCAATTTGACTGGCCACTTAAGAACTCACACACGTGAGAAGCCTTTCGCATGTCTCACTTGTGGAAAAGGTTTCCTTCAAAAACGTAGTTGGACTTTTCACATGAGAAGTCATTCAGGTGAGAGGCATTTCTCTTGTACAATCTGTGGAAAAGATTTTAACCAAAATAGTTGCTTAAATCAACACATGAGAACTCACACAGGTGAGAAACCTTTTGCCTGTATAACATGTGGAAAAGGTTTCTCTCAAAACTGTAGCTTGAATAGCCACATGAGAACTCACACAGGTGAGAAACCTTTCTCATGTATAATCTGTGGAAAAGGTTTCAGTCATAAATGCAGTTTGAGTAACCACATGAGAACTCACAACTGAGGTATGTCTCATTAGAAGGGCTCAAAAAGGTCAACAGGGTTTAAATGGGCTATAGATAACTGTTTTCTAGATAAAAAAATATTCTCAACTTCTCAATTGTAATATATCGAACGTTTTATTTTGTATATAGTTTACCGTTACTTTTTTCTCAATGGCCTACTTCCAGTTATGTAACTATTTGTAAACTTTCACATGAAATCCGTATTTTAGAAAGCTGATTAAAATACTTTTGCACCAGAAACCTTTTTCACGTTGAACTTGCGTTAAAAAGGCTTCAAAAAGGTTAACTGTCAGAATT
This sequence comes from Poeciliopsis retropinna, assembly GCA_010277075.1. Lineage (NCBI taxonomy): Eukaryota > Metazoa > Chordata > Actinopteri > Cyprinodontiformes > Poeciliidae > Poeciliopsis > Poeciliopsis retropinna. Next base: position 412,790 of record VMRM01000003.1, read on the forward strand.
CACACAAAATACAAACTTTCTCTTGCAGCAAAGTTCTCAGACGCTGTATTTTCCTCTCTGAAACTTGTAAAATAAGCCATAAAAAGTTCACATGTCAGAGGGTTTTGTTTTTGCTATAATTTGAACATTTTAGTTCTCTTATAATTAGAGATGCTCCAATCCCATAATATTTGACCTGGTATTGAAGAAAATCTAGATTGGGTATCGGTGACAGTGTGCCCGATCCATAAGGACCAATCTAATGAATGTAATTCTGTGCTTTGTGGTCTGAGTATATTTGATGGTGGCACACAGCATGGCAAAATAAAAGTCTCACACCAACAGAAAACGGGTCTCAGTACTTTGTATGTTCTCTTCAGTTTTGTGAGTTTGCTGTGGTGTAATTGTTTTAGTTCCTATAAACGTTAATACGCTACATTATGAAAAATATGCTTGATATTTGGGGCCTTCCCCAATGCATGGCAGGCATCTGTTTAATACTTATTTTTACTCTGTCACCATTGATGCAGCCTGAACAGCTGCACAAAATATAAGTCAAAATGTACGGCTTGGTCTCGAGGAGGAAGTTATTACTTCTGTTGGCGTTTCGACTTACCATGGCAACGTAGTTAGCAAAAAACTATGGCTTTAAATTACAATAGAAATCAATGGACCCTAGTTAGTAAAAGCCTTCATATCTGAGTGCACCCCAACAAAATATAGACCCAAACGTGTGACTCAAGCTCAAGAAGGGGGCTATTAATTCTGTTACTGTTTCAACTTACCATGGCAGATAGGCAAAAAAAACTATGCCTTTAAATTACAATGGAAGTGAGTGTACCCTACAAAATAAAAGCCTTTTTATTTTACACATCAAGTAATTGCTACTTTGGCTTTTATTTGACTGGTTTAACCCAACTACTGCTACACTTGAGATTTTTGTGGCCTTTCAAAATTAAACTTACTGAAATTTTCAAAATAAAAGCCTCATGGTTCCTTACTTACTCTACATCAGTATTTCCCGACCCTGGTCCTCAAGGCTCACTGTCCTACAGGTTTTAGAGGTTTCCCTGCTTTAATGTGCTGATTCAACTGATTGCAGGTCAACAGACGCCTGTTAATCAGTCATTGACTGAAATCAGCTGGACTGAAGCAAAGAAAAACCTAAAACATGCAGAGCAGTGAGCCTGAACATATTAACAGTTCAGTGGGACATTGGTTTCTCAGTGCACACGTTCAAATGGTCGAGTCAACATGCCAGTAGTTCATCATGCTGGTGGTAGCCCACACCATTAGCATTTAATGATGGCTGCAATATTTGGTTCTTCTGGTAACTTTGGAAAATAAGGAGCAAATGTTTTAACATTCTCAAACATAGTTGTGTGACGTTAGGATTGAACAACCTAAATCTCAAGATGATTGGTTAATTTTTGTTTTATGGGGAAACAAAATATTACAAATTGTGAGCTTCAAGCTGAAATAAAACATTTATCTTCTTTAAAAAGGGAGAACATCTTCCATCCAGTCTTCTGTCATATTTTACATTAAAACAGGATTTTCCAGAAAGCGTACACTGATCTTTTCAGGAAGTCTAATTTTTGGTGTCCTGCTGTTAGGAGCTTCCATCGTTTTATCTCGGCACTAAACTTTTATAAATATTTATAAATAGTATTTGGTGACTGATATCTGTCAGGCTAAAGTGAAAATGACAAACGTAGGAGAAAAATGGATTCTCTTGGCTATTTAAAGAAAATACAAAACTGTATGAAGAATCCCACAGGTTCATTTATTTATATTCTTGTTGTTTTTAACAGTAGCTGTTGATAAAGTTAAAACCTTGACATGATTATGTGAGTCGTTTTACCGAGAAATCGAGCAGAAGAGCCATGAAAACGTTCAGAGAGTCAAACTGAGCTCTGTCCAACTTATCGGACAAAGAATAATTTTCTGTTTTTGTTCTTTTAATTCTACAGATTTAGTCTGATGATTGTTTTTCTATCTTTGTGAGAAAATAGCAAATAAATCATGAAAGTTGCTGTGAAGCATTTTTGCTTATGTTTCTATAAAATAAAAGCTGATCTTGCTTGGATGTGTCGGCGTTGAGAACCAGCAGACCCCCTGAAGATCCCCTGGGCATGTGGGGGTCTTTAGGATGACCCAGTCAAAGTCCAGACCTAAACTGATCAAGTCTGTCTCAACATCTGAAAATGCTCTTCATCTCATCTCACTGAGATTGAGATGTTTGGCAAAGAGGAATGAGCCAAAATTTCAGTCACCAGATGAGCAAAGCTGGTTGAGACAAACACACAAAGTATCGACTCAGGGTGACTCAATTCTTTGCACAAAGTGGTTTTCAGTTTTTTATTTGGAAAAAAGGTGTGGAACCGTGAATATTTTCTTTTTGCTTCATAATTGTGTACCACTTTGTTTTGGTCTTTCACATTAAATTGCAATGAAATTTATTTATGTTTGTAGTTTTAATGTGACAAAATATGGAAAAGTTCAATGGGTATGAACACTTTTGCAAGCCACTACTTGGTCTGAGGGATTGCTGTAAAGTCAACAACACAAGGCAAGCAATTTCCTTGGAACTTTTTAAGCGACTTTGAATAATTAACTGGGCTGATTGCACCGTTTTATAACTAGGATCAATGTGTGATATTAACCAACTCAACCATGAAACTGAAGAAATGAGTTTCCTTGCAGCTCTTCTGTCATAGATCTGATCAGACTGGGATAGTAAACTGGTAGTAAACTCATCAGGCTTTAAAACGTCATCAGACCAGGTAACGAGGTCAACCTGGGCAAATCGCTGCTGCACAATTACAGGCCAAACGATTCAAACGGTTGAAAATACTTTGTTTCAATAGTTCGTTTTTCTTAACAATGACGAATCGTTTTGACGTCTTTCTGTCCAGTTTGTTCTGAGTCTGTTGTGGTCAACAGATCAATAACACCTGCAGTTATTGATCTGTTTTTCACTCATTTCCAATAATATTTCTGCTTGTAATAACATTGTACAAGATATTATTATTACTAGTGTTAGTGTTATTTATATATTTTTCTTAGCACTTTTGGAACTTTTGTGTGAACTTATCTCTGATGCTGCTATTAGACCTGAGTTTTCACTTTTTATTGTTATAGTAAAGAATATTTCTATTCCCTTAAGTTCCCGTCACTTTTTGCCTCCTTTTTTTCAGTTATTCATTCAGATCGTAACAAATTCAATAATAATAATTATGTAATGTAATATACACATTTTATCTTGTACTATAGAGTTGTGTATGAAGAGGAGGTTCTAATCAATGATTTTAGTTTTAGTTGGATACGACTGTAGTTTCAGTTTGTTCAGATGTTAAACTCAGTATTGAAGTTGCTCAACTTGTGTCACAACAGACAAAAAAACTGCACTGAACAAAAATATAAAGGTCTCATGTCAGATGTTGCTGCCATGTGGAGGTAACAACTGTAAATGAGCATCGCCAACATTTTATTGTACCAAAGTCATATTGATCTTGATCTGTGTATAATATCTAATCCAACTTCCTGTCAGTGAGTTATTTACTCAGTGCATTGTGGGTCATGTCCACTGGTGATCAGACAAAATGAGCAACAGCTGGACAACAAAAGGCCCCAAAAAGTCACATTATGTCACAAATCATAAAGCCTGAGATGTTATGTGGGAGCCGCTGGCATGTTGGATGCAGCAGCTGCACGGCTCAGTGTCCGTTATCGGACCACCGGCCCTTTAAGAGCCGGTTTCCAACAGACCCGCTCCACTGCAGATCCTCCTCATCCTCTCTGACCAGCACCGCGTCCGGCTCGTCCATCTGAGGATGGGCTCAGACCAGCGACCGGCTGATGCCGACCGGGTCAGAACCAGCCTGTAACCGGGAAGCCGACCGGGTCAGAACCAGATTCCTCAGCCTCTATCATGTTAAAGGACTGTTAATCCTCTCCTAACGGCCGAATCACGAGGTCATCAATGCCGACATGAAGATCAGTAAAGACTGAAAATGTATTTTGAGTTTCTCTATATATTATGTAACCGAAATATTCATCAATCTCTTATATTTGACTTGGGGATTTATAGTTTTGTTCTGAACAAAATGTGATATTTGTAGTTGGAGGCGGAACTTAAAGCACATTGTCTGTTTCTGGGTGACATCTCAGTGTGAGACTTCCGGCGGAAGTAACCAGCAAGGCGCTAGCAGCGTTAGCTTCCTGCTGTCGGTTAGCGGACGGTTTCATATTTCAGTCTGAGGGACTGAAAACCTCTTCGGTTGATCTTCAAACCGCTGAAATCTTCAACCTGCGAGGAGGAAAAGCTTCATCATCAGAGCAGGTGAAGCTTCTGCTCTTCATCCGGCCGCATTATTTTAATCAGTCTGAACGTTTACAGTCATTATTTTATGCAAACAATTCAATGAAACACAGAATGTGAATCTTGAATCCGAATTAAATATGTAATGCATTTAAAAACCAAAGTCTAAAGTATTACGTAAAATCAAGACAAAGATTTAAAATAAAATAAAATAAATGCGTAAAATCGAACCAAGACAATAAAAAAAGACATAAACGGAACTAAATGCTGTTGAGAAAAAGGTTTTAGAAAGAGACGTAGACTCCTGACTGATGATCAAAGTTTAGGATCCAGACAGGAAGAGCTGGATCTGTTCAGATTATCTAAACTGGATCCAGATTAAAATCTGGATTAAAATCTGGATTAATCCCAGTCAGTTCTGGTTCCAGGAGAACCAGGATGGTGTCGGAAAACCGACAGAAAAATGATTATTCAACAATTAACCAAAACCTGCTGTAAAAAAAAACCAAACAATTTTATGTAGTTCATATTTAAAAGAAAATCTATATCAGGACTTTTTGTTGTGTTTATGTTTGAGTTGAAAAAGTTGCTGAAGTTATTTTATTTAGACTTTTATTAAGGATAAATCTGACTAAGAACTCAGATAATTACCTGTGTTACAGTTTTATAAATCTTCCAAGAGCTTTTTAAACACCTTGTTTGTGACATATTTTATATTTCCATTTGGCTGCTTCCTGTGGATGACGGAATCTGTAATATTTCTTCTCTTTTGCTCGTTTATGTCTCTGGACTTTTCTGTGTTTAACAGATGGATAACAAAAATAGTCATAGAATATCATTTATTACTAATTCTACTATTTAGAAGCTAAAATGCTATGGACAGAACATGGCATTATAGAAATAGTGCTTTCATATGGGTATATTGAAAGTTTTTTTGACTCCATATATTTCTTTGGTTATGAAATCAGATGCTGATTTGAACATATTTCTGTTTGTTTTATGGGACGCCTGATGGAAGTTAGCATCTTGCTAAAGCTAGTGTGTTTATGACACACTTATGACTTATTAGAACTGGGAACAAGAAAAGTGGATTAATGTATTGATTTAGCTGTAGAATTGGAATCTTTGTGGTGAAGAATGTGATTGGAATACATGTCTGTACACAGTGAGTCAACGTCCTTTTACTTTTTACTAAGTAAACCAAGGGGCAGAATGAGTGAATGAGACAGACCTGGTTTTAAGTGGAGCAAGGCTGGAGGCTATCAAGGCTTTTGTTGTGTGCAATCAATTTATCTGAGTAAGAAAAATGGTCAACATTGGGTAGAATATTAATACAATAAGATGAATTGTCCAGGTCGAATATCCTTAATATTACAGAAGGTTATATTGCTTGGGAGGTTATATTTAGAAAGAGATATTAACTCCAAATGATAGAAACTTGATCTGAAAAGGGCAGGGATCCACTTTGCAGTCAGTGGATAATATCTTGACTGAGCAACAATTAAATCGAAGATATGTCCTTTAATATGCATGGGAAAATTGGTGTATTGCTGGAGTCCAAAACTGTCCAAGCAGGATATGAAGTCTTAAGAGGAGTCCATTCATTGTCCACATGAATGTTAAAATCTCCCACAAGTGTTATATTTGGTGAGATTGTAGAAAGATGCATAAGGAAGGCAGCAAGCTCAAAAATAAAATCTGTATTATGCTTCAGAGGGCGGTACAAGGTGGCAATTATAGTGGGAGTTTAAGGGCTGACATACAGTTGCGTCAAACGAATGACAGACAGGAACAGTTACAGGCCCTGCCCTCCACTTCTTGCGGCAGATTATTGTGAAACCTCCCCGTCTGCCAGGAAAATAAGGTTAAGTGATGTAAACTAACCCTGGAGGAGTAGCATCGTCATTGGGTGGAGCAAAGTTGTTCGGATGTTGCCATGTTTCAGTTAAGCACAGAAAGTCTTTTGATCAGAAATTATATCCTGCACAAGATACCCTTTACTTGTGAGCAAGTGGATGTTGAAGAGACCAAAGTTGATGTTTTTGTTGTGATTGACAACCACGATAGCTGACCGAGTCAGTTGGGTAAACACACTGTGCTCATCGCAGCGACCGGTGTTCCTAGGTGGACGATGAACAGCAGACCAGGTAGATTTAATGGAGTTATGTCTGTCACAGCAGAAAATCCGACAAGAGCCTTGATGGGCGGAAAATATCCTGATGTAGGTACAGAGCTGATGGTGGTGATCCATGCAGACCTAAGCAGATCTTAAAAAGCTCTGTGGCAGAGTACTGGAGGAGTGCTGTCGTTATTCAGGGTATTGAGAAAAGTATGTCTGTAAAAGAAAACGAGAATCTTATTGTCAGAGATTTCTGCGTTCCTCTTGACTTTTGCTCTACATTTGTAACCGACTTGACCAAAATTTCCGGTTTGAATGCTGCTGCCTCACTGTAGCTTCATCTGTTCACTAAAACAACCTGACACAAACACACTTGCATTGACTTCTGCATTAAATTCAATACCCAATGGTTATTATGATCATGAATAAATACTAGTTGTACTGTAGCATATTTCTCAGTAAACTCATGACTCCATGCTGGTCATAGGTCTGATCAGTGCAAAGTACCAGCTAGTTACTAAAACAGATGCTAGCGCGTACCCAAAGCAGCGTTATGTGGCGAGCGAGCCAGGAGTCACAGTTTGTGAATGAGAAACAAGACTGTTAAAAAATGTGATAATGGATGTCTTCACTCAGTCAGGGATAAACGTGCTAATCACTGATGCTGATAAATTGATGAAATGAATGAAAACCTTTGTATGTTAATGATCCCAATTGTTCATTCTACAAATCCTGGCTGTCAAGTTTGAATAAATAAGTGAATGATTCATTCAGGGCGAAATCCACATTTCAGTACAATCCATCCAAAGAACAAAAAACAAAGAAACATTTAAGACATTGTTAGAAAGGTGCAGCCATGGGGGTGACACCTTTTCATTAGATGGGCATAACCACATTAAGGAAAAATCATGTCTCACACTGTTTTCTATTGCACTGCAATAGAAGACATTGCTGTCATGCGCAAAACCTTTGCGCATGACAGCAATATATAGACAACATAAGGAGAGGAGGCAGTGAAGGCGGGGAGGTGTCTTTATACAGTGTGTGTGGATTTGTAAAAAGGTCTGTTAACATTGTTCCCCCCACCAGTCTTTGATGATCGATGGAGCATCATCAGCGGCCTCAGGAGATCCCTGATTCAAGACCACAGATGTCAAGTTGTGACCTCTTTCTCAATGGTGAAATCCAAACAGCCATAAGTGGACCAGCAAGTTCCAGGGGCCGCAGCTGTCCTGCAACTCTCAGCAAGAATTCAGCATCTGAGTCTGCAGCACATTCTCATGCGGTGGCCTCTCAATGGCCACAACAGTTTTCTGGATTTCACAATATGCCAGGTAACCGGCAACTCCAAAAATCAGAAATCCTGTTATTAAAAGTTCCAGTTGTGTTCACATCTTCAACATCCTCGACTAACAGGAAGGACAGACACACCACTTGCCCAATAATCCAACGTGTATTGAACTGCATACGTCCTGCCAGGGCATCCTGTGATTGGTAGGAGAGGAGCAGGATGGAGCTGTATGCGCTATTATTATGCAGCACTCCTCTGTAATTAGCGTCTGCATCTTACATTCTTTCCTTTCTCAAAATCAAATGCTACCTACTCATCTACTTACACAATAATAGATTAACACAACTTTATTGCTCATTCTGTTTTGGCTTTCTCTCTATAAGTGTATTTTAGGCTTATTAAATGCAGACAAAGCAAATAACTTTGACCTGGCCTGAGTTTGGGGTGGAGCCCAGGCTATAGATCTAAACTCTAGCTAAAGACACATCCTTTAATAAGTCATTTGGCCAGTAGAACTTAAACAAATAAAGGAACAGGAAGATGAATCAGGACTTGAGCTGATGGCAAACACTGAGGCTGATGGTATCAGTCAGGATGAAGACCAGGAAGCACCAAAGGAGGAGATTGATATCTTAATCCTAAAGCTCTCTGATGATGAAACAGACCACCAACAACCGGACCTCATTGGAACCCAAATCATCTTCCAGAACATCCCTGAAGCAGATCATCATCAGGGAATAAAGACTAACGAAGCCTCGGGATCCCGCAGAGATAAACAACAACAGAAGCCCAGAAGTCAGAATGAAGAGCAAAGGATGAAGGGCAGGAAAATTCAGAAGAATAAAACATTGAAACAGTGCAAAGTGTGTCATAAAAGTTTCAAATTCAACTGTGGATTAACAGTTCACATGAGAACTCACACAGGTGAGAAACCTTTCTCATGTGTAATCTGTGGAAAGTCTTCTAATTTCAAAACTGAACAATGACTGTAGGCTTAAAAAGAAGAATGGCCGATCTGTTCTAAATAAAATGCATTTGTTTTCAAAACTTATTGTTTGATCTATATAAGAGTATCTAGTTAATTTACTTTGAATCAACATTATTAGCTCTTTTGGTTTGTATTTCCTTTTAAATTCTGTAAAGCACTTTGTATTGCCTGGTTGCTGAAAATGTGCTATGAAAATAAAATTACCTTCACCGGCTTCTTAACTTCTGTATTTCAGAACTCATATTGGCAAACCAAAGTACTCATTCTGGAAAAAATGGCATAGAGAAAACCCGAGAATCAGTCGTTGCCTTTCTGTTGTGTCCTGTCTAGAGACTGTAGAGAAACCTCAGTCTGCCTTAATGTTTGCATAAAAAAACTCAGTTGAACAGTGAACTCCACCTGTCGGTTGCATGTGCAACATGTTGATGATCTGTAGCTGTCAAGCTTCTGGTGTAGCAACTGGTCAGTGGAAGATGAACACAGAAAATAAGCTAAAATTAATATTACATTTTCTGTTCTTTTTTTTCAGATTTCCCACACCATTATTTTTGTTATTAAGCTAGATGTTGCTCATTGTTTTTTGTCTTCTACCAACAAGAGATTACTTTTCTGGAAAAGAGGGAAACGGAATGTTTAAAAGTCAAAGGGAAAGCCAATGAACCAGAACTTGGACATGTATGAGGAGAGTATGGATCCGAACCTTTGCTGAATGAAGACTGAAGACCACATTGTACTAAAGACATGGATATCAGAATGGGAACAAATTCTGGACCTCTTGAAATAAAAGAAGAACCAGAGGAACTAGAACTGCAACAAGTAAAAGAAGATTATGATCAATCAGGATTTCAGCACATGGTAAAAAATGAGATTGAAAACATCAATCAGGATGAAAACCAGGATGTACTGAAGCAGGAGACGGATACTTTAATGGGAGGAGACTCTGCACCTGTTGAACTCAAAGAGGAAACAGTAGAACTCAAACCTAAACAAGTAAAGGAAGAGGAGCATGGATCAGGACCTCAGCAGATGGCAGAGAAAGAGGCTGAAAGCATCAGTCAGGATGAAAACCAGGATATACTAAAGCAGGAGACTGATAATTTAGTCCTAGAGGCTTCCGATAACAATACAGACCAACAACAACCACCAGATGTAAATGCAAACGAAATCCACTTGCAGAACTTCTCTAAAGTAGAGCTTCAGGAAATAAAGACTCATGAAGCTTCAGGATCCAGTAAAGATTATTGGCAACAGAAAGCGGCTCAGAAAACCAGAGGACAAAGTGATGATGTAGAGGGCAGGAAAACTCAGAATGGTAACCAATGTGAAGTGTGTGGAAAATGTTTTAAATGTAAAGGTGATTTAACAGTTCACATGAGAACTCACACAGGTGAGAAGCCTTTCTCATGTCTAACCTGTGGGAAATGTTTCAATCACAAACATAATTTGAATAGCCACATGAGTAGTCACACAGGTGAAAAGCCTTTCTCATGTCTGACCTGTGGAAAATGTTTCATTCAGAAGTCTAGTTTGACCATTCACATGAGAACTCACACGGGTGAGAAGCCTTTCTCGTGTTTAACCTGTGGAAAATGTTTCCGTCATAAACATGATTTGAATCACCACATGACGACTCACACAGGTGAGAAAAAGTCTTTCTCTTGTTCAATCTGTGGAAAAGGCTTGGTTCAGAAACGTAATTTGAGTGTTCACATGAGAACTCACACAGGTGAGAAACCTTTCTCATGTATAACCTGTGGAAAAAGTTTCATCCAAAAACGTAGTTTAAATAGTCACATGATAAGTCACAGAAGTGAGAAGCTCTTCTCATGTATAATCTGTGGAAAGGGTTTCAATAAAAAGTCTAATTTTACCTGCCACATGAGGATTCATACAGGTGAGAAGCCTTTTTCATGTCTAACCTGTGGTAAAGGTTTTAATCAAAAAAGATTTTTGAGTACCCATATACCAACTCACACAGGTGAGAAGCCTTTCTCTTGTCTAACTTGTGGGAAAGGGTTTATGCAAAAACATAGTTTGAATAGCCACATGAGAAGTCACACAGGTGAGAAGTCTTTCTCATGTTTGACTTGTGGAAAAAGCTTCATTCAAAAACGTAGTTTGACAAGCCACATGAGATATCACACAGGTGAGAAGTCTTTTTCATGTGGAACTTGTGGAAAGAGTTTCAGTAAAAAATCTACTTTTAGTAGCCACATGATAACCCACACAAGTGAGAAGCCTTTCTCATGTTTTACTTGTGGAAAAAGTTTCATTCAAAAACGTAGCTTGACTAGACACATAAGAACTCACACAGTGGAAAAACCTTTCTCATGTATAATCTGTGGAAAGGGTTTCTATAAAAAGTATAGTTTCACTTATCACATGGGGATTCATACAGGTGAGAAACCCTTCTCATGTAAGACCTGTGGAAAAGGTTTTAATCAAAAACGATTTTTGAATACCCACATGCTAGGTCACACAGGTGAGAAGCCTTTCTCATGTCTAACCTGTGGAAAAAGTTTCATTCAAAAACGTAGTTTGACTAGCCACACCAGAACTCACACAGGTGAGAAGCCTTTCTCATGTATGACCTGTGGGAAAAATTTTCTTCAAAAACGTAGTATGACTAGTCACATGAGAATTCACACAGGTGAGAAGCCCTTCTCATGTCTGACCTGTGGGAAAGGTTTCCTTCAGAAATGCAGTTTGACATGCCACATGAGATCTCACACAGGTGAGAAGCCTTTCATATGTGGAACTTGTGGAAAAGGTTACAGTCGTAAACATAGTTTGATTAAGCATCTTACAACTCACAAAATAGAATCCTTTCCCATTTCATACTTGTAATAAAGGTCTTTGTAGTTGTATTTTACCTACTGAAACTTGTAAAAATGTAAATAGAAACTGTTTTAAAAAACCCATACAAGTCGGAAGACTTTATTGTTATTAATGTTGCTGCTGAATTCAAAGATCTTTAAATTCTCTTACATTTGTGCAAATATTTGAATCATTAAACCTACTTTTGCGGATAAATCTAACTTTTGAGATCTGTGCTCAGATTTTCAGACCTTCTGATGCTCTCACATTGTTTAGATCTGACATGTACTTGTTCATTTAACTGGCAAATTTAGCTTGAGACTCCTGGCATAGATGTGAGTTAATTGCACATGATAGTAATGACACTTTGACCTCACAATACAAACTCTGAAGTAAGAGAGTGGTTCTATTGAAAGTGAAAAAACAACTGATGTAACACAAATGCACTGAGCAGGTGACTGTGGCTACAAAAGATGTTCCTTTAAACAAGTCTGGGATGGGAATGAGGAAACATCAGATTGGTTTCAGTTTGATCCAAATATTCAGTTGAATCTACAAATAGAATAAGACATAATAGCACAACCCCTGAAGTAGGCGGGATCTAAACCCAACAGTGGGATTTTTTCTACAAGGAAGATCAAAGTTGAAACTTTTATTGTCAATTGATTTTCTTTGTATTTGACATTTCTGTAAAAAGTTTTTAAATAAATATAGATATTGAGCTCTGTTGTCTTCTACTCTTTATTCCCAAAAATATGGGAATGGGAATATCAAAGTTTGTTGCTTTTGGTATTCTTTTTATAGTCTATTCTTCCTGTTTGTCAGTTTGTAGCAGAAGGGATGTTCAGGGAAAATAATTCCATAAAGATTAATGTCTGCTTTTGGGATGTTTTGTAATAAATTGCCATAACAGTTTTGCTTTGTCTGTTTTTTCATAGATTGTATTGAAATGATGCATGATGTAAAATCAATGATGTGAAATAAAAAGAATAATAATAAAAAGCATTTCTCTGTATTTAATAAGTGACAACTATTAAAATGAATGAACCTGCCTGTAGGTGGCGCAGGGATATGTGACCATGTATGGAGGCCTAAGACCTGAATCTGGAGGACTAGCCCTTTAAAAATGAAGTAGGTCTGTTGTGTGGATTAATGCTGGACTAAATTATATTATTACTCATCAAAAGATCAGTCTGAATTCAGTACTAAACTCAGTCAAACTTAGACCAGGGTTTCATCAAAGTCAACAGACTGAATCATATGAATCTATATGACTTGAATCTGCATGACCTTCAACCTTCTCAATTATTTGCTGGCAAAATTTAAATCAAACTAATGAAAAAAACACTATGAATAAAAACAATTATTTATCTGAATAATAACAGCTCTCATCATCTTTACAAGTATCTTTGTTCATCTGTTCCAGGTTGTTACCTTAAGTTCACTTCGACTCTAAAGACAGAACCTGTAGAACATTTGGATCTTTATTATCAGTGAGCTCCTGCAATCGGTTGTATCTTGAAAATGTTTTCAGCTGTGATGCTCCTTTTATGGTCAATAAAAGATGAACAGAGAACCAAGTACTGCAGATAAGCTAAAATTTTAATATTCCATTTTCTGTTTTCATTTTTTCAGATTTGACACATTATGTCTGTTATCAAGCAAGATGTTCTTGCTCATCATTTTATCCTCAACCAACAAGACATCTCTTTTCTGAACCAGAGGGAATCTCTGAAAACCACAGGGAGAGCAGAGGAACCAGAACCAGACCTCACTGCACCAGAGCAAGAGATGAACAACACAATCGGAAAAGATTCTGCATCTCTTCAAATCAAAGAAGAGCCAGAGGAACTAGAACTGCAACAAATGAAGGAAGATGATTATCAATTAGGATCTCTGCAGATTGTAAAGATTGAGGTTGAAAACATCAGTCAGGATGAAAACCAGAATGTACTGGACCAAGAGATGGATACCTTAATAGGAACCAATTCTGGATCTCACCAAATGAAAGAGGAACCAGTAGAACTAGAACTTAAACAAATAAAGGAACAGGAAGATGAATCAGGACTTGAGCTGATGGCAAACACTGAGGCTGATGGTATCAGTCAGGATGAAGACCAGGAAGCACCGAAGGAGGAGATTGATATCTTAATCCTAAAGCTCTCTGATGATGAAACAGACCACCAACAACCGGACCTCATTGGAACCCAAATCATCTTCCAGAACATCCCTGAAGCAGATCATCATCAGGGAATAAAGACTAACGAAGCCTCGGGATCCCGCAGAGATAAACAACAACAGAAGCCCAGAAGTCAGAATGAAGAGCAAAGGATGAAGGGCAGGAAAATTCAGAAGAATAAAACATTGAAACAGTGCAAAGTGTGTCATAAAAGTTTCAAATTCAACTGTGGATTAACAGTTCACATGAGAACTCACACAGGTGAGAAACCTTTCTCATGTGTAATCTGTGGAAAGTCTTTTAATCAAAAAGGTAATTTGATTAGCCACATGAGAACTCACACAGGTGAGAAACCTTTCTCATGTCTAACCTGTGGAAAAAGTTTCAATCAAAAACATATTTTGAATTGCCATCTGAGAACTCACACAGGTGAGAAACCTTTCTCTTGTCTGACATGTGGAAAATGTTTCAGGCACAAAAATGATTTGAATAGCCACATGAGAATTCACACAAGTGAGAAACCTTTTTCATGTTTAACCTGTGGAAAAGGTTTCAATACAAAGCGTAATTTGACCAACCACATGACAAATCATACAGGTGAGAAACCTTTTTCTTGTAAAACCTGTGGAAAAAGTTTCAATCAGAAAGGTCACTTGAATAGGCACTTGAGAACTCACACGGGTGAGAAACCTTTCCCATGTATGACATGTGGAAAATGTTTCAATCAAAGAGGAAGTTTGACAAGCCACATGAGAACTCACACAGGTGAGAAGCCTTTTTCATGTATAATTTGTGGAAAGGGTTTCAATGCGAAACGTAATTTGACTAACCACATAAGGAATCATACAGGTGAAAAGCCTTTCTCATGTGGAACCTGTGGCAAAGGTTTCAGTCATAAAAAAAGTTTGATTAACCATATTATAATTCACACAAAATAGAAGCCTTTCAAGTCACACACAGTCATGTGACCGGAGCGAAGAATGTAGCTTGTTAACCTCCTAAGCTCCACACTTTTCCCTGATGTACCTTTGTTTGTCCACATACGTGATCTTTTGGTTGACATGTTTACCAAGTAGAAAGTGATGGAGATATCGTCACAGAACCAATCTGTCAAACAAGCTCAGAAACAAACGAATGTCCGCTCTGTTGATAGTGAAGAAACTATTAACCGAGTGACAGGACTGTCTCCGGGAAATCTATTGGAAAGGGAACGCTCGCTTACATAACACTTCAAAAACCATGTCCACCAGCTTATACGCTTTAAATTCAAACTCAGAATTGATTTCAGCCCCTAGAATGGAATCGCTATGAAAATGATCACATTTATGATAATCATTACTATTAATGATTATTGATTGTAAAATTATTGTATTTGGGTTGTGCCGATGTTTTTGTAAACCTTTTCCATGACAATGAGACAACAGAAATGACATGGCTCTTGGATGACTAAGACATGACGAGAAGTCTGAGTTTTCATTGACACAAAACTAAACGAGAATGTTTGGGCCTGTCAGACGTCCAACGTTTGATATTTCTGCCTGTTGTTCTCATTATCTGCCATCAAAAGCTGAGGCGTATCAATAATGCTGCTCCATCCTGTTTGGTTACACTCACCACCTGAATGACTTGAATCATCGATGGACCACGGCGTTGTGTTATACTGGTGTTATACAGAACCCTGAAAGGATTTATGGACCTTTATCCAAAAATAGGCCATCAGCCTTTTGAAAGTAGAACTCGATGGTCAATTAAAGTTGGTGAACCAAACACTAGGAATCTTAAAAAATACCAAATGTTATGATAAGCATACAATGTTACTTAATTATCAGCTTGTGTTAAACTTAGTAGCTATGAAATTCCATATAACTCCCGGCGCACATTGGTGCTGTCTTCATTTTAAAGTTTGCTTGGTTGGCCTGTAAAGTCAGTGTGTTGCTATTATCTGTGGATCATGTAGGATTTATGGATGGGCTGAGGCTGCCACCATCTCGTAAAATACAGAATCATCCTTAAATATTAATAAAACATGGAAATATTAAACAAGGTCCGTTATGGACCGTCGTTACCTGCAGGAGCTGACGTGACAACATGGCGCTGCTCTCAACACCGGCTCCCTTTTTAAAACTTTTTCCCTCAACGCGTCCTCAGAAGTGAAAACTCTCCCCGAAAGACGGACGAGTCAGAAGATGCAAATCTCTTGCTCACCGTCAGTGAGGCTGAAAGCGTCTCTGTGATTCTCGTCGCTGGAGTTCAGACATCAGAGTCACAGTTCATTCACAAAATCTCCTGGGAATGATATGGAGCATTATTCTATGACTGATTCACTTTTCTCACTTTAAAATACTGCGGTTTGATTCTCTTGCATGTTGAGTTAAAATTTTAATAGATACAGTAATATTAGCCATTTTTATTTTAATAGGTTTGGTTTTTTGATTTATGGTAAATTACTCTATGAAGAATGTTTCTGGAAGAATGCAACATGAAATTTGTTATGGCATGTAGATTTTCATCCTGCTGGTTGAAATATTCTGTTCTTATTGACGGCAAGATCAGAAAAATATACATTTATAAAAAGTTAAATCTGTGTATGCATTGCATTTTCGGACAATAACTTTCTGGGTAAAAACAACTCACTTTGTGTTTCAAGTGAATTGATGAAAAAGTATTTACATTTTACAGATAATGTTGACTAGATTGTAGATTTAGTTGACTAAATTTGATCAAACTTGGTTGACTACAACAATTTCTTTTGGCTAAATGTAAATAAAAATGTGCTGTAGAAACTAAAGCTGCATTGTGTAGATGTTTGGTAAATGTCTGATCCACATGTGGCTGATGGAGGTTTGGAGCGGTGAATATGCTGAAGGGCAAACAGCTGAGGCAGATGAAGGAGGAGGAAGAGCAGCCATGTGAAGAGGAACTCTGGATCTTCACTGAGAGTTTGTAGAAGACTGAAGGAAACCAGGAAGCTGCACAGAAGGTGGGATCCAGACTGGTAATCTTTAAAGCAGCCATCCTTAACCATAGCTCCACGCCCACATTGGACCTCCAGCGCCACCTAGAGGTCTGCAAGAAAAACTCCCAGAGTTTTACCAGTAGGCCGCGGTGTAGTGAAGTTTATAGAAACCAGAGATATGACTGTCAGAATTCAGGTGCTGTGTTACAGGACAAGTTTCCACCACTTGGAGGCAGTAATGTGCCATCAGTGGTTTAATGAGCAGAAGAAGAAACCAGGCGGTCCTGGAGACATTTCAATGTGAAAATACTTCCGTCTCCAGCGCTGAAGCTCCTCTTCCCATTAACAACCAGTGAATCCAGTGGATCAGGATTCTCCTTTATGGCTTCAACCAAAACCCGAAACACTCTGAGCTGCTGGAGGTTCTGGCAGCGACCCGACTCCCACCGGACCAGACTGGATCTGATGCGTCCGACAGGAACAAGAGAATTAAAATAGAACATCTTAGTTCATCGAAACATAAACTGTCGTGACTGTTTGTTTATTTACATTTTTTTTACAATACATTTAATCTGAGTTATTTATTTTAATGTATTTATTTTTAATTTAACTTAAAATATAATTTAACTGAACCAGTTTTCACATTTACCCAGTTCTATTATTTTGATGGCACAAAGCATCTTACAGCCACTGTAGATAGAAAAAGGACATTTCTGCCAAAAACCTTTGACATTTTTTAGAAAAACATTTCAGCATTTTAAATGTTAAAAATTTTCAACTTTTCAAATGCAAATGTTTTTGTTTTTCTCGAACTTTTTATCTCAAAATTTCTGATTTTTTTGGTAAACATACCTTTCCTTTATTTCCATCTGCAGTGATTTGATGGCTCAACATGAGCCTCTAATCTTACTCCAGCTGCAGTTTTTGATCCATTTCATGAATTTCTGGCCAGTTCAGATGTTTTATGTGCAGGTTTGATACAAATGATACATGAAACGTTTGTGATCATCACATTACTACAAGTTATTGCTGCAGTTCACATAAACCTGCGTGACCAGAGCTAACAGGGTGACTTTAAACTCTTACCTTGATGTGCAGCTGATTCCACAGAAGAGGTTGATGCAAACATCCATACCGGTCAGTCTGTGTCCAGTTGGAGAGAAATGAGGTGCAGCGCTGTGATTGGTCCGCTCTCCCGGCTTCAAATGCTTAGACTATAAACTTATCTTTTTGGAATAAGTTTGTTCAGAGCAATGGAGAAGCTTGCAATCCAGATTAAGTACATTAAAAAAAATTAATAATTTTTTTGATTATTAATTAATTTTCTAGATGCAAAAATAAGCACCACTTGGCCTGGAGGGGGGCTAGTAAAGCATGGCGGGCTGCCAGGCTTATAATACACCGGGGGAAACTCTGTATACATCAGTGACGTGCGAACCGAGCTGCAGAGCCTCACCTGTCATCATGAAAAAATAATATATCGATAAAATCATTTATATTGCTATTTTCACCCTGTGGTTTGTAATATAAAGTATTTATTTTTCATCTAGCTTAACCAATTCTGATGATTACAGCAGGTGAGGCAGCAGGAAACTGAGCCTCACCTGGATTGATCAACCTCACTAACTGCACTGGCTGCCATTCAAAGCTCCTCCTGTCTGAATGTCGCCAATAAAATGGATAAAAAACATTTAATATATGAACTGATTGTCCATCATTTAGCTCATGGATATCATGTACACTGTTTGTTGCCACCAACTGTGTGTGTAACGTGTTTCATGCTGAGCAGCATCAGAAACCAGAGAACAGACTGGAGGCAGGCAGTTCTCTGGCCTCATGGCAGGGGGCGCTCATGATCCCAGACACTGAGACTCCACACTGCAGAGGAAGAGACAACAACAGCGAACTAGCCATGGAGTTAACCAGGGACCTAACCAGGGAGCTAGTTGTGGAACTAGCCATGGAGCTAGCCACAGAGCTAGCCATGAAGCTAGCCATAGAGCTACCCATGGCGCTAAACATGGAGCTAAAAATGGAACTAGCCATGGAGCTAGCCACGGAGCTAACCAGGGAGCTAGCCACGGAGCTAGCCACGGAGCTAGCCATGGAGCTAGCCACGGAGCTAGCCACGGAGCTAGCCTTGGAACTAAACGTGGAGCTAGCCGAGGAGCTAGCCATGGAGCTAGCCACGGAGCTAACCAGGGAGCTAGCCACGGAGCTACCCACGGAGCTAACCAGGGAGTTAGCCACGGAGCTAGCCACGGAGCTAACCAGGGAGCTAGCCACGGAGCTAGCCGTGGAACTAGCCATGGAGCTAGCCATGAAGCAAGCCATAGAGCTAGCCATGGCGCTAAACATGGAGCTAGCCACGGAGCTAACCAGGGAGCTAGCCAGGGACCTAACCAGGGAGCTAGCCATGGAGCTAGCCGTGGAACTAGCCATGGAGCTAGCCATGAAGCAAGCCATAGAGCTAGCCATGGCGCTAAACATGGAGCTAGCCACGGAGCTAACCAGGGAGCTAACCAGGGAGCTAACCAGGGAGCTAGCCATGGAGCTAGCCGTGGAACTAGCCATGGAGCTAGCCATGAAGCTAGCCATAGAGCTAGCCATGGCGCTAAACATGGAGCTAGCCACGGAGCTAACCAGGGAGCTAACCAGGGAGCTAGCCATGGAGCTAGCCTTGGAACTAAACGTGGAGCTAGCCATGGAACTAGCCATGGAGCTAACCGTGGAGCTAGCCATAGAGCTAGCCATGGAGCCAAACATGGGGCTAGCCATGTAGCTAGCCAAGTAGCTACTCATGGGGCTATCCTTGTTGCTAGCCATGGAGCTAGCCACGGAGCTAACCAGGGAGCTAGCCATGGAGCTAGCCACGGAGCTAACCATGGAGCTAAACATGGGGCTAGCCATGTAGCTAGTCATGGGGCTAGCCATGTAGCTAGCCAAGTAGCTACTCATGGGGCTAGCCTTGTTGCTAGCCATGGGCTAGCCATAGGGCAAAGTGCAGTGATATATTTATAGTTTTCTCCTCTCTTGTGACGTCAACATGGATGACTACATTTCTACACTTTAACAGTTTTCTAAAGTGGATTTTCAATTGAAGCAGGAAATGATATCTAAAGGAAGAGCAACAGTGGAGCTGAAAGCTTTGCGTGGAGACAGAAGGGTACCGCTCTTCTCAAATGGAAAGAAAAGCAACTTTATGGACGTCCTGCTAGAAACCATGAGAGTTCACAAGTTTTGTCAGTTTCTCATCACAAGAAACACTTTTCCCACTGAAAGGCTCAGTGTGAACGAATCCATGGTTCAGCGATGGAGACGGAGGGATGAGTCCTGAATAGATCCAGCAGTTTTATTAAGGGCGAGAGCGGCGGAGATACCAGCAGTTTATATATGTAAAAAACCACCTACAAAGGGATAAGGCTTATAATGAGGTCTATAGGAACTGCTGTTCCTGACTCAAGGAAATTGAAAACTTCATGAATGAACGAGGTATTTATGAACATATTTAAAATCTAAAAAAGAAAACCAAACAACATCAATAAATTAAATGATTACATCAGACGATTATCTGTTAATAATCACTTATTTAATACATGGATTAATAAAGTGAAGACACAAGAAATGTAACAGCCTGAATGGAGTCTCGCCCAGTAAAGTCGCCCTCTGGCCAGACAGGCTGCTGGTCTCTCTGGTTTCCTGACCTGAACCAGGTAGAAAATCTATCAGTCTGAGACACTGAAGTGGATCAGACTCATCTCTGAACTCCTGGGCTTCTTGATGTTAAAGGTGTTTCATAAAAGACTGTAATGATTTTAAACCTCTTGTTTACATCCCAGATGTGAAGTAAACCTTCAGAATCTGGCAGGAGAAAGATGAATCTAGCATCTAAATATTCATCATAACAGCTTAATAATTATAAATGGTTCACTTAGACAATCTCAGGACAGTTGTGGAAAGAGAAAGTTCATAAATTCAAATCTTTTACAGATATTTTGACTGTTGTGCCTTTACTGAACCGTTGATGGACAAGAAACAGAGAGGAGAGAGAAGCCACAGAAACCGGGAATTGAACCTACGACAACTACGCTAACGACTGCAGCTGCTGAGCTCTACTAACTGAACAACGCAGCTCCATATTCTTAGTATTTTCTAAACTGAACTGACTTTCAGCTGTTAATAATAAATAGTCTTTATCTTGAAGTTTTCAGATCATCTCTTGGTTCAGTTCTTCAAACATCAGTCCACCTTAATCTGACTGATCAACCGCACAGCTTAGATCCTCACCTGTGTGAGTCTTCATGTGACGAGCCAAGTCATTACTCTGTCTGAAAGGCTTGTCACATAATGCACAGCTATATGGTTTCTCTCCTGTGTGGGTTCTAAGGTGACGGGTCAGATCGTTTCTTTGTCTGAAGGATTTGTTGCATAGCTGACAGGGATAAGGCTTCTCTCCGGTGTGTGTCATCATGTGATACCTCAGGGTTGTTTTCTGGACAAAACCTTTACCGCAAGCCAGACACTGAAAAGGTTTCTCTCCTGTGTGAGTCCTATGATGACGGGTCAAATCGTTCCTCTGCCTGAAAGACTTATCACACACTTCACAAGCATACGACTTCTCCCCAGTGTGAGTCCTCATGTGTCTGGACATGCTGCTGCAGTCACTGAATGATTTACCACACACATTACAGCAACACGGCTTCTCACCTGTGTGGGTTCTCAAGTGAACGGTCAAATGCCCGCCGAAGCGGAAAAGCTTCCCACACACTTTGCAGATGTACGGTTTCTCACCAGTGTGAGTCCTCATATGTCTGAGCATGCTGCTGTACTCACTGAAGCTTTTACCACACACTGAACACGAAGATGGCTTCTCACCTGTGTGAGTTCTCATGTGACGTGTCAGGTCACCATTTTGTCTGAAAGATTTGTCACACAATTCACAATTAAACGGTTTCTCTCCTGTGTGAGTCCTCAGGTGACGCACAAAGTCACAACTCCGCCTGAAAGATTTATCACACGACTCACAGGAATACGTCTTACTGCCTGCGTGAACTCTCAGGTGACGACTCAGCTTAGCCTGCTTGTTAAAGGCTCTCCCACAGGTCACACATGAGAAAGGTTTCTCAGCTATGTGCGTCCTCCTGTGGCGAGTGAAGTCACTGCTGTGTCCAAAAGATTTCTGGCACACCTCACACTGATATGGTTTCTCACCTGTGTGAGTCCTAAGGTGGCAAGTCAAATCACTCCTCTGTATGAAGGATTTACCACAAAATTCACAACTGTGCGGCCTCTCTCCTGTGTGCGTTCTCATGTGGTAACTTAAGGTGGTTTTCTGGATGAAACCTTTACAGCACACCGGACATTGGAAGGGCTTCTCGCCGGTGTGGGTTTTCATGTGCAGAGTCAGGTCTGGCTGCCTGAGGAAACTTTTCCCACAAGACTGACATGAAAAAGGCTTCTCACCTGTGTGAGTCTTCAGGTGAGCAATCAAGTACCTGTGCTGCCTGAAACTTTTACCACACACGTCACAGGACACATCTGTCTTACGTCTCTTGGGCTTTGAGTTGTCCTCATGACTCCTGGACGTCCAACATCTCTCAGGTGGGTTCTGGTCTGTCTGGGATCTGAATGTGTTTTGGGCTTCAGGAGAGCAGTGGTTCTGGTTTGGTTCTGGGTCCATGGTGTCATGGACTGGTATCATGAAGGTTTCGGTCTCCTCCTTCACTACAACCTGCTGATAGCAGCAGATGTCCTCTAGTTCCTCCTTCATCTCCATCGTCTGCTCCGGTTCCAGTTCCATATGGACTATTCCCAGGTCAGCAGGGCTCATCACAGAGCTGCTGCTCTCCTGCTTCACTACAAGCAACCCTTCATCCTCTTCTTCCTCACTGAGTTGAGGAGCTTCTGGTTCCTTCTTGGTCTCCCTCATCTGCTGTGGTTCTGGTTCCTTATTCATCTCCACTCATCTGGGATCTTTGGGTCAACAGTAGAGTCTCTCTTCCTCCACTGTAAGTGGCAGAGCTGAATCACAGTAAGACATGAGAAAATAAAACTGCAACCTTAACATTTTATTATTGCAGATCAAAGAAACAATAAATTTATCACCAATAATCTGCTGTTATAGAGACAAGAGGATTAAAAAAGAATTTAGACTTTTATTCTGAATTGTGGCTTCAATCTTAAAATTTAGACTTCTTTTTCAGAATATTTCAAGTTATTTTGATATATTAACATCAGAAAAAAATCTGAATTATAAGACTAAAGTCAGAATTGTGGGGGAAAATCATTTTATTTTCTTCTCTGTTTCAATTGTCTTAATTCCTAAAAGTTTCATCTAATTCTGAACATTTATTATGTGAATTAGTGAACATAAAGACCTGAGACCTGATTTTTTCCTTCTTAGATCATTTTAAAAAACAGGAAGTTGATGTTCAGACATAGGAAGTTCTTCTTGTTAACAGAATCCTGTGGAAAGTACAAAATGTGAAAAAGTTCAAACAAGCCAGGTTGAAATATTTATAATGAATATTTTCCAGTGATGAGGTGAACCTGTTTTATCACTAGTAGCAACAACAAGCTCAAAATGTGGGAATGTCAGGAGAATCCAGTCCATTTATTTTCCCTCAAACAGCCGATATGGAAATTACAAACCAAATATTCCTGAAGCAATTTTTATACTCATTAATCTGAACATGTTGCTTTCATATGAGAAAACATGCTTTTATTTTGAAGGCACTGCAGGCTCTGTGGGAGTGGCAGTGTCTAATTTTTGGATGTGTAGGTCAATGTGGTCATGCTGCAGATTTATAATTATGTAGTTGTGTCTAATAACATTTGTTCTTTAAAAATGGCAGAAAGGATTTCACTGCTCCAGTTT
The DNA here is from genome assembly GCA_010277075.1 of Poeciliopsis retropinna. Taxonomy (NCBI): domain Eukaryota; kingdom Metazoa; phylum Chordata; class Actinopteri; order Cyprinodontiformes; family Poeciliidae; genus Poeciliopsis; species Poeciliopsis retropinna. The sequence continues at coordinate 436,320 of VMRM01000003.1, forward strand.
CTGAACAGAACAGTGACAAGAAATCAAATTTGTCTGCCTTCTCCCAGTGCCTTAGCGCTGTTAATCACTCACATGTACATACTGCTCACCCCCCAAACCCTCCATCCTCCATGCTACAGCTGGTTCACTACAACAGAGCCTGTCATGAATGCTACGACTTGTTAGCATTGTCACTGATGATAAAAGGTAAATTGATTCTCCTCGCACATTAAGCAGCGCATACATGAGTTTGATTGACAGTGCCAAGACCCTCCTCTTGGCTCTGATTGGCTGTTTCTGACCAGGACGGTGCATTTCTGTAGATGCTAATAGTAGCATTGCTCAAATTTGTTTCACAGATTATACTCAGATGAGACTTTTAATATTTGTAAAAACACTTTTTAAATAAAAAAGTTACACAATGAAGCTTTAGAAAGGAAAGCAAACAGACTAAAAATTAGTCTGAATTATTTGTGTTTTATATTTATGTCCATGTTTGACCTTCATGTTGTGAGTCATTCACTTTTATAAAACTAATTACAGTCCTGGTTTTTATTTAGCCCATCATGGATACATTCCTGCTCAGGAGGCCCAAACATTTTGCTCTTATAGCTGAAATGAGACGTTTGATCTGATTTCACTTCAGACGAGGGAAAAAGGCGCGTGCGTTTTTTATTGGCTGTATGCAAACTTGTGGCCGACTTGTAGATATGATCTCATTTTAAAGTCTCTACCGCCAACTGTAACCTCAGTATGACGGACGCCTGCGTCCTGCAGCCTTTTCCCATATAGTTCGTAAAGCTTCTTTTAAACCGGATTCTCTCTTGATGCAATTTGTTCAATGAACAGAAACTTGTAAATTACAGAAACAGGAAGAACTGAAAAAATATTCACAGTACTGCAAATACACAACTGAATTATCAATAAAATGTAATATTTTCCCTGTAAATAACACAATCCCACATTCTATATAATAGATTCAGTTATGGTATTTGTGTTTTAATCAGGCATCTTTCTGGCTTCTATAAACATCATCCTCAGGCGCAGAGGCGACCGAGCAGATCTGAAACACCTCCTCCTGGAGACGAAGCTGAATATTCCTGTTTCTAGGTTCATTTCCTGCTTTCTGCTTTAGCATATGCTGGGTTATTATTTATTCTGATTATGTGTCTGCAGTTTTTATTTCTATCCCAGTAAAAAAGGGAAGAGCGACACGGCGATAAACACGGATACCTTCTGTTTCCTCCGTGGCACCAACTGGATCCTTGATCCGCTTCTCGGTCTCGTCAGCGCATCGGAACCGCCCGCAATTAAACCACCTTGTTCTTCCGGACCGGGTTCGGTTCTCCACCTGTTTCCCAAGAGTCCAGTACACTGATAGATTCGGCTCATGCAGCAAAAAACGCGATAGACAGAAGCTAACGCTGCTATATTATTTATTTCCGCCGGATGTACGTTCAACGGCGTTCGACCAGGAACAGTGACTGGCTCTTGAGTTCCGCCTCCAGATGGAAACTTTCCAGAGTGTTTACTTTGTTTTTGCTTCTGTTTCAAACATAATGTGTAATCTAAATGGTTTTATTTACAACTAAAAGTGGAACTTTACTGCTACAGTAAGAAAATAGTTTTAAAAGTCTAAAAACCAGAAAACATTAACAGAACTGGTTGCATTTGAGAACTTTTTGAGAAAAAATTTGTTAAGTAACACAATATGTTTTTCTTGTACTTGAATAACATTATTGTAAGATAACACCACTTTTACTTGAGTAACATTTCTGGACCCTCAACAAGAACACAATACAAGCAACATGTACCAGAGAGATTCATTAATGTTACAATGAGACCTTTTGTATTTTTTGTCCTCTGGCCCTGATGAGACATGACATACAGGAAACAAATACTACATATCACCACGTGAAGTACTTTATTTTAACATGTATTTTAACGTTTCCAATAGTTACAGTACATGGCTTACTGTAAGTATTGGAAATCTATTTCTTCTGCTCATATGTATTGTTTCGTTGTGATTTATTTTCTTCGTTATTTTGAGATCTGAAATCTGCAAAAAAAAATTGCATTATATAAATAATATTTCTATACCTTAAATAATTTATTATTGTTGCTTTTGTTCTAATCTGGCACGAAATGGGAGAAGATGTCAGTTCTATGCAGCATGTAGAACCTTTCCGAGCCAGCAGAGGGAGCCGCCTCTGTTCAGAGAACCTGTCATCTCTAAACATTATTTATAATCCAAACTATGTCACAGTGAAACTGTGATTTAGTGTTTAATCCGCTGCCACGCAATTTCAGTCAATTAAAGCTTGAAATTGATTATTTGATCTGATCGGAGAAAACAGCAGGGGGCGATGTGGTTCCATGGAGGAAGTCACACCTGAGATGTTCCTGGTCATTTATTAGAGAACTGATTGGTGGAACAGGGAGTCAGAGGTTCTGCCTGGTCTGATGTATGACGTCAGACCAGGCTGGATCCAGTTGGTTCTGACAGAACTCTTTGTTGTCCAGGTTGCCTGGTTTATTGCACAAATCTGGACAGGTTCTGACCGGGCAGCAACTAATTACTTTTACTCAATTACTTTTAGTTTAGTAACTTTTTGAAAAAATTTAAATGTCACTACACTTTTTTTTACTTTGGTATAATTTTTGGGTTCTCTGCTCACCTCAGATTCTAAAAAACGGAACGTTTTAAAAACACATTAACACGCTGCTCCACATGCAGCCTGCTGGGGGCGCTGTGCTGGCCGGCTGAGCAGGTGTGAGGTGTGAAGGAGGAGGTGGCGCAGCTGGAATGTCGCAGTTGGAATGCCGCAGCTGGAATGCTGCAGCTGGAATGCCGCAGCAGGCCGACACACGCTTCCCTGCAGAGCAGGAACCAGCTGGATGTTCCTGACAGAAACCATGAGAGGATACCGCGGCGTCAAGTACACCTTGTTCTTCTTCTGCTACTGTTTCTGGGTGAGTCCGGGCCGCGGCCTGCGTCCGGTCCGGTCCGGTCCGGTCCGGTCCGGAGCCTCCGTCTGGGCCGAACGCCTCACCCTACAGGCTGGTGGTCCAGATGTCAGATGGAAGGAGGAAGTAGTTTTGTTTTTCCTGAATGTCAGTGAGGCGACAGGAAGTCAGGATGGAGACGTGCGGTAAAGGTCACCAGGTCGGGACCGGAACCGTGACGGCCGGTCAGAGGACTGAAAGTTCTGGGTCACAAACTGATGGATTAATGGGAGAACAGCTGCTGGAGGTTTGGTTTGTTCTGGTCCAGTAAAACAGAACCTCCAGAACCTTCAGACTGCTCCAGAACCGGGTCGAATGTTTTCCCGCTGGACGTCGTGCAGCTGGTTCGCTCCTCAGCGGTTCTGGTTCCTGTTCAGTCCTGTTTGGTAGTTAAAGCTGAACTTTGACCTGTGAAGTTTTGATTTGCCAACCAGAACCAGTTGGTCCAGTCCAGAATTGTGTGTCTGAACCAGCAGAACTCTGAGGTCCAGGTCCTGACCAGAACCTCTCTGTGTGACTCTGCAGGTCGTCAGCGCTGTGCTGATCGCCGTCGGGATCTACGCCAAGGTCGCCAAGGAGAAAGGTCAGTGGAGGTCGCTCCAGCAGCAGCTGGTTTCCCGGTTCTGTTCAACACAACCCAATTAGAACCGGGTTCAGACTTCTGGAGGTTTCAGGAGGCGATGCAGCAGCAGTGCAGAGTTCAACCCATTACAGGTTTTGTGTCCTGTTTCCATAGCAACGGTTTCTGGTTTGAAAAGCGTCTCTGAAATATCCGGGTCCGATTCCAGGAAATTCTGCTGATCACATTCCTGAAGATCCAGACAAGTTTCAACTTTTCCTGCTGATGATGAAACAGTCGGCCAATTACATGCTGTGGTTTCCATCTCCATGGGAACCATCAGAAATGAATGGAAGTCCATGCAAACACCTGTTCTGTGTGTGTGTGTGTGTGTGTGTGTGTGTGTGTGTGTGTGTGTGTGTAGATGTAGTCGACACTCTGACCGTGGATCCAGCGCTGCTGCTGATTGTCGTTGGATTGTTGACGTTCCTCATCACCTTCCTGGGATGTTTCGGAGCGCTGCGGAACGCCACCTGCCTGCTGAAGACGGTATTTCATCGTCTTGATTGTAATTATTTATGGTTTTATCAGAGCGACTGAGAGTCAGCAGAGAAAACCTTCAGAATCCAGTTGGAGGACAGAACCGGTCTGAGTTTGACTGAAGGTCCTGATGTCTGTCTTTGTTCTGAAGGAATTTTTATCCAAAATTATTCTGGAGACAAGAATGAAAACCTTTGGCTGACCTGAATGTCTGAGAATCACCAAAATCCTTCTGCAAATGGAAAACCGTTGTGGGCACCGCTAGCTAAAACGTTAGCTGCAGTAATCCAAAGCATTAGTCATAAACATTAGTTTCACTGATGCTAACACAAAATGCAACACATTATTTAGGGGAAGCTAATGCTAAAGCTCCTACTTCAGTTCAAATTATATCTGACTCACTCTCTTAAGCACCGATTTAATTTTTCACATAATCATTTACATGTTCTAAACGCCCCTTAAATATGGTTAAACACGACAACCAAAACTCCAACACAGATGTTAAAACAGATCATATGAACGGTTACAAAACATCCACTTTAGAACTTATCCTGAAAAATTTAATTCACCAGACAGTTAGCAAAAAGACAAAACTTTAAAATAAAAAATTAGCTTTGCTAATATAGCGTTAGCGAACTGCAAACTACAAGTTAATAAGAGCAGCATGAGAGCGCCGCCTAGTGGAATGTTGCTGTTAGTTGGTTTCCTGTTTATTTCCTGTTGGTTTCCTGTTTATTTCCTGTTGTGTGTCTTCCTCTCTCTTCCTCCTGCAGTTCCTGTCCATCCTGGTTGTGGTTCTGGTCCTGCAGGTCGCTGCTGGAGCTGTGACTTACGTTTTTACCGACTTGGTAACAGAACATCATGAGCAGAAAGCAGAACGTTGAGGTCCGGTGTGAACTCTGATGCTGTTCAGGTGATGGAGAGGACGGAGGCGATGATGATGAAGGCCGTCGTCCGCTACAGGGAGGATCAGGACCTGGAGAACGCCATCGACTTTGTGCAGAAGAAGGTGAGCTGGACGACCAAGCGGCTTTACGTGGCGTGGATCTAATGCAGAGCTGCTGTGTTCCAGTTCCAGTGCTGCGGCGTGGAAAACTACAAGGACTGGTCCCAGAACGTCTACTTCCAGTGTTCTGACAGCAACCCCAGCCTGGAGGTCTGCGGCGTTCCCTTCTCCTGCTGCATCCACCTGCAGAACCAGGTCAGACTGACTGGACCCCTCCTTTTATATCAGCAATGAAAAATCATAAATAATTCCGTGTTGGGAACCTGTTTGGTGACTGACTTTTATTTGTCCGACCCAAACCGATTCTCTAGGTGATTTGGGCCTAGTTTCAACCCAAAACCTCATTTATTTATGTTACATTTTATCAGCTGCTGATTCACTGAAAGTTACAACCTTGACATGATTATATGAATAGTTTTACCGATGAATCGATCAGAAGCGGCGTGGAAATGATTGGACCGCCTCTCTGGCTGCAGTTCGCCCTCCCGACACAGGGGGCAGAATTTACTATATTACTTTTTACTTTTGCATTTACGTGTTTGGTTATTTCCTATGTTGCAACGTTTTTTATGCTTCTACCAGAAATTATAAACCGTTTGTTCAACATTAATAAAAACCCAGAAACGGGATTAACGCGTCAGATTGAAGCAGATTATTCACTGTTTTGTTTTCTGTTGTTTTTTTATTGTTCTTTTCACTCAAATCACATTCAGTGATTTGAGTGAGTTTTGAGTGGTTTATTAAAACCACTCTTCTCTGGTTTTAATAAAACTTCTTTCTGCTCGTTTTTAGGGAATCCTGACACTCAGCACCGTTTTCCTTTTCTGTTTCTCATCTTTTTAATGAAATGTTTCGATATAATTGATTAAAATCATTTTCCTATCGTGTCCTGCTGCTGCATGTCTTCCTTTATTTTCTGTGCATGTTGGTTCTGATTCATGTTTTTCTCTTTTTGACTTTTTATGTTGATTTTAACAGATTTTTTGTTGGAGGTGTATCTGTACTTAGTTCTTTATGCCGCGTCTGCTCCTGTCCCTGCAGACGGTGCTGAACACCATGTGTGGTTACGGGATGCAGCAGCAGCAGGAAGCGGCGGCCCGGCGGCACATCTTCACGGCCGGCTGCCTGCAGCGGATCGTCCTGTGGGCCCAGAAGAACCTGCTGCTGGTGGCCGGGCTGACGGCGGGTCTGCTGCTGCTGGAGGTAGAGACACCACCGCCGAGCGACCTCCGACCTCCCGCAGACCTCCCGCTGACCTCCCTCTCTCTCTTGCAGGTGTGCATGATCGGTCTGGCCGCAGCGCAGGCGGCCTGGATCCGCCGGGTTCGGCGGATGCAGAAGGTCGGCGAAGGTCGCGGGGCAGAGGAGAGGAAGGAGAGGCTCTGGTTTCCCGCCTTCGCCGACTTCTCTGAGGAATGATGAAGATGATGATGGCGAGCTTCGTCTCTGCAGGCCGGACTCAGCAGAACCAAACAGAACCAGGAGGTTTCTGAGGTTCCTTCTCATCTCAGAGCTTCAGGACGTTAAAAGTGTGACCTTTGACCTGTCGGGGTTTTGGTCTCCTGCAGGCTGCTTCCTCTCTAATCTCCCTGTTTCGCTGTAATCTGAGGCGGATTAGCAGCAGGATCACCTGCGGCGGCAGCATGTTGCTGCGGGAGGCGGCCGTCACGCTCGTCTTATTGGATTCATGACCTCAGGGTCAACTGGCGCGCGGGTGTGTGTGTGTGTGTGAGCGAACAGGATGCATGATGGGAAACCTCGTGTCTTATTGATTCTGTATTTTATATGAGCCCATCGCCATGGAAACGGTTCATGTATGAATACTTGAGGCCTTTATCAGAGAAACCAACCGAAAAAATAATACTTGGTTCAAATCTGAAAAGTGTGGTGTGTCCCCAAAAATCCTCAGGTTTGTTCTGGTTAAATTAAATTGTTACATTTCTGTAATAAAATGTTTTGGTCTGAAAAAAAACTTTTTATTTCAGCTTTTATTTGTGTGATCAAAGAATCAGAGAACTGAGGAGAAAATATGAAAACGTTGGACCCGAACCGTCTGAACATCAGAACCAACTTTGGATTAACACCAAAACGTCCTAGTCAAAACCCGCCTCCAGGGGAAAAATGAGACTTACACATAAATATTAACTTTATGGTCAAAATAAAAAAACAAAAACCTTTAAGGAGGAACTGAATAATTAAAGTCTTAAGGCTTTAAAAGCAGCGCAGATATAAAAACATAGATGTGACACAGACTGGCAGAGGAACGTAGAGGTCAGAGGTCACGTTAAGGCAGGTCAGAGTCCGGCAGTTTCTGGCGTCGCTCTGAGCTGAAACCGAAGAACCGCCTCTGGTTCTGATCCGAGTCCCGATGAACAGAATCAGAACCGTCGGTTCGATTCCCAGAATCCTTCAGCTCTCCGTTCACATCAACAAGCGGACCAGTTAAAGCACGGCGGCCGAGGAAGAGGAGCGCCGCGACGAAGAGCACTTGGACTTGTTCATTACCTTTGACCCCTGACCGGGGCCAGCACCACCAGCCAATCAGATCGCTCCGTTCTGCAGCCGCAGCATCCGGATCAGAACTGTGGATCCAGTGTCCTTGCATGTCAAAGGTCAGGGTTTAAATCCCAAACCAGGATCCGGTCGGTTCTGACCCGGTTCCAGTGGTGAGACAACCAGCAGGACGAGGCGGATCATTTCGGTCTGAGCGACCTTTGACCCCGTCTGGATCTCACCTCCAGCAGGACCGGCCGGTCGAAGAGTCCGGCTCCGGTTCTTCTCCGGTCCCAGAGCCGGCGGTCTGAGGAGCGCTGCCTGACCCGGTTCTGGTCCATCACACCTGGCAGATGTTGTAGTAGACAGTGTGCGCCTGGCAGGGGCCCGGCGGGGGGCCCGGGTCGCCCGGGTCGCCCGGCGGGGGGCCCGGCGGGTCGCGGTGGATCTCCGTCATGGGAACGCTGATGCTGTAGGAGTTGCTGTGGCGGTTCTGGGTTCCGTACGACGGAACCGCCTGCAGGGAAACGGAACCGGTTAGAACATTCCTGCTGGTTTTTCTGTTTCCGTAAATTTAGCTGGAAACAAATGAAGGAAAGTTTGATCTTTGCTGATCTTTGGAGTTTTTCTGACTGAAACTTTGAGGAACATCTGGAGCTCAAATCTGGTTTTGTCTCAGCAGCCGAATGAGATCATCACACCAAGACAGAAACACTGTAAATTAAACTATGACTCATTTTCTATACGAATATCATCAGTTATAGCAGAAATAATAAACTGATAGAAAACCTGATGCAGAATCAGTGAGATTCTGACACTGGGAGCACTGGTTATGGTTACTGGTTTCTCAGTCAGAAGCTGGTTGCAAACCTGAGGCCAGCAGGTGTCAGTCAGTTCTGGTAGATCTGAACTTTGACCTCAATATGAGAAACTACAGGCTGACAGGAGGAAGCAAAGAGCTCTGTTAAAGTAAAGGTAAATCTCCTGAATCTGGGATATAATTTATATAATTTCACATAATTATCTCGGTAGGAACCATTTGTTTGTTAAAACTTAAATATATTTGATGTTTGTTGTGACGTTTCCTGCAAACGAGGTAATTAGTCCAGGTTTGTGGTTTATTGATCGTTCAGAAACTCCAGCGGCTGTAAAGATAAAACAACCCAAACAGGTGATCAACTCTAAACCGCTCCACCCGTTGCCGTGGCAACCGCCTGCGCCCCGCAAGCAGAGCAGAGATTACGTTAAAACCATTCAGTCCGATCAATATCAGGTTCCAGGCTTGAAGTTTATTGATCGATTATTAATGAGCCTCATGAACAATCAGCTCATTTAAACTCCTGCTCTGATGGTCAGTCGGTCTCTGAGTCGCTTTTTATTGTTAATGGAACCAAAACGCTCTGAATTGCGCAACACCTTGTTAAAACAATAATTACTGATTATTAATTTTAACACATTTTGTTGATTTTATTATTATTCTTTGATGAAGCTAAAAATGTTTTGGATCTTGGTGAATATTTCTGATAAACCTGTCAGAAGAGGAAGTTCTGGACCTTCAGTTGGTCACCTGCTGCTGAGACTCAAAACCTTCCTGCGATCCACCGGTAGATCGACGTATTGATCGTATTGATCATCCCTGCTCTAAAGTCTCCAAACAAACTGATTCATGTCAGGAGAATCACTGCGCCCCTTCCTGCAGAGAAAGGGGCGGAGCTTAACCTGCACCTGAGTGAATGAAGGGAGTCGGCAGGCTGAGAGACGACATGAGAGGACGAGGAACCATCAGCGCCGGTCGGCGCCACGGCAACCATCAGCAGGGAAGCAGCTGAACGAAAGGACCGAACGACCGAGACAAACACAACCCGACCCGTTTGGACCCGACCCGGTCAGTAAAAAGTTCTGGTCCTGCTTTGCGTCTCCTGCTGGTGCCTGTTTTTTACCTTTCCTGTTTCACTCAGAGGAAAATCTTTTCGGCACAGGTGTGCGATGATGCCTGCGGCCAGGGCGTCGCCAAGGACGTTGATCATGGTGCGAAACCTGTCGCTGCGGGGCCAGAAGGGGGCGCCGTCAGACTCAGAACACAAGGAACCGTCTGCTCGACACAAGGACAGTTACCGATATTCAGCACTTACAGGATCCAATCAATGGCCACAATCAGTGTGATGTCATCGGGCGGCAGGCCCACAGACGTGAGGACGATCACCATGGTAACCAGTCCGGCCTGAGGGATGCCGGCGGCGCCGATGCTGGCGGCCGTGGCCGTGATGCTGGAAGACGAGGGGAGAGGAAGAAATGAGAGAATCGTCTGCATACGGGCGAAGCTCAGGCCAGGTGAGACTCCTCACCTGATGGTGACCAGCTGGCCGAGGTCCAGCTCGTAATCGTTGACTTGAGCGATAAAGATGGCCGCCACAGCCTCGTACAGCGCCGTGCCGTCCATGTTGATGGTGGCACCGACAGGCAGCACGAAGCGGGCGATCTGCCGGTCGACGTGGCAGTTCTCCAGCAGGCACTTCATGGTGATGGGCAGCGTGGCAGAGCTGAGGAACATGGAGGTTTCACTCCGTTTCTGCCAGAGCTCAGGGTGATGCGGGAGGCCGGAGCCGCACTCACCTGGAGGAGGTGGCCAGCGCGATGACCATGGCCTGCAGAAGTCCCCGGATGTAGCTGAACGGGTTCTTCCTGGTGAGGAGGAAGTAGAAGAGAGGCAGGAGGACGAGGCCGTGGACGAACAGGCCGGTGAGGACGGTGATGCCGTACCAGCCCAGCTTCTTCCCCAGCGTGCTCGGGTCCTGCATGTCCAGGATCTTCCCCGCCACCAAGAAGACGATCCCAAACGGGAAGTACCTGAGGACACAGCGGCGTCCTGAGGGCGGAGCCAAAAAAGGTCGCCGTCCTGCAGAGGGACGGGCCTATGACATCACAGATTGCATCTTTGCAATCAGAAAACCGAGAATCGTTTTATTGGAGCTGAAATCCTTGGGGATTTTTCAGATTCGGACAAAAAAGGGAACAAATGGTGGAGACAACAGATCCAGACGCAGGTTCAGCTCCTGAGTTTAGTTCTGGTTACATCTAGACTCAGTCCAAGGAGAAGCTCAGAAAGCCTGGAGCCGCCGACCCGGACCGCTTTCACTCACCACACGGCGGCGTTGATGATCTTCATCACACACTCGTTGATGCACTGGCAGACGTTGACCAGCGGAGCGCCACGTTCTCCCATCCTGCCCAGCAGCAGACCTGCACAGCAGCCAGCAGCGTTTAGTCTCTGAGCAACAACAGGAAGTTCCTCTGAATCCTGCAGAGCTTTTCTTCGTCCTCCTGGGAACAGGTCCGCTCTGTAAACATTTGGCCATTTCTGCTGCTTCTGATCTGGACGTGATGAAGGTCAATCATCAGAGCAACGTCAGCTTCAACATTTCTACATTTCTCAGAAAACTGATGAAAAGCTGGAAACTGTTTCATCTGAGGGAGGAAACTTCAGGATGTTTGTGTCAGACAGGTTACTGAACACCCGGCGGTGGGAACTTAAGATTATATTCTGGATCCAGCTGGTAATCTGATTACTGAGGCCGAATTCAGTTACAGTCCAACATGGTACAGATATAATACGTCAAGCAGGTTTACTGAAAACAAAAAAATAAATATCTAATAAAGTGAGTGACCAGCCCAGGCATGCTAGTTGCACTATCCAAGGCTAACACTAGCTTATTAAATGCTACCGTTAGCAAGTACTCTCCTCCATTTGCTAGAGTTGGTTGCTAAGTTACCGGTGGTGATCTATGATTAATCAGATCAGGATGTAGCCCCTTGCCATAAGGAAGTATTTTGGCCCTGATGTCTTGCCGTACTCACCCATGGTGGCGGAGAAGATAACGATGCCGAGGACGTTCATCTGCTGGCTGCTGCCAGGACTCGTCTTGTAGATGACGTCTGGGGGCGGAGTCAGCTCCAGGTAGACCGTCCGTCCTTTAGGGTCGTTGTCGTCAGGGAGAACGTAGACAAAGTTGGGCTGGATGGTTTTGGTTGGGACTCTGAGGATGGGGATCAGGTCTGTTTTGTACTGCAGAAGCAGTCAGATGGTTAGAGGAAGGAAACGGAGCAGGACTGACAGAAGCTTCAGGTTTACCTGCTGGAACGTGGCTTCGATCAGGTTGGAGGGAACCATGTTTCTGTGGATGAAGGAGAGAAGAGCTAGCAAATAAACAGAAACTTCATCACAGACACAGTGAGTGTTGGAGCTCCACTGGGCCGTGTGCTCACTCCCCTGCTCTTTACCTTTCTTACTCAGTAAGAGCCAAGAACAGAACCAAACCTCCTGAAGTTGAACATGCAGTACGACGGTCCAGAGAGGGACAATGATCTGTCTCTGTGTCTCCACCTCATCTCATCTCAGCCCAGCAGAGGCTACATCCCTGAATTACTGGAACCAGACTGGTGCTGCTGGTCAGAGTCCTGTCCACATCAATGTTGGACCCAGATGTTCCCATCAGAACACGCCTTGTTCCACTGTTCTACGGTTTGGTCCTGACCCTGGTGTCGCTCTGTCCTCTCTTGGATCCCTTCGATGTGTGCTGCCCCCTGCAGGCCAGCGATGTCCCACAGAGTCCTGACCGACTGCAGGAGCTTCCTCTGCTCTCTGGAACCGCAGGAAGTTCTATCAGCACAACAAAAACAGACGGCAAGCTGCTGCACGCTCAGAGGTCAGAGGTTACCAGGATGACGGTGAAGTTTTGAACCGGCGCGTGCGGCTCCTGTCAGACCTGGGTCTGCAAACGTGCAGCGGCAGAGATCAGTGACTCGGTTAATCTGGCTCCCATCCCGAAGGATTACTAAAAATACCGTCAAGAGCCGCAGCTCTGAGGGGATGAAGAGCTGCAGCGCTGCTACGGTGTGTTGACCCTCGTTGGACTCGTCATTTCTGGATAAAACTGATCAGCTCAGCTCCATTCATGCAGCTTTGTCTCATGCTGCAGGTTGCTAGGTTACACCGCTAACTCTGGTGACTGACTGGTTGGACATTAGAGGGGAGACGAACGTCTCTTTACATCCCAAACAAAACAAAGTTAAACTCGCCTCCATGTCATCTGTTCGCTGATTAGATCATTTCAAAATGGGTTTTTATTTCAGGGCATCGGAGTAAAGGTGGCTGAACACCAAAACATTCCACCATGTTTCAGACTTTAAGCTGTAAACAACAGTCAGACCATTTACAATGCTTATACAGCTAAATAACTTAAAGCAAATCACTCAGACAAAGTAACCACCTTCTACACACGATGAAAATGACCTTTGACCTCCCCCACCTGATCAGGTCGAGCAGGGCGTCGGCCGAGGTCATGACCGGCCCGCCGCCCAGACGGTTGCTCTCCATCTCCGTCCCCGTGCCGGGCTTGATGATGAGGACGAGGACGATGCCGACCACCACGGCGATGAAGGTGGTCCACAGGTAGTAGGTGACGGTGAGGACGCCCATCCTGCAGCACGCTTTGGACTCCATGGACGACAGGCCAGACATCAGGCTGCAGACAGACAGGAAGACACAACCGTCACGCAGCCTGTGGCGCCTCAGGAACGCCTCCGCACCAAACCAGACCTTATAGAGCAATATTAGTGCCGAAATGAAGACTGCAGCCTGACTAGCGATGGCTACATCCTTCTCACAGGAGACTGAAGGCACTCTGAAGCTAGCTACCAATCTGATTAAGACAGACTGGCACCGGTAACTGAGACAGGTTAGCATTAGCTCTAGAAATGCTAACGTTAGCCATATATAGACTAGCATTAGCCTTAGATAGGCTAACGTTAGCCATAGATAGACTAGCATTAGTCTTAGATAGGCTAATGTTAGCCATAGACTAGAATTAGTCTTAGGTTAGCATTAGCCTTAGATAGGCTAACGTTAGCCATATATAGACTAGCATTAGCCTTAGATAGGCTAATGTTAGCCATAGACTAGAATTAGTCTTAGGCTAGCATTAGCCTTAGATAGGTTAACATTAGCCATAGATAGACTAGCATTAGCCTTAGGTTAGCATTAGCCTTAGATAGGCTAACAACTAGCATGCCTAGGCTGGTCACCTGACCAACTTTAAGAATGCACTAATATTACCTTTAATTGAGCTTCCACTAATCAGAAATCGGTTTAATTAATCACAAACTGTTTTATATGTTCTGATTTCATATTGAATAATCTAGTCAAACTTTGAAGAGTCTGAGCACTGAGGTAGTTAAACGACGACAGATTAAAGATGCTGGAGGTACTGAGAAAGTGCGTGGACTGGTGGTTTCGGATCATCTATGTCTCGCTGATTCCAGTAAACCATCAGAACAAACTGTCAGAGCTCCTGCTGATTTCTGACATTATACCCAAACGTTTGTCTTTCTGAAGTTTCCTTTAAAGGAAAAAGCTCAAATCACTGGTGGTAGCCTGGGCATGCTAGCTGCTATTCTATTCAGCACCAATATTAGCCTATCAAAAGCTAACACTACAGCACAGGAAGAACATAAAGCACTGGATGAGCAGCCTCAGCCCCTCTAACGCTAACGTTGGTTAGCACTCGTCTTCTCATTGGCTTCTCAGTTACCGGTGCGGCCTATCAGCAATCAGACCGGCCTCATGCGCTAGGTGGGCGATGGTTTCATTTTGGTGCCGATTCTACAACATATTAAATTACTGCTTCGTGTTTTAACTTCATCCATCTCATTGTGTTGGTCCTGAGTCGAACTGCGTGGCCCAGACTGTCTGTCTGCGGCTCCGGAGCCTCCAGGGGCCAAGATGGAAACACGTCAAGGACCTGCTGCTGCCTATCAACCTGGGAAGGGTCAAGGGTCATCCCCAGACCATCTGAAGTCCATTGTTCTCATGACACACGGAACCAAACAGCAGAAACACCTCCAAGCATGTGTGAAGCACGGAGGTGGAGGGATGGGGATGAGGGTTATCGGGTCAAAGGTCAGGACAGATTGGTCATCACAGCCCAGATCGTCTGCCAGCTGTTTGGGCTCCCGGTTCTGGTTGTTCTTGCATCAGCGCTTGCAGTCGGATCAGAACCGGAACTGGACCGTTCTGCTGGCTCCTACCTGGACGTGATGAGAGGAAGGATGAGCATCTTCAGCATCCTCATCAGCAGCTCTCCAGGGAACGAAAAGTAGATCTTGGCCTGAGGACGAAACAGGTCCCACTCCATCAGGGGTCTAATCAAAGTAAAACCTTCTAATCAGCTCTGGATTAAACAAACCAGAATCACGTTTCACTCTGCTGCAGATAAAAACACATGTTGAACGAACAAATATCTAATTATCACAGAAAATGCTTTGACATGGAAAACATTCACACTGGAAAATGTTTTAGTCTGTTGACAGAAGGTCAGGCTTTCAGACGGTACATGAATGCATCACAGTGGTTTCAGACGATACGTGAATGCATCACGGTGGTTTCAGACGGTACATGAATGCATCACGGTGGTTTCAGACGGTACATGAATGCATCACGGTGGTTTCAGACGGTACGTGAATGCATCACATTGGTTTCAGACGGTACGTGAATGCATCACGGTGGTTTCAGACGGTACATGAATGCATCACGGTGGTTTCAGACGGTACGTGAATGCATCACAGTGGTTTCAGACGGTACGTGAATGCATCACAGTGGTTTCAGACGGTACATGAATGCATCACAGTGGTTTCAGACGGTACGTGAATGCATCACAGTGGTTTCAGACGGTTTCAGACGGTACATGAATGCATCACGGTGGTTTCAGACGGTACGTGAATGCATCACGGTGGTTTCAGACGGTACGTGAATGCATCACGGTGGTTTCAGACGGTACGTGAATGCATCACAGTGGTTTCAGACGGTACATGAATGCATCACAGTGGTTTCAGACGGTACGTGAATGCATCACAGTGGTTTCAGACGGTTTCAGACGTACATGAATGCATCACGGTGGTTTCAGACGGTACTGAATGCATCACGGTGGTTTCAGACGGTACATGAATGCATCACGGTGGTTTCAGACGGTACGTGAATGCATCACATTGGTTTCAGACGGTACGTGAATGCATCACGGTGGTTTCAGACGGTACATGAATGCATCACGGTGGTTTCAGACGGTACGTGAATGCATCACAGTGGTTTCAGACGGTACGTGAATGCATCACAGTGGTTTCAGACGGTACAATGAATGCTCACAGTGGTTTCAGACGGTACGTGAATGCATCACAGTGGTTTCAGACGGTTTCAGACGGTACATGAATGCATCACTGGTGGTTTCAGACGGTACGTGAATGCATCACGGTGGTTTCAGACGGTACGTGAATGCATCACGGTGGTTTCAGACGGTACGTGAATGCATCACAGTGGTTTCAGACGGTACATGAATGCATCACAGTGGTTTCAGACGGTACGTGAATGCATCACAGTGGTTTCAGACGGTTTCAGACGGTACATGAATGCATCACGGTGGTTTCAGACGGTACGTGAATGCATCACGGTGGTTTCAGACGGTACATGAATGCATCACGGTGGTTTCAGACGGTACGTGAATGCATCACGGTGGTTTCAGACGGTACGTGAATGCATCACAGTGGTTTCAGACGGTACGTGAATGCATCACAGTGGTTTCAGACGGTACATGAATGCATCACAGTGGTTTCAGACGGTACGTGAATGCATCACGGTGGTTTCAGACGGTACATGAATGCATCACGGTGGTTTCAGACGGTACGTGAATGCATCACATTGGTTTCAGACGGTACGTGAATGCATCACGGTGGTTTCAGACGGTACGTGAATGCATCACGGTGGTTTCAGACGGTACGTGAATGCATCACAGTGGTTTCAGACGGTACGTGAATGCATCACAGTGGTTTCAGACGGTACATGAATGCATCACAGTGGTTTCAGACGGTACGTGAATGCATCACAGTGGTTTCAGACGGTTTCAGACGGTACATGAATGCATTACGGTGGTTTCAGACGGTACGTGAATGCATCACGGTGGTTTCAGACGGTACGTGAATGCATCACGGTGGTTCAGACGGTACGTGAATGCATCACGGTGGTTTCAGACGGTACGTGAATGCATCACAGTGGTTTCAGACGGTACGTGAATGCATCACGGTGGTTTCAGACGGTACGTGAATGCATCACGGTGGTTTCAGACGGTACGTGAATGCATCACGGTGGTTTCAGACGGTACGTGAATGCATCACGGTGGTTTCAGACGGTACGTGAATGCATCACGGTGGTTTCAGACGGTACGTGAATGCATCACAGTGGTTTCAGACGGTACGTGAATGCATCACGGTGGTTTCAGACGGTACGTGAATGCATCACGGTGGTTTCAGACGGTACGTGAATGCATCACGGTGGTTTCAGACGGTACGTGAATGCATCACAGTGGTTTCAGACGGTACGTGAATGCATCACAGTGGTTTCAGACGGTACATGAATGCATCACAGTGGTTTCAGACGGTACGTGAATGCATCACAGTGGTTTCAGACGGTTTCAGACGGTACATGAATGCATCACGGTGGTTTCAGACGGTACGTGAATGCATCACGGTGGTTTCAGACGGTACGTGAATGCATCACGGTGGTTTCAGACGGTACGTGAATGCATCACGGTGGTTTCAGACGGTACGTGAATGCATCACAGTGGTTTCAGACGGTACACGAATGCATCGCGGTGGAGTCTTTCCTCCAGTGATGCAACCTCTGAATGTTAACCAGCCACAGAGACAGACTCCTTCTGCAGTTAGGAAGGAGACAGAATCATGTGCGGTTCCTCAAATCTATGTATTTACATCTATGTGATCCCAGTGGCTCATAAATCAGCTACAATCTGATGGTCTGACTCTCTCCTCCAGTACTGGACTGGTTCTGGTCCGAACTCAGCAATAGGAACTTCTTTGTGTCAATAGGTAATTTATCATTGAAGACGTCAGAGGTCACATGTGGGGTTCTCCAAGGTTCAAACCTAGGACCCCTCTTATTTAATATCTACATGCTCCCACTGGCTCAGGTTAACAGGACATAAGATCAGTTACCATGACAACACAGATGACTCACAGCTCTACATTGTGATGTCATCTGGTGACCTTTGACCCCATTTAAAAATCTGACACCACATAAATGTGTGGATGAGACGAAATTTTCTCCAGCTGAACAGAAACTGAAGTTCTGTTTGGACCTAAAGTAGTCATAGATCTAGAGTCATAGACTAGAGGCTGACCTCTGACCTGAACCTACCAGCTGGATGATTTCCAGGATTAGATTAAATATTCCCACAGATTGTTTTTGATTTACTGAATGAATTATTGTTTAAAATATAACAACCTGGTGTGAAGGTTCAGGTTCAGGCAGCCGGACCTGCTGCAGTTCTGATCCATTTCTTCTTCTTTCATATTAATTTCTGCATGCTAGCGTAGCGCTGACGTTAGCCTTGTGCTCCAGTTGCCTCTTACAGGGACAGATTTCTGATGCTGCATTTGGACTGAGTGTTGTTAAAGCTCCCAGGCAGCGGCTGCCAGGAGCAGCGTGCCCTGGCAGAGGTCGAAGGTCACTCGGACAGGAAGAACCTCACAGGAAGTTAAAGCAGTGCAGAGAGATGAATAGTTCATTGATCTACCCGACAGTGTTCTTCAAGCTAACAGTGGCTAGCTGACCCTGCAGGAAACAGTTACAGACTTCCTGCTCTGATCTATGTGACCTAGATCTATCTGTCCCAGAGGCACAAACTACAATCAAACTTTAGGCTCATTTTGATGAGTTGTCAAAATAACGAAGGGCAATTGAACGCAAAATCAGGATTTAAACATTTTAAAAACTCGATTCTAGAAAAATCACAGCGATACAGATGAAACCGGGTCAGACTTTCAGAGTTCCTTCGGAACCTACAGGTTAAACCGAGTCGTCTTGTTTGGGACTTTAAAACCGGACAAAAACCGGATCCACAGATCAAAGTCAAAGTTTATTATCTGTAGCTGATTTCCAGCCAAAGTGCTTCACCACAAACATCACAGGTAGATAAATGATAAAATAGAAATAAAATTACATTTAGTAAAACTAAAAAGCCAAATATTAAAGTGTCAGATTCCAAAAGCTAAGAGTGAATAAAACCAAACAATCAGGAGTTTTAGCTGCAGCCATTTCCTTCCCTCCTTTTCTCTGTAGCTGCAGCTGAAGCTGAGAGGAAAGACGAGTTTCAGTCTGGAGTTCAGCAGCCAGAGGGAGACGATCCTCTGGGCTGCTAGAGCTCACTGCGGCGCCAAGGACCCAAAAACACAGAAAACCATCAATAAGACCTTAAACTGTCTCCTAACGCAGCAGGGAGCCAGAGGAGGGCTGGTAAAACCAGGGTCACGGGTTCAGGCCTCCTGGTTTTGGTCAGCAGACGAGCTGCAGCATTTTGTTTGCTCTGCTCCAACCCGGAGTACAAAGAGTCACAATAATCTAACCGTGACGGATGACTGGATCTAAACCAGGCAGAAGAAGAGAATATCTCACCTCAGCTGAAACAAACTGGCTTTGATAGCAGCGCTAACATGCTAATCAAATTTAACAGACAGATTTTTCACAAACGGACAGCGGGCCGACGGAGAGGACGGCACTGACCACACATACAAGCTCAGGTTTCCTGTTTGGGTTCAGAAACGTCCTGAAGTCCTGGAACATCGGCAGCCGGGTCTGAGCCAGAGGCAGCAGATTCAAGGCGCCAACATCGACCTGAGGAACCCGAACTTCAGAGGACCCACGCTGTCCCACATGATCAGCAGAACAACCAACCAGAACCGGGTCGGGCCTGACAGAACCAGCAGGTAACCAGCATCCCACCAGAACCGTCAGAACCTGCTCCAGATGAGGAATGGACCCAGGTTTCTGGACTCAGCATTGTCACTAGCTGCTTCCTGTTAGCCGCCACCGCTAACGGCTCTGATGGTCCAATTAGAAGATCGAAAACAGGAAGTGAGGGCGATCCGGGTCTCTGAGATCCAACTGTCCCCTGGACCCGGACCGGTCCGGATCCAACCAGGAGATTCTGTACGGATCGCAGGAGGGAACTGGATCCAACAGAACCGATCAGTTCTGTTGGATTGTCAAAGGTCAGTCCACCATGACCTTTGACCTTCTGGTCCACAGTCCAGTACAGGTTCTGGTTCCGCTGATCAAAGAATTTTAGGAGAACATTCAGAGGTCAGAAACCATGGAGACGATGGGCAGCCAGGTGACCTTTGACCCCTTAGAAGGTTCTGGCCAGATCGGACCTGTGGGGTCCCAAAACCCAGAGTTCTGCTGCTGAAGGTCCAACAGAACCAACCAGGAACCAGAGCAACATCAGAACAGGCCCAGAGGTCTGCTCCGGTCCACAGACCCGAGTCCAGGCCTCCAGAACCTCCTGCTCTGCTAAAGTTCTGGTCCTCCTAGTAGAACTTTAGGTCCAATAAGAACCAAGTCATACGGGGTTCCTGTTCTGGGCTCCATCAGAACTTCTGGGTCAGTGTCAGAAGGAATGGTTCTGATTGGACCCGGTTCTGCAGGTTCCTGCTGATGACCCGTTCATTTAGACTGCTGGTTCTGGGGCAGAAACATCAGGAACCTGTTTAGTTCTGAACCGGGTCAGCTAGCTGTTTGAGGCTGAAGCTCTGCTTTAAGTGGGCCAGTACGCAGGTCAGAGGTCAAAGGTCAGCTTAGTTATTTTTTGAGAAATGAAAAAAATTACTTCTGACTATTTCAGCTCAGGTGACATAAAAGTTTTAAGTCTTCAGTCATCGCTTCTCCCTGGTTGCTATGGAAACCACCAGGAGTTCATGTCAGCGTGTTTTTGCTTCAGGAGAAGCAAATCTTCATTTTTAGATTTTATACGAAATGTTCCGTATTGGAGACGTTTGGAAAGTGACGAGCTACAAAGTGAACAACAAACAACATTTTGTGAATAATTTTGACAGAAATGTACCAGCAGAACTGCTGCAGCAGAACCAGAACCGTTTGGACCAAGCAGAGCTGCAGTCAGACTCATTGGGTCCAGAGAGGTCCTGGTTCCGGCCCGGTTGGAGGTTCCATACCTGTGTGGACAGCTCGGTTCCTCTCAGCATGAAGCCCAGCGTGCAGCCGGTAACCACGGCGATGACCGACAGCGTCAGCAGCCCGTTCCTCCGGCAGAAGCCCCTCAGGTTCCTCCAGCAGGCCCCGCCCACGCCGGCCCTCAGCCAGGCCCTGACCCGGCCCGCCGGGTCGGACCGGGCCTCCTCCTCGCCGCCGGGCAGCAGAAGCTCGTCCATGGCCTCCGAGGTGGTGGGGTCGTCCTGGCAACGAGGCGCGGGACAGCCGGCCTCTTCCATGAGGGAGAAACAATCAGCAACAGCAGGCTGCGGGAGGCTTACCGCCTTAAGAGGCTTAAGGTGGACCGGAGGGGGGCGGCGTTTCCTCTTCACTCCTTCAGGAAGGTGATCAGAGGTCAATGAAACCGACTCCAACAGCAGCAGCTCAACTCACCAACAGGAAGTGATGTCACGTCCTGTGAAACAGACTCCAGTCTCCAGGTTCCTGCAAGAAAACCTTAAATCAACGCAGGGAGCCCAGAGTGGGGGCCGGGGCCATTCTGTTAGTTTGTGCGGCCCTGGATGGCAGTTAGAGAACGGCTGGATACGCTGAAGCAGCTTGATGTAGAAACATGTAAAAAACACAAAACATGACAACATGCTCATCTGTTCTTAACGTTACAGTTTTATTTTATAGTGAGTGGAGAAACAGAATCGGGTGATTAGCCAGAGCCTAACAGGTGAGGCTCTGGCTAAACTAGTGATGACCAGAGGAACTGGACCTGCTCACCCAGTTTAAAGGGCCAGCATCATGCTGAGACATTTTATAGCTTAATAAAGTAACTGTTACCTCCAATTGTTATAAAAATGCTATTTGTGTCAAATATGACTTTTACTTTCTGGTTTAATATCTTAAAATATCTTTCTGAAGCTCCGCCTCCAGGAAGTCATCCAACATGGTTCCTCTATTAACCCTTTAACGTTTCTACCAGCACTGCTCTGTGCAGCAGCCGCTACAATGAGCTCAGCAGCTGTTTGCTAATTGCAGCTGGCTAGTCTGAAGGAACTATGTGGGGAAGGAGCTGCACCTTGAAGGTGAGGCTCGGTCCAACCAGGCGTTTTAACAGCTGGACGGTTGCCATGGAGATTAAAGGGTTCCTCAAACATGAAAGAATCAAAGCAACAGTCCAGGGCATAATAATGTAACATGATAAATATATTGAAAACATTTGATTTTACGTGACACTGGCCCTTTAATTAAATCAGTTCAGTTCTGTTAAAACACATAAAACAAAACCGCTAACTTTAATCTGAAAAACCTCAACATGACCAGAGATCATCTCTGGGTTCAGCAGAATCTGACCGGACCTCCAAGTTCTGACAGATCACACATCACAGTCTGGTTCTGATCCAATTACTTCACACAACACAAATTAGCACCGATCAGAACCCGAACAGATCTACAGGAGGGACAACAGGAAGTGACGTCACAGAGGGTGGAGGTCCTGGTTCTGATGGTGAGGGATCCTCAGTGGCTCTGTTCAGGTTCTGGTTCAGGTATGGAACCTGTTCTGATCCATTCTGGTCAGAACGTGCAGAACGGTTCTGAGCCTGCCAGACGAGGTTCAGGGTAAAACATTTGATTCAATTAAACTGTTAAAACCGGTTCTGGTGACCCGGTCCGATCAGAACTAGAACATTGAATAAAGAGCAGAGCATCAGGGGTTCACCGCCCAGCGCCCCCTGCAGGAGGAAGCAGGCGCCGCTTCCTCTGTAACCCCATCAATACAGAGAGGGCTTCCCTCTTTAGGTCTCTCACTCCACTTGTAAGTCCTGCTCTCCGCAGAGGTTGGAGAGAGCAGAGTGGCCCCGCCCCTTTTGCTGATCCCGCCCCTCATGGCCCCTCCCCCTCCTGTTGGCTCCGCCCCTGATGTCACCACCGGACTAGCAGCAGCGCGGCGAGCGCGGCGTAGCCCAGGACGAGGCACAGCACCTTGAGCAGGCGGTCGTTCCTCTGCTCCAGCTCCGGACTCAGGACCTCCATGAAGGTGACGAAGAGGAAGGTCCCGGCGGCGAGGCCCTGCAGCAGCAGCGACGCCACGCCGGCCGCCAGCGTCCGCGCCGCCTCCACGCCCATCCCCGCCACCGCGCCCAGTGGGATCGTCATGGCGACGGCGGCAGCCAGCTTGGCGGCGTCCTTCATGCCGAGCGCCGCCTTGGCCACGCTGACGCCCAGCGCGACGGCGGCCAGCGTCTCGTGGACGGCCACGCCCAGCAGCAGGCCGCCCAGCTTGGCTCCGTCCTCCTGCAGGCCCAGCGCCACGCCTTCGAACAGCGAGTGGGCCGACAGCGCCAGAACCAGGCCGGCCAGTCGCAGAGGCCCCGGCCCCGCCAGCTGGCCCGGTCCAAAGTGTCCGTGGCGATGGCCGCCGCCCAGGAAGGGGGCGTCGTACTCCGAGTCGCTGCCGGGTTCCGAGCCGCCGGCGTTGAACGTCTCCAGGGCGATGAAGGACGGCTTCTCCTTCCTGAAGGTCAAGATGGCCTGCTCCACAAACAGCGTGATGAAGAAGCCCACCATCATCATGGTCTCAGCCAGCGGGTAGTCGCTGCTGACCTGCAGCTGCTGCAGGACGCTGACCGCCTGCAGGGGGAGGGGCAGGTTTGGTTTTTACCACTAAAATAACTACAACTTGTCATATTTTCAAATTTACCAATATTTGTGGAACAAACACTGGATGAAAAAGTAAAGAGGCATGAAAGAGTCCAGGTACAACATTTGATGAGGGATCATCTTCACATTATGACGAAGAGGGGCTGCTGTTCATCTACTGACCTTTTATCATTTATTGAGAACATTTCTTATCATGACTAGAATTTTGATTTATTGTCTTGAAAAAACTGCATTAATGTTGTTAAAAAACAAAACTGGCTTTATCAGCATTGTTGCTGTGACAACTTCCTGAAGGCGGAGCTTCAGAAAGAGCAGGAGTTCTTAAAGGGACAGATGCCCAATTTCAAGGCGTTAAATATTGAAGTCATATTTGATATACATAGTATTTCTATAACAGCTAAAGGTAAAAAGGTACTTGACAGTGCCTTAAAATGGCCCAACGTGCCTGGAAAACAGCTTCCCTTTAAGTATGTTACTGAAATCAGCTGCTTGTGAAAACCATTTCCTCCTGGCTGCTCTGTGTGTGTGTGTGTGTGTACCTTGTCTCTGACAGCCGGCAGCAGAGCGTTGAAGCATGTTGCCAGGAACACGCCTCCTCCGAAGCAGTTGCCAAGCGCCAGGCCCCGGTGGTAGCGCCCCGCCTTCTCGCTGTCGGCCAGCAGGAGGCGCACCGGCACCAGGATGCCGGCCAGCATCAGCACAGACAGGCCCAGCAGGCCCAGCAGCTTCACCACCAGGAGCTGCATCCCGAGCTCCCGACGCTACTGGCAGCAAAGTGACATCACTTCCTGGGTGGTGGGCGTGGAGGAGCTGCAGCGTCTCTACTGGTTCCACTGGTGGAGACACAAACAGAGCAGCTGTTACTGGGAGCCTGCTAGTGTTCTGGTTCTTCAGCAGCAGCAGCTGATTACTGGGTTATTCTGGGTCACAACCAGAACCAACAGGTCTAAACTGAAGCACGACCTCAAAGTTTCCATTAAATAATAAACAGCAAAATTAATTTATTCTTTACCATATTTATATTGATTTACCTCAACACACAGACCATAGAAACAGGAAGTGATGTAATTCCTGCCCTTCATGTCCAAAACAGGAAGGAAGAAGTGACAGGTTGATATGAGCCAGATAATGTGTGAAAAGATCGTTGTCCTCCACCTTTTCCCTGAGCTGCAGTTCAAAGAAATGCACCAAAAACAGCCAATCAGAGCCAGGAGGCGAGTCTTAGCACTGTCAATCATTCTCATGTACTCGCTGCTCGATATGCTAATGGAGGAAAAACAACTTACTGCTACAGGAAAACCATTTATCCGCCATCATTGTAACCATGCTAACAAGCCTAGTATCCAGGAGAGGCTATGCTAGCTGCAGCGTAGCAGAGAACAAAGGGGGGAACAGCAGCACCAAGCAGAGAGTGATTGACAGCACTAAGATGCTCCTTCTGGCTCTGACTGGTTGTTTGTAGTTACCACTGAGAATTTTTCAGATAATGGGTCTCACACATAATCTGAAAAAGCACGTCTGCAGTGAAGCGGGAGCTGCGCCGATCTGTCGTGGTGAAGAGCTGAGACAAAAAGTGAAGGTCTCCATTTAGCGGTCGATCTAACTTCCTACCCTCATCTATGGTCATGACCGAAAGAATGAGGTCTCGGATACAAGTAAACCCTAAGCCGTAGGGTGGCTGGGCTCTCCCTTACAGAGGATCTCAGTCATACAGGAGGGACTCAGGAGAGCCGCTGCTCCTCCACATCGAGAGGAGCCAGCTGAGGCTCGGGCATCTGGTCAGGATGGACGGCTCCCTGTGAGGAGTTCAGGTCCCACCGGGAGGAGGGCATATGTAAAAAATATATTTTTTATACACCTTTAATCCCGAGTTAACCTGTTTTTTCCTCTCTGATGTATTCAGTGTATTTGCTCTGTCCGGGTCCAAGTGTAATGTTTCTGAACAGAACAAGCCCAGAACCTGCTGTTCTGCGGTTCCCATCAGCAGCAGGTTCTGGTCCAAATGAGCGGATTCGCCAGAACCTGAGTAGAGACCCTCCTGGTTAATTAAAAACGCCACAACAAGCTACTTAAGTTGTCCTGCTAACAGTAGCTAGCTAAAGCAGCCAACTGGGCAGGCCCGGAACCGGTCCGCTGGGTTAGAACAGCGGTTCTGGACTAAGTTACTGAAGGTCACGGAGCCTCTTTAGAACCACACGAACCGGCACCACCCCAACCGGAACCACACCGTGTTTACCTGCTCGAACATCTGTCCTCTGCTCCGGCAGGTGCATCAAAACACTTCCACTTCTGCGTCAGACTCAACGTGCTCACTGATTGGTGGGTTCTGAGTGACGTAGAACTCCTTTCCAAAGCATTTTTTTCTGTATTTACGCCTAAAAACGGATCATTTTGTTCCAGCTTTTGTTATTAAAGCAGAACTGGAAGTTTTTACTTCAACATTTTTATTTTTTATTAAAACCTTTTTTTCTCTCGCGAACATTTAGAATCAAATGCTTGCCCTCTTCTTACTGGATCCAGAAAGCGGTTCTTTTAGTTGGAACATTTCCTGCAACAGGTTCTTGCGGTTTTGATGCAAAGCGATGAAAGCAAGACTTCAGAACATCTGCTCCTCTGTTAATAGTAACCTGTCTGCTGATTAGGCAGCTTTAACTTAACTGGAAAATGTGTTTTAAATGTTGGTTTTCAAAATGTTTGAAATATTTTGAAGGAAATGCTGTAATTTCAGCCTGATGGCCTCGTTTCCACTGAGCAGTATGGATTGGTGCCATATAAAACAGTCCATTGGACTGACCCAATCCATTCATGGACTAGGTCCACAGGTCAAAGGTCAGGTTCAGACAAAACCACTGGTGTCACACTTCAGTCCACTAATGGGACAGGAAAATGTCATCGATGGCGACAAGATGGTGAAACTTTCCTGAACATGCCGGACCCCAAAACGACTTATGGAACCGAACCAAACGGAACCGCTGAGCGGAAACATGGCATTCAGAATCGTCCAACCGGGTCAGACAGAAACCAAGAGGAACAATCACCGTCTGCTGTTCAGACCCCTGCTGGTCCGCCTCCTTGGCTTTAATAAACTATCTGTTCATACGTTCAGGAACCAGGCAGAAACAACCTGCTGCTGATCCAGAGTCCTGAACGTCCTCGCTCTCCACAGCGATGCATTATAACTTTACTTTAGATTTTATTTGAGCTTGGAAATGTCAATCGGCTGCTTCCGGTTGTAATGTTGCCATGGTTACCCATTATAGCAACTGCCCAAAGAAAAGAGCAACAGCATACTTCTAAGTTTTGAGACAATAAACAACAAACAGAAATCTATATTTTATGAAGTCCTTCTGTATGGTTTGATCTGTCTGAACCAACTTGCAGGTTCGCTCCAGATCTTTAAACTCCTCCTCGTAGCTTCCAGCAGTCATCACCAAGCCAGGAGGGAGACGCCGAAACCTTCGGCCTGTTACCATGGAAACAACAACCAGACCGCAGACAAGGGGAGGAGTAAAATGGTGAGATGCTCTTTTTAATACAGGTGTCAAACAGCCGGGCTCCTGCAGCTCCAGGTGGTGGAGCCGCTCTCATTTACAGCGGAGCACAAACTGCCTCTCAGCCAGCCAGAGACCCAGAAACAGGCAGAGATGCTTCTTCAGTTACAGTCTGCTGCTTTCAGAGGAAAAGAAACACATTTGAAGCTGTGGAAGGTGTGATGGTGGAAAACGCTGCCCTGCAGAGACGCACAGAGCTGCAGGAGCAGAGAGGGGTTGGTGTTCCTGAACAAAGCCGACACTCGCTCATGCTGCCATTACACAGTTATTGAAAAACAAAACATTTCCTTAAAGTCCTTTGAGTTTTACAGTCCAATCAGAAAGGAAATCAAACCAGATGCTGCCTCCACCAAACCTGTCCAACCTGGAAGAGACAGAGAGAATCAGACCATCACATCGATACCAACAGCAGGAATCTGGGATATTTAGAGAAACAATAGAATTAATGTCACGTTTTCTCCTTCTTATGTATTCATCAAATGTCAGTTTCAAACTTACTAGTAAATCTGTAGCTTCAAAATAAACTGCAAGTTAAATAGTTAGCTTGTATGGCGGCAGTAAAACTGAAGCTCGGTGGTGGCACCATCATGATGTGGGGCTGACTAATTCAAAGTAATTAAATCTTAAAGGTCAGTAATAATAATCTGATCAGTAATAATCAATGCGTACCGCTCAGAAGCGTCACTGCTGCTCCTCGTTCCCGGTGCTGGGCGCCCGGTTCCGGATCTGACTCCTTAGCTGTTCGATGAGTTCGGGGTTCTGCTGCTGCATCTGCTGGGCGAACTGCTGCCCCCTGCAGGCCGAGCAACAGATTGCAGTCAACAACAGCGCCGCGCTTCAGGCCTGACTGAAGGAGCGGGAACTCACGCCTGGATGAGGCCGGACAGATCCGCGGGTCCCTGAGCTGCTGAGGCTCCGCCCACTCCTCCTCCTCCCGCTCCAGCGCCGCCGACCCCCCCGCTGGCACCGAGCCCCCCGCTGGCACCGAGCCCCCCGCTGGCACCGAGCCCCCCGCTGGCACCGAGCCCCCCGCTGCTGCTGACTCCCCCGCTGCTGCTGACCCCCCCGCCTCCTCCAGTCGCTCCCATGCCGTACGCGCCTGACATCATCCCGGACATCCTGAGAGAAACCATGGAAACGGATCAGGGGTGGAGAGGAGGAGGAGGAGGAGGGATGAAGGTGAGAAACTTACAGCTGCTGAACCTGAGGGTTGTTCATGAGGGTCGACGCCTGCAGAGACACATCACAACATTCAAGGTCAGTTCAATGGCACTGCCGCCAGAAACTCATAAACTGATGAGATGTGAGCCAACATGGAGCTTTAGTTTCATCCTGATGAAGGCTGAAACACTCCCATTTCCACATCTCATCATCATCTTCCTCACTTTAAAAGGAAACCAGTTTCATCTTTTTGACATGAGAAATATCTGAGTGTTTCTGAATCAGGAAATCAGCTCTAAAGGTAGCGGCTCTTCCTTCCTGATCCTGATCTGGTCTGGGATCAGGATCAGACATCAGGAATATTCCCCATGGTGATGATGATGGTGAACCATCTTGTTACCAGATGATAAACCAGAGCGCAGCCTGTCGAAGGAGACGTTAGCCAATCAGACCCAACAGCTGCCGTGATGGACCAGGAAGTCCAGGCTCTGCGTGTTACATTATTCTACCTTTTCAAGAATAATTCAAACATTTCCCAGTGAGCGAATTAGAATGGCTGAACTCATCTTGTTTTTCAGATCTAAAGCGTCATAACGCTCCAGAAACCAGAGCGGAACCAGAACCAGCTGACCCGATATGTTCTTCCTGTTCTCATGCATGCAGACCATCAGGTGATCGTTTCTTTACTTCTGTGCGTTCGGTCCGTCAGAGCTCACCATGTTCATGAAGCCGGGGTTGCTAAGCAACCCAGCCAGGTCAATTCCTCCCATACTCGCCGACTGAAACAGAAGAAGAAGAATTAAACAGAGAGAAGAACCAGCCCAGGTTGGACCAGGTCCGGTTTGGCCCAGTTCCTCTTACCGGGCTGGACGTCTCCATCTTCTCCTCGGCGATCTTCATGTTGGTCTTGTAGGTGTCGTTATCCGGGTCGAGCTCCAGAGCCTTCCGGTAGTAACCCACTGCCTCTGTGTGCTTATTGAGGCTGGCCAGCGCCAACCTGACACCAGAACCAGAACCAGAACCAGAGAGAGAGAGCGAGTCAGGAGGAAGAAACATGGCTGAGGAGGCGGAGCTTCAAACTGAGCAGAAATTATCTGAAACATCTGAATGTTTGGACGGATCAAAGTGGTTCTGAGGTAGAACTCCTCAGTTCAACCAACCAGTTTCCTCCAGTGGATCATCAGCCTGACGGGCCGCCAGGCTTTACTTGACTCTCTGTCTGCGCTGCAACTTGATCAAGTTTATGTAAATGAGCCACAAACCCAGCCAATCACAGACCGGTGTTATTCCTCAATAATTCTGAATTCAACTGAATAAATAACCAGAAAATCTAAATATGGTGCCAAGCTGCTG
Source organism: Poeciliopsis retropinna (assembly GCA_010277075.1). NCBI lineage: Eukaryota > Metazoa > Chordata > Actinopteri > Cyprinodontiformes > Poeciliidae > Poeciliopsis > Poeciliopsis retropinna. Next base: position 465,683 of record VMRM01000003.1, read on the forward strand.
ACATTATTAAACAAAGAAAACTAAGACAAGAAATAATTTTGCATCCAAAGAATATTAAATTAAGCATAAAAACATTTACTGTAAATTTTCGGTAATTTTTCTTTACATTTATTTCATTTTTCAATGTGACTGTGGCCAACCTCTGGTGTCAGGGGCCTGAACTGGAATATAATTCACACAGTGCTCTTCCTACTGAAATATCAGCACCACTAAGAGTTTCCTTACAGATTTGGTGGAACCTGGGAGAAGGGGCGGGGCTTAATTCTTCAAACTTAAAACCAACCAGTGATAATTGGTCATTATGTGCTGGGATGTATCCATGAACAAACTGAGCTCAAACAGAAAGGTTCACCTCATAGCATCAGATTATTGTCATCAGATTTACTTTTAGCACTTTTACAAAGGAAACCATCCGGCTGCTTTAAAGCTTCGACTGAAATATTCATTTAGATGTTTCTGTTGGTCTCACCCCATCCGGCCGTACGCCTTGCTGTAGTTCGGGTCGATCCTGATGGCCCGTTCACAGTCCTGCACGGCGCCGGCGTAGTTCCCCAGCTTGCTGTATGCCGCAGCCCTGAAACCACAGCAGGACATGGGTCAGAACCGGGCGGCTGGAGGTCCGGCTGGGCTGGGTTCTGGCCCACCTGTTGCAGTAGTAGACGGCGTTCTGAGGGTTCAGGGCGATGGCCTTGGAGTAGAATTCAACAGCTGCTGCAAAGTTTTCCACCTTCATCTGGTCGTTCCCTGCAGAGCAGAAAACACAAGAAAAAAGATCTGCATGAGACAGATCCTCCAGAACCAGAACCAGAACCACAGCCTGAACATGAACCCACCGTCAGTTTTCAGCCGCTCCGCCTCGGCTTTCTGCTCTTCTGTTGGAGAAATCGGCGCTGTGTTGTTGTTGGCATGGGACTCGGCTGGGAACTGGAAGACACAGAACCATCAGAACCATCAGGTTCCTCTGGACTTCCTCCAGCAGCAGGAACTGACCTTGGCTGTGGCCGAGGCGAAGATCTCTGGTAGCGTCATGGGAACAGCCAGACTCTGGTCGTCTGTGGAAACGTCAAAAGCCGTCTCCAGACACTGGACAGCAACTAGAAGACAACATGGAGATGTCAGGCAGCAGACCCCGAGCAGAACCGGTCTGAACCCGATTCCAGCTGTGCTCAGGACTCACCCTCCAGGCTCTCCTGGGCGTCGGAGGTCAGGTCTCCGGCCTGCAGCTGGTCATGGAGGAACTGGATGATGGAGAAGGCGAGGCGCTTGCTGTCCGTCATGGTGGACGCTCTGTGGGAGACACACCTGGACAGGGGAAAGAGGACACTGAGAACGCGTCTTCATCACATGACTGAAGGGTTAGTTCACTGGTGTGGATCGAGCTCATCCAAATGGGAAGAATTCCCACCGCGTTCGGTCTTTAAACGCATCAGTATTCAACCCACAACCTCCATCACCAGTGATGTCATCACTTTTAAGTAATTAGTCAGAAACTTGAGAGTCAATTCCAATGTTTTTCTGATCAGTGCTGGTTACAAAAAGCAGACCCTTCCACTCAGGTTTACATTGCGGCTTTTCATGAGATAAAATTCATTTATTCTGGTGAACCTGAATGTGATTGTCGTGTTCCTCTTTGATCTGGTTCTGATCCAATGCTGGGTTTTCGAGGCGCACTGCACGTTGCTCTGTAGAAAATTGGTTTGAAACATATTTTTCACATGTAACATTGAACATATTTGGTGAAAATGGGATTTATAGTAAAGCTTTGCAAACGGTTTTGTCGCACAAGTAGCATTTTTCAACAGGCATCAACACAGCGACCTACAATTTAGAAACATTTAGAAACATGTGCAGTGAGCAAAGGTTTCAACCAGTTAATTTGGCCACCAGTTAATCTATAACACCGGGACTCTATAATGTTGTTAGCGCTAGCTGCTAACAACATTAGCATTCTGAGGACAACCACGCTAAGGTATAAAATAATATATCTTACCTTACATATGAATGCTTGTCTATCTAAGTAACACTTACTTAGATATAAATATCTGAAGTATTTTCAGATATTCCAGTAAAATATCTGAAAATACAATTTAAACGATACGATCCTTAACCTGTTAGAAAGTGGCGCTGCAAACTCTGGTATTGCTAGTTTCTGCACCTCCTGTTTTTAAGTTGTAGACTGTTGATCCACTTTTCTCCTCGTTTTTCGGTAAGTTTTAAAAAAAATTAACTCCTCTGTGACCAACTACATTCGAAACACGAAAATAATGTTCATCTTTCTTTCTATTGGTTGGAACAACCATACAGGACTCAGACTTTAGGCATTTTGATGCTGGATCAGCAGAAATAAATGGGCTGCATTTACTTCCGGCCCTCCATCTGCGCTGGGTGACGTCGGTGCTACGTCATCTGAAACCCAGCAGGTTAATAACGTCAAAACAGCAGATTTCATCTAAAGGAGAATGACGACAGATCAGTGGGGAGATAAATCATCTTTCAACTGAGAGGTTGTGGGTTTGATTCCAGCTTTACGTTGATGTGCCTAAGAGCAAGGCACTAAGGCGCTCAGTCTGCTGGGATTTACAAGCGGCTGTTTCATCAAGTTTCGGACTCTCGGTGGGTTTATTTGATATTTTTTCTGTTTCCGTGGGTTATCTGAGCTCCACGCCACGCACATCCAACCGGGATTAGCCGTAAGAATGTTCTGGCACCACCGGAACCGGGATCAGCATCTGGTCCCAGCTAATGATCCAGAACCAACTGTTGGCTCTGAGCTGAATCAGAACCGACACCCGCAGGTGTCCAGGTTCTGAATAAGTTCGGTTCTGAGCCAGACCCAGTTTCCATTGGCTAACCTTCTTCTATAAGCTGGAGCCTCTAGATGTGAACATCTGAAAGCTTCCAGAGTCATCTAATACGCGCCGAACCGAGCAGCAGGTCCAGATGTCTGAACAGGAGGAGCAACTGGGCTCTTAGTTCGGTGCAGTTTTCTGTCCCGCGGAGTTTTTATTGTTTTTAGGTGGAGTTCGGCGCGAACGCCAGCTCACGGTGCTATCGCCCCCAAAGCTAACGGTCCCATCAAAGTTCTGGTTCTGCCGTCAAACTAACACGGTTCTGGTTCCGGTTCAGAGCCAGAAATACAGCTACGGGTGGTTCCTACCTGGTGTCTCCGGGAATCAGGTGAAAAACCGCCAGGTAATCCCGACGTCAGCCGCGCTTGGTAACCTCGCTATGCTAGCTAGCCCTTGAGCTGCCGCGGAGAGATGACGCCAGCTGGAAGCGCCGTGACGTAGTAGTTTAAAAGTCACCCAGATACGTAAATATTTGAATTCAAAAATCAAGCCCTGTGACAGACTGGCGACCTGTCCAGGTGACCCAACCTGGACAGGTCGCCAGTCCAGTGGCTGGAGAGGCAGCAGAACCTCCTGACCCCAGTGGGGTCAAAGGTTAGAAAATGGATGGATGGATGGATAATATGACAAATTTTCATTTAAATGTATTATTTTTACTTTTTTATTTTTATTTTTATTTACAATTTAAATTATAAGCTTAAAACAAACACAAGTTTAACCTTTTTATACCAAAGACTATAAAATGTTCTGTTCTCCAGAACCACAAGGTTCTGCAGTTACTAACCCACAAGAATCACAAGCCTTTAAAAAACTGGCTGCTCCTGGTGATTCATAGAAAGTTTAGTGGAAGGAAAAAGTATTAAGGGAAAAAGTGCACAAATAACTATCCTTGTTTTAAAGCATCCCTGGGCCCGACAGGTGAAGGCCAGCCATGAGCTGTTCCTCCTGAAGGACTGAACCCGAGACATTATCAAACAAATTCAGATTGATAAGAAATATGGAAGAGGAATTTTTCATCTTCAAATCTGTGATAAACATTTTCAGAATAAAGAGGGCAAATCAAATTATTGTAAATGCTTTGAAGCCTTTTTATTTAGTTTAAAATAAAAAATCAGCACTGTTCCTTTAATATGAGTCACATTTATATAAAATTCAACAAATTCTGATCAAATCAATAACTAAAAGCCCTTTTTCATAAAGTTCCGGATGTTTCGCTATCACGTCTCGTTTTGAGCAGGAGATTCGCTCCTTTGTGCCTCTTGAGCCTCCGTAGTTCACATTCCTGCTGCTGAGAGGTGAGTTCACAATATGGAGCCTCCGCTGCTTCTCCTGTTTTCTTTCTAAATGTCTCCATTTATCTTCTAATAATCACTCTGAAATATTCAGGGTTTACTTTGTTATCTAATCGGCGCGGTTCGTTTCCCATTTCAACGGTAAATATCAGTTTTATCAGCGGTTTTTGTGGAAACCAGTTTAAACGACATTTAACGCAAAGCCCCCTGGTGGCGCATCGCGATACCGCATGTAAAATGTGGCGATTTGTAAGAAAAATGTAACAAAAAATGTAAATATTATATTTTAATATTATTTATCTATATTTTAGTAATATAAGTTTTATACAAATGAATGGAGTCATTGTATTTTAGAAAACAGCAGTAATTGAGTTAGAGATGCTGATCAGGTGTAGAAATGGAGACAAGCCCTGTGACTTGTGGTGTTTGACCTTAATGACCGTCTTAAGAGTCTGAGGACACCAACCTGTGAAGCCCTGGAGTGGCTGCATCATGCTGTGGGATTCTTCACAGCAGGAACGACAGCATAGATGCTACCATGAGGAAAGACCATTTGGTCAATGATTGAATCCACATCTAAAGACATCAGCCAGGAATCTGACGGTTGGACACAGATGTGTCTTCCAAAGAGGACAGTGTCCCTCAGCGGCTCACCAGATTAGCTGCAGTGTGGCTGAATCTGTGGTTGTGTTCCCTCAGGAGGTCAGTCCTCAGAGTTTAGAGGTCAGCTGGACGACTTCTCTGCTTTCTGGAGGCTCTTGAAGTCCAGCGTCTTCTGGATGTTAGATGTTTCTGCTAAATGTCCTTATGAACACGATACCAGTTTAATAATCCAGACATCAGTGGTCATAATGTTCTGCCAATCAGGTGAAACGTGTGAGGTAGTTCCCTGTAAAGGCCACTAGACGGAGGCGTTGCTCTGTCCATGCTGATGTGAAAGTGAGCCTGTCTGCTTGTCCCTGCAGGGATGCCGTAGTTCCTGCAGGCGCCACTTTTCTCCCAGGTTCGTCCTCATGGTGAAGAAGGTGAGCAAAGATCCACAAGTTTACATAACCCCATTAAAAGACACAAAAAGTTAAAAAATGTTCTTGTTTTAGATCAGAATCAACAATATATTTATTTTAGTAAATGTCAGAAAATGTAGTGAGAACATTTATTTGTGTGTTTGCATACATCTCCTCAGTATTGGTCTGATGTGGGTCAAATATTTTGGATTGTTTTCCACAAACCTCTGATAGGTTAACTGACCCTGAGTCAGTGAGCCGTTTACCTGTGGATGCACCTGGAACGCTCTGCTTCCTGGTTCCACTCCATGAGAAAGTCAGGAAAAATCAGCCCACTTACATTTTTACAAAATAATATTTTTTTACTTGTATCATTTTATCTATGAAGTATCGGGTGGAACCGTCCCAGCATGACGGGAGAACTAGACGGCATCATGAGGAAAGAACCTAATGTGAAAATATTAAGGCAACATGAAAACACATCAGTAGGAAGTTAAACTCTGGATGGACAACAACCTTCTTAAACCACGTTAGAAAGAAGAGGAAGGTCAATGTTCTGCCGTGGCCGTCACAAAGTCCTGATCTCACTATGGAGAAGTTGTGGACAGATCCTAGATGGCCTGCAGGCCTGATCCAGTTCTACCAGTTCTGCCAGAAGTAATGGACCAGAACTCCAGTACACTATGAAGAGAAGCTTGAGGAAGGAAACCCAAAAGGTTTGACACGAGACATTCAGTTTAATGCTAAACATTGCAGCATTAGAAGCTAGATGTTAGGGTCAGGGTCAGGTTAGGGTCAGCCATGGCGCCTGCTAACGACTGAAGTTGAAGAGAGATACAAAAAATCTCTAGAAAATGTTCTCGCTGCTTATCTGACATTTAGCAGATATCCAATGTTCTTGGTTCCATGTGTGGTTCCTGTTTGTCCTCAGAACGTCCAGCTAGAGCCGTCCAGAACATCAGGGAGAGGGTCTGCCATGGCGCCTGGTTCTGGACGGGGTGGATAAGGTCCGGTCCGGTCCGTCTACCTGCAGGCACACATGGGGAAGGGGAAGGATCTGAGCGACTTTGAGAAGGGTCAGATCGTGATGGCGCGCCGTCTGGGTCAGAGCATCTCCAAGACGGCGTCCATCGTCGGATGTTCCCGGGCCGCGGTGGTCAGCACCTTCCAGAAGTGGTCCAAAGAGGGGAAGCTGGTGAACCAGAGACTGGGTCACGGACGGAGGAGACTCATCGATGAAAGCGGAGAGCGACGGCTGGCCCAGCTGGTGCAGTCTAACCGGAAGGCCACCGTAGCTCAGATTGCCGAGGAGGTCAACGCCGGTTCTGAGAAGAAGATGTCTGAATGGACGGTCCACCGCAGCCTGCTGCGTCTGGGTCTGAGGAGACGGAGAGGAACCAGGGGCAGGAAGGACAGAGGAGGACGTGTGAACGAGGCTTCCCGTCCACCCGTCCCTGATGGTGCAACACTGGACCTCCACTCTGGAAGCTCTGCAGCTCCAGTGAGTCAGGAGGACGAACCTTCAGGAGGAACTTCAGAGCAGCAGGAGGAAGATCCACCAGGAGGAAACTGATGATGATAATCTGGTCAATAAAAGTCTTTGGGTTCTGGATCGGCTGCAGGAACTGAGCGAAGGCTTCCCGACCTTCATCCAACGACTGACCATCCGATGGCCTCATTTATGCCCCCTGGTGGCCAGAAAAGACGTGTCAGCTTCCTCTTCATTCAGTCGTAATAAAAATCCATTTTATTTTGCTGATCAAAAGTTTGACAAAAAAATTGTAAATAATATAAACTGTATGTAAAGATGTTATTTCTGGTTCGGAGTGACTTTCCAGAGACGCAGAGCACAAAAAGCTCTGTCCTCCATGAGGGTTTAGAGGTCATGGGGTCAAAACTAGCCTGGCCACTCAATTCAGCCGTCCCTTCGGCGGTCTGTCCGATTGACCTGGATTCCTCTAGTAGAACTTCAACTGGGCCAATCAGAAGAAGATGTGAATGATGATGATGTTTTATAACTGTAGTTTTATCGATGGCAGCGGAGGAAGAGGAGGAAGAGGAGGAAGCCGTCAGTCCGTGTTGGTCATGTTTCCAAACACTGAATTTACGTTAAAGCCGCTTCGTTTGGATCGGCTCTTCTCGTTTACAGTGCAGGCCGTTTCCTGCGACCTTCACAATGTCGAACTGGTGCATTACATGCATCATGGACCAATGTTAGCAATTGGCTACATTTAAAACTTCAACAGAGTACACGCCTCCAGGAAGCGAAGGAGCCTCTGGACGAAGTTTTCGCCTCACGAGATCAGTAGTTGTGAGGTAAGGAGCATCATTTCCATGTTGATAAGTGAAGGCAGGTTTATGGCGGGACGGTCCGTAAGGTCAGCAGCAATGACCTTTCTCCAGAGTTTGAGACAAGACTGGAAGATTGAACGTTAATTTGATGATAGGGATCACGAGTGGGTTGGGTGGTCTGATCCTGACCTCAGTTTGGATCAGAACCAGGGCGAGGAGTGGTGTGTGTTTTCAGCAGGAGGACGATTTATTCTGCTGAAAACATGGTGGACAGTCGTCTGTTTCTGGCCTGGAAGTTGATTAAACCAGACCATTCTCAGTTCGTTTTAGGCTTGGACTTTGACTAGTCCATTCTTACATTGAATATATATTACAGCACGTATAGATTTTTGATAGAAGAGAACATCTGAACATGACTTGAGGGTCGTTAGAGTTGGTAGAGATGCTCAATACGTCGGTCGATCGTGGAACGTTTGGGTCGATCTGGGCGTTAGGAAACCAGCCGGACCTTCTGACGCGTTTCCCCAAATATTCACTAAGATCCAAAACGTTAACAAAAATAATTATCTCACTAATAATTGTTTTAACAATTCTGTGCGTTTCGGTTCAACAACAGAAAAAGGAACTTAAAGAGCGACTGACCATCAGAGCAGGAGTTTAAATCAACTCAGCAGCTTCTGCTGTGTTCAGGGAGCGCGGATTAATAGTCGCTGATTAATAACTTAATAATCGCTGATTAATAATAAATTAATAACTTATTAATCATCGTGAAATAAACATGAAGCCTGAAAACCTGATATCGTAACGGACTGAATGTTTTAAAATAATTTCTGCTCGGCCTGTGGGACGCAGGCGGTTGCCATGGCAACGAGTATGAAAAGGTCCTCCTGGTTTTGAGCTGCTCACCTGTTCAGGTGGTTCTGTTCAGCCGCTGGAGTTTCTGAACATCCAAACTTGGACTAATGATTGCATTCCTTTGTGAGTTTGTCACAACAAACATCAAATAGGACAAATATATTTAATTTAGTATTTAAAAAACAAATGGCTGAAATTAAATTGTCTAATATTTTTTAAAACAGTTTGGTGTTCTCTGGCGTCTTGCTTTGAGCTCAGAGCCTGAGACGAGCTTTATTGGCTTTTCCTCCATCAAACACATTTATTCTCATGTCTTATTTAGTGGAAATATTGAGGTTGATGAGACTTTCTCCAAAATGATAAAGGTTATCAACCTTTATAGCTTTATGTTCAAAATGAGGAGCAACAAATGACATTGAGATAAAATCCAGTCCAACATCTCAGGTGATTCCTCTGATCCTGTTGGAGGAAAATATCTAAACTTCACAAGATGTGCTTTAACCAACAGAACTCTGTGGTTCCTCCTGTCAGTCTGAGGTTTCTCATATGGAGGTCAAAGTTCAGATCTACCATTACCTGCTGGTCTCAGGTTTGTAACCAGTTTCTGACCGAGAAACCAGTAACCTGCTCCCAGTGTCAGAATCGCACTGAGGAAGAAACTGCATCAGGTTTTCTGCCTGTAATATTTCTGCTATAATTGATGGATATGTGCAGATAAAATAAGACATCATGTCTTGCTATCAGCTAGCTTCTATCCTTTTATATCAGCAATAATAATTATAAATACACACAATGAGTTAGAAAACTGTATTTGGTGAATGACTAACATTTGTCAGGCTAAAGTGAACATGACGAATGCAGGAAAACGTCGGATTCTCTTGGCGATAAAAAAACTGCAACAAATCAAACTGTAAGAAGAGCCCAACACAAGACCAGGTTAATTTATTTATCTGCTTTGGAGTTTTATTGCTGCTGTTCTTAACAGCAGCTGTTGGTGGAAGTGAAACTCGCAACCTTGACATGACTATCCGAGTATTTTACCGAGCAATCAATCACAAGCTTTGTGAAAATAATTGAATCTGGTTGCAGTTCACGCTCCCGACACAGGGGGCAGAATTTGTCATGAGGTCACTGCAACTTGGAAAACCTTCCTCTGGCTGTTTTTAACGCCCCCTACTGGACTGGAGTGTCAAACACTCAGCAGAAAATCAATATTCCAGTCCCAGAAGTTGTACCAAGGCTCCAGTTAACTAGTGGAAACCAGACAGATGGGCCTCCTCTGGGACCAGTTCTCTGGAGAACCAGGTGGAATCCTCTGGAAAATGATCCCAGAAGAACAAGGTGGAGACAGGTCAGAGGTCACCATGAGTCTGCTGCAGAGATTGCGGTGGGATTGATGACCAAATATCCATACATCCATTTCTGATGTGTTGTTAATGCATGGGAGGAAAACTAATCAGCTTAAATCAACAGAAGTTTAAACCAATCAATCAATGGATCAATATGTCGATACTAAGATTGAGTTTTAATGTGTGAGGAGAGAGAAATATCCAGTCAGGGTTGAACTAATCATCCCTTCGTTGGGAACAGTCAAAGATGCAGCAGCCTCATAGCGCCCTCCGCAGGCCGTCTGAAGCATTTTACCAGAGGAGGTTCAACATTGTCAAACATCCAAGAGAAAAACAGGCAGCAACTGCTGAACTAATGAAATGCAAAGAGAAGCAGGTGAACAATTCACATGCATGTTCATAAGAACAACTGTTCAACCAGTGATGAGACCGAATGTGGTTAGACCTGATGGTTTAATCATCATATGCAAATGATCAGCACCCCCCCCCACACACACACACACAACAGACTGGTAATCATAAGTTCAGCTAAGAACACTTTGTTTATCCTGAAGAATCATTTAGCGTAGCTGGATAACACCAACCATAAATCCTTGATCCTCCATGTTAGAAAACAACCCAGGAAGACGTTACCAGAGGAACTTCAGGAGAGTTAGTTGAACACTTTAAGGTTTACAGAACTGTTCATTGCTTCAAAAGTAATTCCAGTTTTGTTATTTGGGACAAGGAGATAAAATGACTGGAAGCAGGAAAAGGATTCCAGTGAAGCATGAACTGAATAAAAACCTCTGAAAGTTTATATTAGAACTGTTTGTCTCTGTTAAGAAGACTACTTTAATTAATTCAGACAGGAACCTAACAGCTAGTTTAAACTAAGCCAACAACAAGCTGAAGCTAACAGGATGCTATCAGTTAGCTAATGTTAACAGGAAGCTAACAAGCTGGAGCTAAAAGGAAGCTAACAGCTAGCTGAAGCAACCTTGAAATTACTCCAAATGCTGTTGTACAAAAAAAACTTTTTATACTAAAGATGCTGAAAACAGAAACAGGAGAAATAAATTCTTCATATAGCAGCACATCTTGTTATTTATGGATTATAGGCACCCAGAGAGCTACAAGAAAAAACTTTTCAGACAATTAGTTCATCTCTGAATGAGAGACATGGGAACATGCTGAGGTCCTGCAGACCCACCTATAGACCAGTCCAGTCAGTCATAGCACCTCTAGGTGTTGCTGAAGAAGACGCCTCCAGGCGGAGCAGAGTGTTCGAGGGGATACTAAAGACCTTGGCTAGCTGTGTGTGGTCATGTGAGCCACTAAGTTACCTTTCCTCTGGAAGCGCTTTCCACAGGAGAGACACAGGAATGGCTTCTCGCCTGTGTGTGTCCTCATGTGAACGTTCAGATTCCCTCTCTGACAGAAGCTCTTCCCGCAGGTCCCACACTGAAAGGGTCTCTCTCCAGTGTGCGTCCTCATGTGGGCGATCAGGTTGAACTTATTGTTGAAGCTCTTTTCACAGGTGAGGCACTGGAAGGGTTTCTCACCTGTGTGGGTCCTCATGTGAGTGGACAGGTCACAGCGTTCACTGAAGCCCTTCCCACAGACATCACAAGCGTGGGGTCTGGCGCTGCTGTGTGTGCTCAGGTGGGCTGTCAGGTTGCCCTTCTGGCAGAAACTCTTTCCACAGGTCAGACATTCAAAGGGTTTCTCACCTGTGTGTGTCCGCATGTGAATGGTGAGATTTCCTCTCTGACTGAATCGTTTTCCACAGGTGAGACACGGGAACGGCTTCTCACCTGTATGGGTCCTCATGTGAGTGGACAGGTCGTGGCTGTCGCAGAAGCCCCTCCCACAGACGGAGCAGGGGAACAGCCGATCGCTGCTGTGAGTCCTCAGGTGGGCCGTCAGCTGACCTTTCTGGTAGAAGCTCTTCTCACAGGTGGGACAGCAGAACGGCTTCTCTCCGCAGTGGATCTTCACATGTCTCTTGAGGTTGTCCCTCTGGTTGAAGCACTTCCCACAGGTGAGACACTGGAAGGGTTTCTCCCCTGTGTGCGTCCTCAGGTGACACGTCAGGTTGCTGCTGCTCAGGAAGCTCCTTCCACACACCTGGCACTCGTATGGCCTCTCACCTGAGTGGACCCTTTGGTGGAGACTCAGGCTGAGCTGGTGGGCGAAGCGCCTCCCGCAGGCAGCACAGGGAAATGGTTTCTCACCTGAGTGGCTCCTCAGGTGGACTGTCAGGCTCAGCTGGTTCTTCAGGCTCTTGCTGCAGATGGGGCAGGTGAGCGGCGTCTCTGCGGCGTGGACCCTCAGGTGTTTGTTCAGATAGCGCTTCTGGCTGAAACCCTTAGAGCAGGTTTTACAGAAGTGCTGGTTCTGATCCTTTTTGGGAGTTCTAACCTCCCTATCCGGATGCCGCTCTTTATTCCTCCTGGTTCCTTCCTGATCTTCAGCCTCCAGAGTGACTCCAGGGAGGTTCTGGGCTCTGGCTGGGTCCAAATCAATGAGGTCCGGTTCCTCACTGGCATCAGCCTCCTCCTTCAGGACGACCTGCACCTCATCCGGGCTGCTGCACTCATCATCTGGCTCCTCCTTGATCTGCAGAGGTTCTGGTTCCTCATTCAGAGGTTCTGGTCCAGAAATCCTCTCCTGGGTCTGGATGGAAACATTCGTCTGTCTGCAGAGACGATGCTGCTGGAGGCCTGAAGGAGAGAAGAAAAACATTTGGATCTCATCAGAACCAGTTTGACCCGTTAATCAGATTAGTTGCATTTATTGTAGAGCAACTTTTATTTCATTCAAAGTCATGAATTAATATTAATAAACAGCTTATATCTGATGTGAGGGCAAGTCTGTATTTCTTTAAATACACTCAATGATTTGATGCTGAGGTGTGTAGAGAATATATTATTAAATGATCTTTGTTGAATGTTATACTGATGCACAATCACACATTTACTTTGTTAGTGACATGGAAAACACAAGTGGGGCCTTGCTCTGCTCTGCGATCCATTGCCCTCTGCTGGAATTTGGCCATGACAGGCTTTAAGAGGCATTTGCAGAGGTGAGAGGCTACAAAAATCTCAAAGAGCGTCCAGCTCTCAGCGCGGCATTTATTGTTAGCTCGTTAAGGTAGCAATCAGCTGCTAAGCTAAAAGGCTCAAAGTGTTGTGGAGAAACGTCCAGGTCCAGATTAGATCCGTGGTTGTGTTCCTCTCTCTCATGTGGGAAATTATCCAGAGTCGCCTCAATTTTTATTTATTTATTTTTTATCACAGCCAATAGTGACACTGGATGGCGTTATCTAAAATAACATCAGTCAAACTCAATATGATGAACAACCAGTGGGGTAAAGTTAGCCTTGCTGTGTTTGAAGACTCCAGTACAGAATGGACCTGATGACGTCATCAACCCATTGGTGAAAAATGGCGACCTCTATGGGTGACAAATATAACAAAAGATTTATATTTTTTAAGTAATTATGAGTTTTGGCATAACACAAACAGCATATTTTTAGCTTGTAGTAAAATTACAACATATTAAGGCCAACATGTTCCAACACGGATCCCTCAGATCTCACAGGGATTACCTTTAGGTAGTGGATCTAAAACATATATCTTGTATTTTTAATAAACTTTGGTTGATTTTAACTTTCTGGCTCTTCTGGAACCTCCTGCATCAATGAAAGTCTCCAACATGTTAAACTACAAAATATTTCCCTTTTCTTTTAACACATATACCCAAGTATAAATGTATAAGATGCTAAACATTGCTCGTTTTAATTTGTAATTCTTCTTTGTAATTCTTTTTGTAGTTCTCATGAAATTGTTGTTTTATTCTTGTATGATCAAAATTTTGTCAAAATATTTTCGTATTTTACAACTTGATTCACATATTACAATTATTCTGAGTTTGTGCTCATATTATTATTATGACTTTAACTTTATTATTACTTTCTTTTCATATTATGACTTTGTTGAACAACTTTATTCTCTTTCTAGTGTAAATAGTGTCAAACACAAGTCTAATACTTATTAGACTTTATTCTGTTAAGTAAAAAAATAAATAAATCTTGGACCTAATAGTTCAACTTGTTGCAGTTGTTTCCATTTACTGAATGTTTAACACACATTAATATGAATGAGTATCACCTGATGTTTCTTACTGAACCTGCTGTTTCCAACTTGAATTATTACCTACTTTAGTATAAATATTTATCTTTAAATGCAGATGAACGTCATCGAACCTGACTCATCGTTATTTATGAAATGATGACTCAGTTATTCTGGTGTTTGGATGGAACATGAAACTTTCTAACATTCAAAGTAAAATCTAAAATCAGAAATGAAATCTTCCTCCTTCCAGCCCGGTTCTAATGTGAGTCCAGCAGCCTGCTGACCCAGCGGACCTACCTGCGGGGTTCTGCTCGGTTCGGGGTCTCCAGCGGAGGTCCAGCAGCCTCCGCTGCCGGTCGATCTCCTCCTCGTACCGGACGATGGTTTTTTCCAGCTGGGTGAAGATTTCTTCAGCAGCAGCAGTTAGTCTCTCTCTGATAAACTCTCTCAGAGGCTCAACGGAACACATTGTTGCTGCGCAGACTCACAACACACCTGGACACTGTCAGGGAAACGGCTAACCATGCTAACCGGAAGTTGGTGACACGCTCCTTCCTGCTCTGGTTAGAAACAGCGCCCCCCACCGCCCAGTGCTGGAGAAAAGCTCAGAAATCGTCTCTTCATCCGTGTTTTTAGTTTAAAGTTCACTATGCTGTGTTTATAATCTGTCCCGCTAAGCTTTATGTTCATTTTGGGTTTTTTATTCTTTGTAACTGTGGCATGAACAGAGAATGTTCACTTTACTGGGCCGATTTTCTTAATAAAAGCAAAAATAACGTCTTGTTCTTCAGGTTGACTGAATATTGCTGCTCCATGTTTCCTTCTGGTTCTGGATACCAGAACCTGGTTATTACCAGAATCAGAAGACCCGCGTGGTCTGAAAGTTATAACAGTTATAAAGCTATGACTGAGGGACCCAAATCTCAAGATAATTGGTTAACTTTTGTCCCATGGAGTAATAGAACATTACTGTGAGCTTTGAGCTGAAATAAAGTTCATTTTCTCATTTGAAAAGTAAAGATTTTTGTTCTTTTACATCTCAGAATCATAAATTTTGAAGTATTTAATGCCAATGCTATGACTTACTATTTTAGACCAATAAGTGATATTAAGCATTTTAAAAATTAGCAACCATAAATACCTTTCATCCAGTAATGTGTCATATTTTATATCAAGGTAGGGTTATTTTATGTATGTAGCATATTTTCAGCAACAACAGTTCAAACATTAGAACGGGATTTGTCAGAAACCTACAGTCTCGTCTTTTCAGAAAGCCAAATTCAGCGTGTCCTGCTATCAGCTGGCTTCCATCCTATTATATCAGCACTAAAAAGAAATTATAGATACACACCATATGTTGGATGTGTTTGGTTCCTGATATTTATCAAGCTAAAGTCAACATGACAAAATAAGAAAAGGATTAAAAGAACACAAATTGTGTAAGAAGAAGCCCACAGAAAACCAGGTTTATTTTTGTTTTAACTACAACTGTAGATTAAACTGAAAGTTACAACAATATGATCTTATGGGTCGTTTACCGAGTTTACTGCAGTGCGCACTCCCGACTCAGGGGGGCAGAATTTCCCCTGAGGCCGGAAGTAGACCTGAGTTTCCTGCGTTAGCTCTGTGAGTATCGGCGTGCGGCGCGGTTCTGCTCAGGAAAACCTTCCAGGTTCGTGTTGGTGGCGGCAGCTTTCTGGCTCGGAATCTTAACTTTTGGAGCGTTAAATCGGATCCGAACCGACCGGAAGTCAGATTCCAGCCTGATCTTTGTTCTGAAGTGAGCTAACAGTCCGCTAGCCTTCAGCTAACCGCCTCGTTTTTCTTCTCCTCAGAACCGAAGCTTTCCTGACCCGGTTCTGGTGGCTCAACGTCTCCCTTCCAGCACCGAGCAGTGCCTGCTACCAGCCGCGTCGAGGACGAATCAACCGAACTGAACCGAACCAGCAACCGAACAAAGGCTGACCATTGAGAGTTTTGGCGGTAAGCTGAGGCGCCTCGGGTCCATTTCTCTGCTTTAACATGACTTATGTTATATTTATATTTTATCTTAAATAGAAAGTCAGGGCCGTTCCTAGCTTTTTGGGCCCTGATGCGAGGCCCAGGTGAGGCCCCTTTGTCCAGCCATGATGCTCAGCAGTCTGTAGATCTGCTGCAAAATAAGATGAAATAATTTATACAAAATTAAACATGATTTAAACTGTGTGTTAGTAGCTAGTTTTTATATTTTTAAACGTTTAAAATGACTGAATAAATATTCAGATAGTTATTAACGAGGGTTTGTCTGCAGCAGCAAGCGGAAGTGCAGTTTGGATCCAAGATGGAAGATCTGGTGAAACCGACTCTGCTGCAGGTGAAGGAGGAAGAGGAGGAGTTGGAGATAAAGGTGGAAGAGGAGGAACTGGAGATAAAGGAGGAAGAGGAGGAACTGGAGATAAAGGAGGAAGAGGAGGAACTGGAGATAAAGGAGATAAAGGAGGAAGAGGAGGAACTGGAGATAAAGGAGGAACTGGAGATAAAGGAGGAAGAGGAGGAACTGGAGATAAAGGAGGAAGAGGAGGAACTGGAGATAAAGGAGGAAGAGGAGGAACTGGAGATAACGGCAGAAGAGGAGGAACTGGAGATAGAGGAGGAACTGGAGATAGAGGAGGAACTGGAGATAATGGCGGAAGAGGAGGAACTGGAGATAGAGGAGGAACTGGAGATACAGGAGGAACTGGAGGAACAGGAGATATTGGCGGAACAGGAGATAGAGGAGGAACTGGAGATAATGGCGGAACAGGAGGAACAGGAGATAGAGGAGGATCTGGAGATAATGGCGGAACAGGAGGAACAGGAGATACAGGAGGAACTGGAGATAATGGCGGAACAGGTGGAACAGGAGATACAGGAGGAACTGGAGATAATGGCGGAAGGAAGTGATGATGAAGGCTCAGGATCCAGCAGAGGTAATATTTTTTCCCAGAGTTCTTTGCTCTCATTTAATCACCTCTGAGGAATCGTGACTGACTGCCAGTCACTCAGCATTAGCCTCAGCTAAGTGACTGTTAGCTGAGGCTAACTAGCTAGAGTCAGGTTCCACCCTGAGTTTCGTTGTGCTAACAGAGTCTGGTAAACAGACTGGGTTCATACTAGGTTCAGACCATTAAGAGTTTCAAAACCAGTTCGGGAGCCGACCGCGAGCCGATCCAGATTTGCCGCTGTAAAAACAAGCCTGTTAGTCAGAGCATTTACATTAGTGCTGTAGGGCGGCGGCGCAGGGCAGCCTGTTCAGGGGGCGGCCGCACCGCCGCCCACTGCAGTTCAACTCAAATTATTTCTGCCTGATGTTGGAACAAATTCAGTCGATCAACAAAGATCGCCAACAGGAAATTGAAGGAGCACAACATCCATACTTTAAAAATAATTCACCACATATAAACATTTCGCCTGTGCTCCCGTTCGATTCCTGTTTGCACACATACTTTGAAATGTTGGTAGATTTACAGCCTCATAAAATATTTTGCATATGAAACCTTAAGATTTACAGTTTCCCAACAGTCGACGTGTCCAGAGCGTCGTTTCCTTTCACTGACCAGACGCCGCGTCGACCCTTACGCTTTATAGATCAGGTCCACAACACTTCCTGGCCGGATCCCACGTCTTCACGCTGAAAACATAAAATATCACAACATTTAATTTCTCCTCTGCTGCTGCGTACAACAAGCAGTTACTTCAGTAGATTGTTTTTTTTTTTTTTGCTCGGTTTTAAAAAACTTTTTTTCTCTAAATTATTTAGATCCATGCAGCGAACACACACACACACACACACTTATACAGACGCATTTATGGACCCAGAGTCTATAAGTTTTATTCTTGGTGCGAAGCTGTGGAGGTTTTTACTGAACTCGCTGATCAGAGACGTTTCTGTGGATTCTTCTGATCCGGATCCGGCTGACAGTGGAGACAAAGCCGACTTTACTGAAGGCATCGATGTAAGTACATATATATAAAATATTTATTTATTTTTGAGAGAAACATATATATATATGTTACTTTACTTTCAGACTGAAAAGCCTGAGTCATGTGTAACTTGACTCAGGCTTGACTCAACCCTAACCAGTTTTTAGGTGAGTTTTGATGCTTTGTAGTTTGATTTTGTCCACAGAAAAAGTTTGTGTTACGCAAACTTTGACGCAAAGTTAATTTTTATACACACCAACTTGTGCGTAAAATATGGCGCCACATATTTTTATGCATGAAGACCCTGTTCTTCTGATCTGTCTGAGTTTTTGTGGGTCACCATTTTTACATGCTTTAGCTGAGCAGAAACACACTACATTCCACATCACATCTACATGTTGCAGTTGTCATAGTCAAACTAGCTTAACTGAGCTACAAACTCTACTGTAATATTTTTTCCTCTTCATTAAACTTTTTCCTGATCTTATCAAGTTGTAGTTTTGACTATTAGCATCAAACCACTGCATCTGTTTCCCTTTTACAAATCAGGCGTAAGATTCAGCACATTATTTTGAAAGCAGCTTTTCGCCCTCCTGCGGGGAGATGGGGCGGGGTCTAGTGTGTGATGTCATTCTGTAGGGGATCCATAGAAAGCAACAACTATTGTTTCAGGATGAAGGCTAAACAATAAGCATTTAATGTAAGACACGTACAACTAGGTAGTTGTACTACAAGTTCGTAATTTTCTTCATCCATTTAAAAAGTGTTTAAAAGGACAGCGCGTCTTGAGGAGTCACAGCTCTGGTACCGCCGATGTTTTCATTTACTCGTTTTGCAAAAGCAGCATCATTCTGAATAATATCCAATTCTCCAGGCTAATTTCTGTAGTTCTTCATCTGCTGAATCTTCTCTGCACTATCCAACAGTAATTAGAGGTTCTTACTAAAAATAAATCCCTCAAATCAAATATACATGCGTCTCATACTGGAGGTCAGTTAGTGTAAAACTTATTAATTACTGTAAGCAGGAAACAAAGTCTTTGGATTGTTCAGGAAACTGATTTTTATTGTTTTTCTTTTTGCTGTAGATTTAATCCGTAATGAAAACGCTGAGGCGGCTGGAAACCCAGCAGCATTTCCAGCCAATCAGGAGCCAGCTGGACCGAACTGGCCAGCAGCTGCTGGTGGACAAACCAGAACCAGGATTCCTGCCCATAGTACGATACTCATTATTATCAGAAATACCAAGTAAAGAATAAATGAATACGTTAACCGGAAATGGTGTGTGTGTGTGACTGTGTGTGTGCGTGTGTGTGTGTGTCGGTGTGTTTCTGTCTGTTTGCGTCTGTGTGTGTGTGACTGTGTGTGTCGGGGTGTGTGTGTGTAACAGAAACTGCTTTGCTTATGTTAATTCCACTTTGTGATGCTTTGATCTAAAGCTGTTTCTGCATAAGGTTTTAGTTATTACTGTGTAATAACAGTTCTGAATGTTTCTCAGCTCTCAGGACCGTGGAAAAGAGGAAGAGAGCACGAAAACTGCAAAGGAGACTGGCGTTAGTTAATGGGTTAATCTCAGGTGTGCTATTTCAATTAATTTTATTTAGGAAAATCAGAAGTCATAGCTACTGGATGTTTAATTGCATTCATTTATTTAAATGTATTTTTTTCTATCATTTAGAGTCTCTGCTGCTGTTAGGAAAATATCCAGGACGACGTTCAATGCACAGGAGAATCGCTGTCCGCCGTCTTAATAAAACAAAGGCCGCTCTGCTGCTTCATGCGACTCGGACTCTGCTGCGCAGCGTCTCCTGCGACCTGGATGTGATTTCAAAGGAGTCGTGTGGTTCTTCCTGCTAACTACGGGAGGCCAAGAGGGTCGAGTTGATTCAAGTGAAATGTTGTAGAAGAATGAAGAGAAATTCAGATTATTTTAGAACCGACTCTTTGTGTGAATCAACCTCCAGCTTCTCCTGATAGTCAATAAAATGCATTAAATGAAAACTAGACCTGGGAGACACATCTCAGGGATTTATGGCAGCAGAACTAAAAACTGCTGAACCAACCAGAAACAAAAGAAAGAGGTGATCAGATTTAACGGCATTGGTGGATTCTGACAGCATCAGAGCTGCAGGAAACAGGTTCCTGTTAAAATATGCAGCATTTCTTAAGTTTAGCTTTGGTGCATAAGAGAAAGCTTTTACTGAGGGATCAACTCTACCCTTTGGTTTTTAGGGTTTAAGAAAAATGGAAGAGCAAAGTCTCATTCCAGAGATTTTTTATTTAGATTGAAGACACCTGACTCGTATATGATTGTAGGGTTAGGGGTTGGGGTTAGGATTAGGGTTAGGATTAGTGTTAGGGGTTAAGATTAGTGTTAGGGGTTAGGATTAGGGTTAGTGTGAGGGGTTAGGATTAGGATTAGGGTTAGGATTAGTGTTAGGGGTTAGGATTAGGGGTTAGGATTAGTGTTAGGGATTAGGATTAGTGTTAGGGGTTAGGATTAGGGTTAGTGTGAGGGATTAGGATTAGGGTTAGGGGTTAGGATTAGTGTTAGGGATTAGGATTAGTGTTAGGGGTTAGGATTAGGGTTAGGGTATTCTGTAAAACTTTCATTGTGTTTTACAGAATTATAACCATGAATTGTGATGTATGTTGTGCCAGATAACATTGTTTGGATTTATACTATTTTTCAACACATGTATCCTGATTTGTAGAAAATGAATAAAAATAAAACATTTGTTGAAGGAATAGCTCATTCTTTTGAAAATCCTTTTCCAGTGAATCGGAGCCATTTGGTCATTTTTATCATTGATCTCAGGTTGAGAACGTTCCTGAAACAAGTCAGGAATCTGAACGCAGAGAAAAGATGCTCCTCCTCAAACAAGATATTGTGGCGCGTTGCTCAATCCACCTTCAAACTTTGTGTGAGATTGATTTGAACATTATAAAGGGTAACATTAATATTCTCAACACAGCAAATTGGGAAAAGCTGTTGGCTGATAAAAGAACCAGTTTAAAATGTAATCAGTCGGCTCTGCAAAGTGAAGCTGGAGGATTTATTCTGCTAATTATCACACAAACTATTCAGATGGAGGGCAGTTAATGCTTTCGGGATTCATTATGACAGAGGATGATGATGATGAGAGACGGGACAGATGGAGGAAGAGTTAAGGTCAGAAGGACAGGAAGCTAAGCTAACGCTAAGCTAATGCTAAGCTAACAGGTAGACTGAAAAACACTGAATTTCAATAGAAAACGTAATAAAGGGAAAACAAACAGAAGAATTAGAAAACAGATATTGATACCATTGAAAATGTTTAAAAAACGACTAGACATCTTCAGTAAATACTGTCTGGGGCAGTTGTACCCAAAATGACTGCTAGAATGTCAGGCGGTGTAGTTAAAGCTTGCTGTTAGTAATTACTTTAAATGAACTTATTGTACTTCTCCTCTGTTAGGGTATCCATGCTTTAAGTTAAATTAGTCTGTATACATACATATGTATGATAAACTTATTGTCAGTATCTCTGTTTTCATAGAGTTAAGAATAAAAAATGTATTTTATATCATTTGCTTGTACTGGTGGGGTTTGTAATCTTAAGAGAAAAACAGTGGCTGGTAGAAAATGTTCTCTACCAGCTTCTCTACCTCCTCTGGAGGAGAACATTTTTAATTTCCACCCCTGATTTAAAGATCTGCATATTGTTATGACTCTTAAGCTGAAAGGTAATTAATATTTAATCCATCCATCTTCGTACCTCCTTGTCCCTGTTGGGGTCAGGAGGTCAGCTGCTGCCTATCTGCAGCAAGGGGAGGGGTACTTCATGATATTTATTTTTGTATAAATTAAAATATAAAAAAGTTAATATGTTAATTTCTTCCATTTGTTGTCAATCCAATGGCCTCGACTCAGCTTCCCTTTTATGGAAACGTTGGCCGTAAGGAGAGTGCGCCACCTTGTGGTGCCACATGTTACAACATATTGTAACAGGTGTGGCGCCACCTTGTGGTGCTACACCACATGGTCGTAGATGGGTGATGCATCTACGACCATCTTAGCCAGCTTCTCCCACAGTAATCCTGGCTGGATGGTGTTGAAGGCTGATGAAAAGTCAAAGGAAAGGATGCAGACAGTGGAGTCAGGTCTGTCAGGGGAGGAGGTACAGAATTGCATCATCCACTCCTAAATGCGGCTGGTGTGCAAACTAGAGAGGACCTTGGTCTGCAGCCACCTGGTGCCTTAGATGTACCAGAACCAGCCTTTTTATAACCTTCATAATGCCAGAGGTCAGAGCTATGGGTCTATAGTCCTTCAGTGTTTTTAAGCCATAAAAGTCTTTCCTCTGCCTACATCCCCCAGAATGCCGTGCGACTCTGGCTTGGAGTTCAGTGAAATTGTCTCTGTTGGTTATATTTATGGTTAAGATTAACCTTTTTAAAATGAGGTCAGAGAGACAATGTTATTTGATTCTGCTTTTGTGCATTCCACAGCATTTTACATTTTAATTGAATAAAACATTTGAGTTCTTACATTCTCAGTAACAAGAGTTTTTATCCCTTCAGGACAAAACCAGAATTTGAACTCCAGTTTGGGTCAGAAGACACCAGATACTCCAGAGACCAACAATGAAGAGGATGAATCTGAACCTCAGCAGTTAAAAAAGCCGGACAGTGGGGTCTGCGTCATGTACGGTTTGACTCCAGCATACTTAGTTCTTCAAATGAGTTCTCACCAAGGTCAGAAGAATTTAGCATGTCAGATATGTGGAAAGACTTTTCTCTACAAATGTAAACTGAAATACCACATGAGAACTCACACGGGTGAAAAGCTGGTGTCTTGTCAGACTTGTGGAAAAACGTTTCTCTGGCAAAGTAAACTGAAAGAACACATGAGAAGTCACACGGGGAGAAGCCTTTCTCATGTCAGGCCTGTGGGAAAGCTTTTACAGAGAAAAGCAAATTGAAGCAACACATGAGAACTCACACTGGTGAGGTTTTCTCATGTGAAACCTGTGGAAAAACCTTCATGTGGCATAGTCAGCTGCTAGGCCACGTCAGAACCCACACAGGAGAAAAGCCTTTCTCTTGCGAGTTCTGTGGAAGAGCTTTCACTGTGGAAAGTAAATGGAAATACCACATGAAAGCTCACACAGGTGAGACTTTCTCCTGTGAGACCTGTGGAAAAACTTTCACCTTGCAATGTGCTTTGAGGGACCACATGAAAACTCACACAGGTGAGAAGCCCTTTTCATGTGAGACCTGTGGGAAAGCTTATATCAGGCAGAGCACTTTGAGAGACCACATAAGAACTCACACTGGTGAGAAGCCTTTTTTGTGTCAGACTTGTGGAAAAGCTTTTAACCGGCAAAGTAGCTTGAGTCTCCACATAAACTTGCACACAGGTGAGAAGCCTTTCTCATGTCAGACCTGTGAACGAAAATTCAGTTTGAAAAGTCAATTGATTTTTCACATGAGAATTCACTCTGGTGAGAAACCTTATTCATGCCAGATATGTGGAAAAAAATTTAGCATTAAAGCTCGGTTAACAGTTCACATGAGAATTCACACGGGTGAGAAACCTTTCTCATGCCAGATGTGTGGAAAATCTTTTACCCACCAGAATTCATTGAATTTTCACATGACTTCTCACACAGGTGAAAAGCCTTACTCATGTCAGATGTGTGGAAAAGCTTTCAATATGCAAAATGGTTTGACTCGTCACATGAGAATTCACACGGGCGAAAAGCATATTTCATGTGAAACCTGTGGAAAAGCCTTCAACCAACAAAGTCATCTGACGTATCATATGAGGTCTCACACCGGAGAGAAACCATTTTTATGTCAAACTTGTCCAAAAAAGTTCAGCAGAAAAGATCTCTTGAACGTTCACATGAGAACTCACACAGGCAAGAAACGTTAAACATGCAGTATATCTACTTTTAGATGGATGGATGAACTTTTCCTTCATAACTTGTATTAACGTGTTAATGCATGTTGCTAATATCATTTATTGAGGAAAAGAAAGAACCCATTATAAGCGCTCTTGTTTGGTACATTGAACCATTCCTCCTGCTCGGGTTGTCAAAATAATATTTCTATCAGTTGTTTGCCTCAAAATTGACACAACGGCAACTGTTTACATTCATTCCTCCCCAATAAGCTGCTGGAAGTTTTAAGCTTTTCTAACAGGGAAACAACAACCAGAAAAAAGTCATTAAAGTTCCTTTATTTGCATTTAATTGAGGGTCCCTGATTGATATGGTGATTCAGTTACATTTGCTGTTAATCATTCCTGCAAGTATCGCAAAATTCCTTGCAAATATTTCTAAAGTACCGCCATAAAAACATAAAATCCTGGAGAGTCTGTGTACTTAATCACTACAGAAAATATTCAGACAGAAATGAAACATGGCTGCTGCATGGACCAGGTCCTTGTTTACACTAAAAATATGTTTTGAATGCTCGTGACCCGTGTTTGTTTTGAAAATTAATTTATTTTAGTCTAGAATTATTCTTTATTCAAAAATGTATTTATATCAACAATAAATTGACAGATAAATGTAAAAAGAAAAAGTAAATATATGCTATTATAAAATAAAATAATTGCATAAATTTCATAAATATTATTAACTTTCATTCTCTGTTTTCTTGTTTGCTACTATGGAGATTTTTAAATCAGACATTTTTATAAATAGGGCTCAATTCTCCAGACTTTGAAGTTTTACCCTAATTATGAAAAGTGAAAATGTTATAATTATTTGTATGTTTTGTTCTGCTAAAATTATTACTACTAAAAATGGTAGATTATTTTTCTTGGTATTTGAATAAAATTGGATATTTTATTATTGTAACAACAAAACCTTTCCTCTTCGAGAGTCTGTTGGTGTGGGAGAAACGATAATATTGTTTAAGTCTGGAACATGACTTAGAATGAATAATAATAACAATAATAATAATAATAACTTTAGGCTCTAAATGCCATCTCCTTTCCTCAGTGTTTGGTTTTTGTACTTAAAGTCTGGAATCATGTGAGGACGTTGTGATTTGACCACCTGTCTCACTCTGCTGTCATTTACCAACATCACCTGAGTTTAAGGACTTCCTGTCTAGACAGGAAACAGAAACTGATTTATTTTTAGTGTTGTGGTACGATTAGAGACACCATCCGTTACTGGTGTCTCATATTTTACCAGGTTTTTTGTTTTTTTTGTCATTAAGATTTCTGGGGTTTTCAAGGTTTTTGTTGTTGTTTCTTTGTGTTTCTGGATCGCCTTGTGTAGAAATGCTGCTGTAGGAATAAATTTGCCTCTTGGAGTTCCTGCCTCATCTCTGAATCTCTCCTTATTTCACCGTTGTTAGCCCGTTTGATTTACTTTATGTATTTCTTACTTTTCTCACCTCAAACACTGAAGCGCGCAGAACACTATCCTCACATCGCCACCGGGGGCAGCGTAAGGCTGGCTGTGAACAGGAAGGTCAGTTCCAGCTGTGTATCCATGACACAGAATTTTTGTTTTCAGTTTGTTTAAATATCCTGACGAAGTGAAAAGGATGCACTAAACCAAATGTAGAATATATTCAGAATATATTCAGGTGCCATTTTTAAGTCGGCCGATCCAAAGACTAGAGGAGAAAGAGAGGAATTCATGGACATGATAAATAAAGTGTATTGGAAAATACAGCAGTGTTCATAATAAAGCAATATTTAAAGTGAGACAAAAGTTTTTGCTTCTTTCAAGCAGGCAATAATTACAGACGCTGAAGGAAAGTCTGAAACTTTTTCCTTTTGTTCATAATTTTCCCTTTAAACACGTTATGAGATAAAAGTGAAAATATTAACACTGTAAATAAAGAAAAGGAACCATTACTCCTGGGTTTTACGTCCTTGATTAAATATGGAGCTTCGAATGCAAACAGTTGAAACCAAACATAAAAACACTTTCATAGTTTTTCTTTGAAGTTAAATCAAACCAAACTTCTGTTGTTTCAGGTCAGAATCACCAGAATTATGTATTTACTAAAAGTCTAAATAATAAGAGAATCTGTCAGAGATTTATTTGGATTATTGAGGATTTGCATAGAAAGCCAACAGCTAGCAATGTGACTGTCAGCGTTCAGTCAGAGGCCTCTTCATATTCGCTGCAAGATGGACTGCTACTGGAGATACTTCCTGCCCACAGCATCACCTCCACCAAGTTTTGAAGATCCTTGGAAGAGGGGTTACGACAACATTTAATTTCTCTTTAGAATGAATGAATTATTTTTTAATTGGATTTTAAGAGAAAAATACTAGACTTATATTTTTTAAATATAATTTCAAAACATACCAGTAACATAAAGCATTAAAGGTTATTTCTCTATTCCAGGAGGCAGAAATACATTTTAAAAATGTTTTTAATTAGCATTCAGTCACTTCTCCCCAGCAGGGGGCGGAAATGCACACACAGCTGCTTAAAGTAAATTGTGTCGTAACTTCCGGTGTGGCGGTTAGCCTCGTGGTGTGTCCAGGTTCTGTTGTGGTTCTGTTCAGCAACAATGTGTTCCGTTGAGCCTCTGAGAGAGTTTATCAGAGAGAGACTAACTGCTGCTGCTGAAGAAATCTTCACCCAGCTGGAAAAAACCATCGTCCGGTACGAGGAGGAGATCGACCGGCAGCGGAGGCTGCTGGACCTCCGCTGGAGACCCCGAACCGAGCAGAACCCCGCAGGTAGGTCCGCTGGTCTGACCTGACAGCAGAACTGGGTCCAGACATCACCTGACGTTCAGGAATCAGCGGGATTCCCGGGTTATTGTGATGCTAACTGCTGTCAGCAGGAAGAGTGACGTATATCCGCTCATTGTTTTAGTCTGACGGTGAAGAATCACCAACAGAACCGGTTCAGTTCACCGAGTCTTTCTGCTTCAATGCCGTAAAGACTCGTAAACTGAAAAATAGTTTATAGCTGGCTGCAGGTGACTTCCGGTGTGTTAGATCAACTGGTGCCCAGATCAACTCACTGTTTGTAACGCCCAGGTGGCTACGCGGATGCCTGATCAAAAATATGCCAGAGTGACGGAAATGTTCTGAATCCTGTCTGAAGAGTCATTTTCTGTTTCCACAGATGAAAATGATGCTTAAATTACTGGTGTTTACTGGAACATCGCTGTTTACCAGGACTACTTACACTCTCCTGTTCACATCCAAGAAAACCAGTTTATTAATATAAGACATTTTCACTAACAGGGCAAAGGTGAAATGATGAAAATGAAACACCAAACACTTTACATGAAGTTGGCAGAATAAAGGGAAACAATAAGATGTTTTAATCCATACTGAAGGATTTAAAGCATGTATTTAAAGTATTTAAAGAGGATCCACAAGTTGTACTGCAGGAAGAACAGAATTACTTCACTGTAGTAAAGTTAAGGTGTGGGAAAGCTACTCAGATAATAATATTTATGAACTAGCCAAAAGTCAAACACAGAAAATATTAAGTTTGTGGCACTTTTGTTTGTTTCAACTAACGCTGAAACAATGAATCGATTATTGAAATAATCAACTAATTTAGTTATTGATTAATCACTAATAGACTCAGAAAGGTCATTTGCATTTCCATGTTTAATGTGAGTGGTTTAAGCTGATGTTGTGTGACGTCATTCATGTCGGCTTTCTTCTGGTCTCCTCCAGAACTCCAGCATCATTTCTCCAGCGAGGAGCTTCCCGCCCATCGGGACAGCGGTTCCAGTCCGGACCGGGACGCACCAGAACCGGCGCCTGACAACGTCTGCTCCAGGCAGGATGGAGCGCTGGTGCTGAAGCAGGAGACCGAGGCCATCATGGTGACTGTGGACTACGACGACGAACCTGAACCAAGCAGCTACCAGCTTCTCTACCAGAACCGCCCAGAGACCCAGAACCGGAACCAGGAGGTGCTGAAGCCAAAGAAAACCAGAACTCCCAGCGACAGACCGGACCTTCTGCCACAGAATGCAGATGGGACTCTGTATCCCTGTCCCATTTGTGGGAAATGTTTTGCTAAGAACAGCTACTTGACCAAACACAAGAGGATCCACACCAGTGAGAAACCGTTCGTCTGCGACCAGTGCGGGAAGGCCTTCAGCAACACCAGCTACCTGGCCAATCACAAGAAGACTCACAGTGGCATGAAACCGTTCGCCTGTCTCACCTGTGGGAAAGTTTTCACCCAACAGATCCATGTCACCGACCACATGAGGATTCACACTGGAGAGAAGCCCTTTCCCTGTGCTACCTGTGGGAAACACTTCAGGCAGAAGAGTAGCTTGAACAAACACCTGAGAACTCAGCACCAGAAGCTGGAGGCATGATTGGGTTCTGAGCTGCTGGCTGATACTGCCCCCTAAAGGCCTGGAGGCATCAGACTGCAGAGGCGCATCATCAACTTTCCTGCTTTTAAACTTCCTATTCTTCAGCCTCTCTGAGTGTGTCCCATTAGAACCACTAAAAAAATATAGATGTTAATCTGAGTAAAGTTGGAGATTCTAACATTTTCTAAAAAAGATAATAATAAAAAATAATTGTGGGAATTCTGAGAAAAAAAATATGGGTGTTCTGGAAAAAATGTCGGATTCTGACTTTTTTGAAAGGATGAATTCTAAAAAAAAAAACCCGGCAAAAATGAATTCTCATTTCAAAAAGTGAAGAAAGCAGAAATTTACTGTTTTTCAGAATTAAAAAAAAATTATTTTAAAAAAATACAGAAAAAAGTTTATATTCATAAGTCAGAATTCTGAGGAGAAAGGTCAAAATGCTGAAAAACTGCAGAATTCTTAACAGAAAGGCTAAAAGTCTATAAAAATGTGAACTGGTTGTTTTTTATAGCATTGTGAAATGATGACAGGGTTATGGAGCCTCGAATGAACAGGAGTCACTTTAAAACCTGCTGCAGGTGGATCTCTGTCGACTCTGTGGCTCGTTGTAGCTGCAGTCACTCAGTCCTTGGTTATGATATGTCTGTATATTTTTCAGTCTTAACAGCAGCTTCGTGACAGTGTGGTCTGTAAATGCTCGAGTTTTGTCCGGATCAGTGTTGATGTGCCGAGTCAGGCAGTTCTTCTGTAAATGTTTTCTCTGCAGTAGCAGAAATATTTCTGCATACTTTGTATTAAAGGTCTGATCTTGAATTCAAGCTCCATGTTTCACATCACAAAACAATAATTATTTACGTCACCAACTGAGTTAAGACCAGAATCATTTCCACCACAGGGAGATTTAGGTTTAAACGTATTTTAATATTCAGCCAGAAAACAGAAATGAGCAGGAATTCAAAATAAACGCTTTTATATTTGTAAAAGGGTTATATTTCAGAGAATAAACGTTTTATTTTCAAAAATGGATTTTAAATGTTATTTAAAGCGGGTTTCTGAGTTCCACTCCGGGCCAGAAGGTGGCAGTGATCACGGTTAAACAGGAGAGCCGGTGTTTCCCCTGCGTCTCTTCACCGCTCCGCATCGCCAGGCACCAAAATCAGCCACTTATCTGGAGAACTACGGAAACCGTGAAGGCTCAAACGTGCTTCTGCGAAGTCGTCTCACTTTATTGACTTTTTGCAACTGCTGTCATCATACAAACACACACATAAATACTACATATGGTGTAATATACAAGAGTATTATTATACAAGTACTACTATAGCTACATTCTGATAGTTGTATGTAATCTCAATCTGCCTCTTAATGCTCAGATTCTGCTGCCCCAATTTAACAGGGGGAACAAAATCTGATGGGTGGATTTTGGCCACCAGATGCTGTTTATGCACATATTCATAAAACATAAAGAATTACTTAAACAAGCTTTTCTTACAGAAATGGAGTGAAAGGGAAAATGTATTTTAAACAGATTTTCACAGACTAAATTATTTTAAATGTTTTATTTACAATTTCCACAAAAGAAAATAAGCACAGCAGTTATTCCCTCTATAAACTCGTATATAAATGTTAAACTATTAAATTCTAACATTCAGTGATAGTTGTTGTTAATGTTAAAGCATTAAATCTCGTTTTATTGGGAATTAATTAACTGATTTTTCTTTTAAAAGTTCAATATGTTCAAACATTCAGAGCAAATAATGCAAACTGCCTTTTAATGCAAAGTTTGTAAAGCAACAAGTAATAACCTCTGCATAAACGAGACTCACATAAAGATATAATTAGAAATCTGAGTTTTTGTCCAGTTAAGTTGGATTTTTGGTCATAAAACAAAACAAGGCCTCACTGATCTATAAATGAAAAGAAATCCTTCAACTTTCTTCTATTTTAGGAAGCCCAGCATCAAAGTGCATGAAACAGGAAACATCAGACTTAATTCTGTTCATGTTTCAGTAAAACAGAAAGAGATCCAGGATGTTCTTCAGGTTGCAGTAAAAACAACATGGAGCATCGATGGGATAAATGCAATATTGTAGTGCTGCTGTATCACAGTTTTACTCATGTTTCGTTTTTGTGTTTCTTCCAGGGACCGGGGCTTCAGTGGTGGAGTGTCTGGTCTTGTGTTTAGTTGGAGATTTTTCTGTTTGCTGCATTTCATCCTTTTCTTCACTGCATGTTGCTTCTTTCCACTGGTAAGCCTCAGTTTGCTTTTAAATTTAAACATTTTATTACAATCAATTTTGTTAAAATGCATTCACTGTTTTAACCCTTCAGTATCAGGTTATTGTTAATTTAAAAACATTGAAACTTAATATATTTTTGTAGAACCACAGCAGCCAATGTTGATGCACAAAAAGAGTCATTTTATCATTTCACAACAGATTTGACATCATCCATCATCTAAACACAATCTGTGAAAAAACAGATCAAGCAAAAACATTTGAGAATTTATTAGTTTTCATCACATTAATAAAATTACTGTATGTGACTGCAGTGTTAATCCACACAACACCCAGTGTTAATGCATTTCAATAACTGTCACCAATTAAACAGAGAAATTTGTCCTTTTATCATTTCACATCATGCATGATTTCAACTCTATTGTAAGAATTTAATGCAGTCCTTTATCAACTACAAACCATCAAACATGCCGTTAATGTTAATAGAGTATTTTTTCCTGAACACTCTGCTGACAAACTGTCCAACTTATGGAAAACATTAAATTGCTTCTTTGAAACAAAATTTTACCGCATGTCAAATTAAAGCTGGAACAGATGTCATTTGGACAAGTACGATGGGTGGAAGGTTTCTCTTTTGTGAGTTCTGATGTGGTAAGTGTAACTATTTTTATGGCCAAAACATTTCCCACAGGTTCCACATATGAAAGGCCTCTCACCTGTGTGAATTCTCACGTGGCTATTCAAAATCCGCTTTTCACGGAAACATTTTCCACAGGTTTCACATGAGAAAGGCTTTTCACCTGTGTGAGTTCTCATGTGGGTATTCAAAACATGCTTTTCACGGAAACATTTTCCACAGGTCTCACATGAAAAAGGCTTTTCACCTGTGTGAATTCTCACATGGTTATCCAAATGGATTTTTTGATTGAAACATTTTCCACAGGTTACACATGAGAAAGGCTTCACACCAGTGTGAGTTCTCATGTGGCTATTCAAATTGGCTTTTTGATTGAAACCTTTTCCACAAGTTGCACATGAGAAAGGCCTCTCCTCAGTGTGAACTCTCATGTGGGTATTCAAAATATGTCTTTGACGAAAACATTTCCCACAGATTTTACATGAGAAAGGCTTCTCACCTGTGTGAGTTCTGATGTGCCTAATCAAAGTATTTTTTTCGCTGAAACCTTTTCCACAGGTTATACATGCAAAAGGTTTCTCACCTGTGTGAGTTCTCATGTGATTATTCAAACTACACTTGTGACGGAACGTTCTCCCACAAGTTACACATGAGAAAGCTCTCTCCTCTGTGTGAGTTCTCATGTGGCTAATCAAAATATATTTTTGCCGAAAACATTTCCCACAGATTTCACATGAGAAAGGCTTCTCACCTGTGTGAGTTCCCATGTGGCTATTCAAATTACATTTTTGACTGAAACCTTTTCCACAGGTTACACATAAGAAAGGTTTCTCACCTGTGTGAGTTCTCATGTGGATCGTTAACTCAGTGTTTAATTTGAAACTTTTCCCACATACATTACACTGTTTACATTTTTTTAATCTGTAAAGTTCCTTGTCCTTCACGCCTTTCTCTGCATTGTCACTTTCACCTCTGCTTTTCTCAACTCTCTTCTGGTGTGAGAACATTTGGTTTCCACTGAGTTCTGGTTGTTGGTGATCTGTTTCATTATTAGACGCAGTTGGGATTAATGGATCCGTTTCCTGCTTCAGTACTTCCTGGTTATAATCCTGATTGATGCCTTCAGCCTCAATCTTTACCATCTGCTGGGATTCTGATTGGTGATCGTCTTCCTTCAGTTGCAGCTCCAGTTCCTCTGGTTCTACTTTGATGTCAACTGATCCAGAACCTGTTACCATAAATGTATCAGTCTCTTGCTTTGGGTTTTCGTCCTGACTGATGTCTTCATCATCAGTCTTGACCACCTGCTGAGATCCTGGTTGACAATCTTCTTCCTTCATTTGTTGCAGTTCTACTTCCTTTGGTTCCTCTTTGACTTCAAGAGATCCAGAATTTGTTTCTGTTGAGTCATCTGTTACCTGCTTCAATATTATCTGTTGTCCTTGCTTTACCACCTGCTGAGGTTCTGATCCGTACTCCTCTTTGACTTGTGGAAGTTCTGGTTCCTCTTTTTGAGACTCCGTCGGATCCACAGCAGAAATCTCTTGTTGGTTGAGGTTTAAATGATGAGCAAGAACATCTTCCTTAATGGCAGACATAATGTGACAAATCTGGGGGAAAGGGAGAAACAAAATATAAAATTTTAATTTTAGTTAAATAGCAACAGCAGCAGTTTCTCTGTTTTCAGTGAACCAGTTGTTGAACCAGGAGCCTCTCAGCTGAAGGAACTCAACATTGTGAAGACTCAGATAACGTCGGCGCTCGCTGTTCAGTTTTTATCTTGTGCAAACATGAGGGCAGACCAAGGTTTGTGTTGCTTAGAGTCAAAGTGAGCACAACATTAAAGCTACTGGTGATGCACAACCTGAAAGGGATGAACAAGGATCCATGATAAAACTGTAGCTTTTAAACCGGGCCAGAGGGGGAACCACCGTGAACGGGTCAACATTACGCTCCGACTCTAAACGTGGAGCAGCTCATCTTTCTCTCTCATCCTCATCGATCATCTTTGCCTGTTTTTTATTTAACATACTCAGTTTTTATAGTTACTCTTTGTCTTACATTCATTCCTGCTTTTTATTCATGACCAGAAAATAAACAAGTCTGTTCTTACAGACATCTGGGTAAAATCTGTTTGGACGGGACGTTTATGCTGCTAAGAAACAGAACAGACTGATCTTTACCTGGACTCTGAGGCTTTGGGGTGAATCCAGGAGAATCCAGGTGACTCTCTTGGATTCACCTGGATTCACCTGGATAGGTTTTAACTAGGACTTTGGCAGTGATGTTACCTCCAAACATCAGCAGAAACTAAGAGGCAACGCGATTACCTCCCAATATGAACACAGAGAAAACCAAAAACCGTGAATGAAACCAGTCGCTTCTCAAACGACCAGACAAGTTTCTGTTTCCTGCACAAAACGGTCTGATGTTTCTTCTCTTCAGAACCAGCTGGCTCTGGTCCATCAGAACCAGCTGGCTCTGGTCCATCAGAACCAGCTGGCTCTGGTCCATCAACATAGTTCTGGATTCAACAGGTTGGAATGAAACGTTTATGAATGGATCAGTGATGTCAGAATCGTGTTACTATTTCAAATCCAGTAATCAGATTACTGATTACTGGATCAGTAATCTAGTAATTAGATTACTTATCCAAATCACTGTGTTACTGTTTTCTTTAGTAATTTAATTGGATTTCCTGTACGTATCTTGGGAAGTCGCC
Source organism: Poeciliopsis retropinna (assembly GCA_010277075.1). Classification (NCBI taxonomy): domain Eukaryota; kingdom Metazoa; phylum Chordata; class Actinopteri; order Cyprinodontiformes; family Poeciliidae; genus Poeciliopsis; species Poeciliopsis retropinna. Next base: position 499,308 of record VMRM01000003.1, read on the forward strand.
GCCGTTTCTATGCGACAGAAACAGAAACCATGGAGGGAAAAACTGGAACCATTAGAGTTTCTGTCTCCGATTATCACCAGCAGCTTTGGGCTCGTTTTTTCTAAAGTCGCTAGCAAACAAAATGAGTCGCGGGTTGTGGGTTCATTTGGAAATGAGCAGAAACACAATTAATCTGACATCCAGGCAGTTTTAGTCAGGCTCTTCCTGTCCATGTATTCCTGGACGATCCGTCCTGCTGCAGGACGGATATATGAATATATGAACATATATGAATATATGTTCATAGAAATATATTTATATGACCTGTGAACGATAATATGAACGACGCAACAAACATGAAAACAGCAAATGAAACTGTCCATAAAGTTGCACAACTAAACATCATTATAATTATTAATAAGATAAATGTCAGATCTGTGCATCCATCTGAAACAGGTTTTCACCAGTGATCATGTGACCAATGTTTCCATTGCAGTTCTGCAAAATTCATCCATTATGATGAAAGTACGGCTGAAAAACCAAAAAAACTGAGTTTTCTCAACATGGACCTGCAAACTTTCATTCATTGTATTTTTTCATTTCTTGTTTGCAGATTCACAAACCCTCCTGGGTCTGAACCACCTGAACTCCTGAACTCCAGTCTGAATGAATCCAACTGCTCAGCAGAGAAAATGAGAAAAATCTGCACATCAACACAACACCATACGCTAAAATATAACTCCACCAACTCAACCACAAAAAGCCAGAAGACATCGTTAATCCGTTCAGCTCCTCCTGCCGCCTGGATATCCGACCCAGCTGCTGTTCAGCGAACGGTACCGGTTCTGTTAGAGCCGCTGAAGACAGGAGCCAGCAGTGGCCGGCTAGTCCAGTAAGTAAATACTTACAGCAAAAGAGATTAAACATTTTATTTCCTTTCACTGCTCACTTCCTATTGTATAAACTGCAGTTTATTATTTATCATTTCATTATTTTTGCTGAATCGTGATAAACTGCCTCGTTATGCCTTAAATCAAAATGAACAAAACTGACATACAGCGCCTTGCTAAAGTATCCGACCCTTGAACTTCTCAACCTTCAAACATAAAGATCTAAAATTTGTATTATTTTGTGAAGAATCAACAACAATCATGAGATGGAACGAAATTTATTGGATATTTTAAAACTTAAATAAAACCCTGCAGAGTGGGGCGTGCCATATTATTGCCCCCCTGCATTAAGACTCTGTAGCGCCACCTTTTGGTGTGATTACAGCTGCAGTCTCTTGGTTTTGACTCCATCAGTTTTGCACATAGACAGCCTGAACTTCTGGCCCATTCTGCCTTAAACCAGCTGGATGGAGATGCTTTCCACAGATTCTCCATTGGATTCAGGTCTGGACTTTGACTAGGCCATTCCAACACCTGGATATGTTCATTGGTGAACCGTTATATTGTAGGTTCATGTTTGGGATGGTTGTCTTGTCGGAGGGTAAATCTTCGTCCCCTCTCAGGCCTTTAAGGCTCCAACAGTATCGGAGCTGCCTGCTGTTCCTTGGTCTTCATGAAGCTTTAACAACCTGAGACCCTCAGAGCAGCAGGAGCATTTGCCCTTCATTACACACAGCTGCTTCTGCTGACCATCAGTCATTCAGGACAACATTCAGAGATCCAAACTGAACCTCTGGACTTCAGTAAAGGGCCCGATAATATGACACGCCCCACTTTGCAGGTTTTTATTGATCAAGTTTTAAAATATCCAATAAATTTTGTTCCACCTCACGACTGTTGATTATTCACAAAATTATACAAATTTTAGTTCTTTATGTTTGAAGCCTGAAAGGTTCAAGAAATATTTTTATACATTGCTGGGACTTGGCTGTACTTTCTGTCGAAGGTTTTCAATATTTGGATTATATTTAGCTCTCTGACGTTAGTAAGAGGCGTTACCAGCAGAGGGGCGCCTGCAGCTGACAGTAAAAAATAAAGTATGCTTTTATTTCTGGAGCCTTAAACTTCCCAGATATTTAATTTCTACATATTTATAGGTTCAGTCATCCAGGACATAAAAACAAAACATTGCAAAAAAGTTTAAAGCAACTTAGGTTGTAATTTAAATAACATGACTCGTGTTGAGAGTCTCTACAATAAGTTAATATTTATGAGGAGTTTCCATCATTAAAGTTTGTTTTTACTCAGTTAAGTTTCAGTGAACCAAACTAGAAACATTTGAGTTTTAGTTTGACTGTTTGATATGAACTTTGACCCTTGAAGCTTGAACACAATAACGGAAATTTAACGTCTCATTGTGACGTAATGACGCCTCATCATGAACTGGGTTTATGGACGTTATGGGAAAAGAGTCTGATGTGTTTATTTATAATAACTGTTATAGTCTTGTACAGAACATCATTACTGCTGTTGCTGTAATTTCTATTGTTTGAACCTTTACAAGCAGAATTCGCCCTTTGATAAAAGCTGGAGTTGTTTTGATCTGTTTAGTTCGGATAATATTCATCTAAAGAACTGAAGATTCATTAATATGAGCAGAGCAGGGATTTAAATCAGGCTGTAAAGCAGAAACTAGCAACATGTCGCAGCTGCAGTACAGCCTGATCAGAAACTACCTGATGATCGATCCTTCCTCCTCCTCCGCTGCTGTTCGATGTTTCGTCTCTCTGATCGATTCTCTCTGAAGATTAACCGAAGATCTTGTTACTATAAACTCTTCGACATTCAGCTCCCGCAGCAACGCCGCTTTTTAACCGCCGATAAACACAAAGAAGCTGGAAGCTAACGCTGCTAGCTCAGTGTTGGTTACTTCCGCCGGAAGTGTCACATGAAGATCTACCTCAGAAATAAATAAGACGCTTTTATTTCCGCCTCTGACTACAAATATTTAATTATGTACAAATAATTCTTTTGCTTGTTTTGACACATAAAATATATTTTCTAGCGCATTAATTGAACTTTATACAAATAAAAATTAAAAAGCTGAATTAGAAGCTCCATGCTGGAACTAAGAAATGTATTGTCTGTTTCTGGGGTAGATCAACATGTGATACGTCCGGCGGAAGTAAACGATATGGCGCTAGCAGGGCTAGCTTCCGGGCTGCTTCTGACTGTCTCCAGTAACAATAAATTAACCAGAGAGACGATAAATATCCACCAACCCGGAGGAAGAGATCGACCTTCAGCTCAGACTGCTGGGTTCCGGCCGGAAAACCCAAATCATCCCCGAACCTCCAGGTTCGGGTGTTTCTGATCCGGACTCTGTCGACATGTTGCTGAGGTTTGATATTAAAACTACACTTATCATTTACCAACACTGTAAATACATATGCTTCTGAAAATATTGACAAAATAATAATCAGAGATCCAGATATAGAGATGTTGTTTTTGCTGCAGCGCCCCCTGCTGCTTGGCATCAGGACAGATGACATCAGGCAGATTAACTATTATTCCTCAATGTCTGATTAAATATGCATCGTTTCTTCTATTGAACATGGAAATGATTCCAAAGTCTCCAAAAGACAATAAGGCAGTAAAAACATCCTGCTGAGTCACGTCACGTTTCAGTAAAACAGAAATTAGGTTGTAGTAAATAGAAACTAGAAAAACATCTTTTAATCTACTGATGGAAACGACTTCATTTAAAATCAAATGAATGAATATTAACAGTTTTAGTTCACATCACTGTTGGATCATAATAGTTCTTTAACTAAATATTAGTTTGCTGAGATGTGGATTTCAGTACTTTGTTTCATTTAATTTTAATTTACAGTTAATCATAAAATATTATTTAAACAATAAAACACAATGGTATTAGAGAAGTAGATCTGCCTTTTGTTATAGTTTTGGACATTGTTTGTGGTGTCCCCTAAGGGTCAACATTGGGACCAATTTGGTTTCTGTTGTGCATATAAATTAGCATAAATATAAACTGTAATGGAATTTTCCCACAGGTTTGGAGTATTCAGTTACATTAATTTCAGTGGTTATCAGAAATGCACAGAGGGTAGAGTTATAGGTAAATACTGTCATTTATTCAGAAGCAGATGAAGAAATGGATCGTAGATGGCAGTTAAGATTTCACTTAGTCTATAACTTTCAGTGTCAGCATGATTGCTATAATTCATCGCTGTAATTAATATTTAACACAATCAGAAAAATCAAATCACTGAGAGTGGTGGACAATAAAACAAACATGAGCAGTTTTAGTTCTTTAGGGTTAAATTACATGTTGTGTTTTTCCCTTTTTCAGATTTGCCACAAAATTATGTCTGTTATGAGGCCAGATGTTCTTGCTCTGGATTTTATCCTCAACCAACAAGAGATTTCTGCTCTCAACCAGAAGGGAACCAAATCTCCAAAACCCAAAGGAGGAGAGGAAGAGGAACCAGAACTTATACAAGTAAAAGAAGATGCGTTTGAATCAGAACCTCAGCAGTTTGTAAAGAAAGAAGGAATAGAAACTTCAATTGAAACAGATTCTGGATCTCTTGAAATAAAAGGAGAACCAGAAGGGCTACAACTGAAACAAATGAAGGAAGATGATTGTCAATCAGAATCTCAGCAGATGGTAAAGGTTGAGGTAGAAGACGTCCGTCTGGATGGAAACCAGGACTTACTACAGGAGGAGACGGATACAGTAAAGGGAACTGATTCTAAATCTCCGGAACTCAAAGAGGAACCAACTGAACTTGAACCTATCCAAGTGAAGGCAGAAGATCCTGGATCAGGACCTGAGCTGATGGTAGAGAAAGAGGCTGAAGCCATCAGTCTGGATGGAAACCAGGAAGTACTGAAGCAAAACGTTGATACCGTAATCCTAACTTTTTTTGATGATGAAACAAACCACCACCAACCTGTAATCAGTGAAAACAAAATCCTGATTCAGAACCTCCCTAAAGCAAAATATCAGGACATAAAGAGTCACAAGGTGTCAGATTCCAGTAGAGATGATCAGCACCAGAAGAGAGCTCAGAAAAATAGAGGACAAAGTGACGATGTAGAGAGAAGTATGAAAGGCAGGAAAATACACAAAGGTAAAATGTCCAAGCGATGTAAAGTGTGTGGGAAAATTTTCAAATGTATCAGTGATTTAAGTATTCACAAAAGAATTCATGCAGATGAGAAGCCTTTCTCATGTCTAACTTGTGGAAAAAGTTTCAACCAAAAAGGTAATATGATTAGTCACATGAGAACTCACTCAGGTGAGAGACCTTTCTCATGTGAAATATGTGGAAAAGGTTTCAGTCAAAAAGGTAGTTTGAGTAGCCACATTATAATTCACAAAGTAGAGAAGCCTTTCTCATGTATAACCTGTGGGAAAGGTTTCAATCAAAGGAGTCATTTGACAAGCCACATTAGAACTCATACAGGTGAGAGGCCTTTCTCATGTGAAACCTGTGGAAAAGGTTTTATTGAAAAAACTAATCTGCTTAAGCACCTGAGAACTCACACAGGTGAGAAACCTTTCTCATGTGAAGCTTGTGGAAAATGTTTCAGTCAAAAAAATATTTTGAAAGGCCACATGAGAACGCACACAGGTGAGAAACCGTTCTCATGTGGAAGCTGTGGAAAGTGTTTTAGGCACAAACATAGCTTGGATGTACATATGAGAATTCACACAGGAGACAAACCTTTCTCATGTGGAACCTGTGGAAAAGGTTTCAGCCATAAAAGTAGTTTGAATTACCATGTCAGAATTAACACAAAATAGAAACCTTTCTTCTGTCATATCTGTGGTCAGCATGTCTGTTGTAGCTGTTTCCTTTTTCTGTGACTGTTTTTTTTTACATTTTGTAAAAGTTTTTAAAATCAGATCTGAAGCCCTGTGGACTTCTGTTTGAGAAAACTCTTTACTCTCAGGTGGATTTCCAGTCTTAGCTGAGGAGAGAACATCAAACTTAGTTGTTTTTGTTCTTTTGAGCAGCTTGTCAGGAGTGATGTTTAGGAAAACTCCACACCGACTATGGAATAATTTCTGAAAGATGAAAACTTGTAATGCGTTGTCACAATAAGTGTTTTACTTTGTGTTACCACACATGATGCATGAAGTGAAATATCAAAATAACATTTCTCTGTATTTACTACGTGACAACCATTAAAATGTATTAACAGTCTGGATGTTGTGTGGATTAATGCTGCGGTAAATAAATTAAATTAAATTAAATTAAATGAATCCGTCTCATGTTCTATCGAATCACAACTGAATCAAAACATCTTAAACCAGGTTTGCATCTTTCAGCTTCTTTGATAAATTATGAACCTCATGTGACAATTCTTCCTACTGGACTTGATCTTCACTTTAATTGAAGCAACAGAATCAATTTGGACAATTTAATTTCAGAATGTAAATTATGTAGACATGGGGTTGTCTTAAAACTGAATGCCTACCAGGATTTATGTGCCTTGTTTGATTATCTTTGGTTCTAAAGATTCATAAATTCAGAAGTATAACAAAAATGTCATATTTTGTAGCTGTAGGGTTGTATGCTTCAGAAAGAGAAGAATATATTTAAGTTCCAGGCAGCTCAGTTTTAGTCAGTGAGGCAGAAACAATACTTTTACAACTAGGATTAAAAAAAAAACCTTCCTGTAATAAAAAATGGCTGAAATATGTCAGTTATCCTGCTCTATCTGTTGCTGTGCAGCTATATGGAGGAAAGAACAACCACTTTTCCTCACTGCTACGTTCTTTGACTTCATTGCAGCTATTGTGCTTACAAACCGTTTCACTACAGAGGCTCTTTAGTCTCTTTAGCAACTAAAAGTTGTTGCTATCACTGTTACTGGGGTATAAATATAATAAACAATGTTTTTCCTGGTGGGGGCGCAGGTACAGCCTGGTGGCCCGCCAGGCTGATAATACTGAGATGTGCTCTCTTCCATTCTATAGGTATGAAAACTGGCTGAGAGCTAACAGCATTTCTCTCCTATATGAAGCTCCTAATGCAGCTTCTACTATCAATACATGCTTTTCCTTTTTCATAGAAAGTATTCCTGAATCAGTGTTTGTGTTTGTATCTCAGTTGTGCAGAAAGCCACTCACTGGATGAACATGGACAGGAAGCTGTACTCCTGTGATTTATGTGATTAGTACTTTATACTCTGCAGTGGTTTGACTCGTCACAGGAAAACACATAGATGAAGGGCCACATTCCTGTAAATCATGGCAGAAATCTTTCCTGCGCAGTATGTCTGCACCAAAACCTCCCAAAGGTAGGAAACCTTACTCCTGTGATCTGTGTGATGAAGTTTGGCTCGGCATCATAAAATTTACTTGTGTGTTGAGATTTATTCTTGTGATGTGTTAAAAAAATATATTTTTGTGACCAAGGGAGTTTGGCTTGTCACAAAAACATTTACCAAGAAAAATGGCCTTATTGCTGTGAATTATGCAAGAAATCTTTCCTAAGAAATATTGGTTTGACTAATCACCTTGAAACGCACAAAAACAATACACCGTATCCTTGTGACCTGTGACCTGTGATGTAAAAGCTTCTGACCCCGGCTGGAGTTTGGCCTGAAGAAGAATTTAACCTTAATGTAATTCAGTTTAAGTTGAAAGTCAGAATTTTACTGCAAATGTTAAGAAGCTTTGCAGAGCAAAGATATTCATAATTAAATCATCAGACAGGTTTGCATTTTAGTTATAATGCAGTAAAATCAAAATCAGTTTATGCCAGTTTGTTAGTTTTCTAAAGGAAGGAGAGAACAAGAAGTTTTTGTCAGCAGAAGCTTAGCAGCAATCTGCAGCCTTAACAACAGAAAGACATTTTTACTCTCAGACGAGCCAAATTAAACTCACTTAGAGCCGCAAAAAATTTGAAATAAGAACCACCATTTTGTTTCTGTTTTTAGAATTTAAAATAAAAATTAACAGAATTTAGCACAAAGTGGATGAAACTTCTTTTTTTTTTTTTACTTCTGTGGGACAGAAATTGATGTAAAAAATAAAATGCACACACAGATTCCAGCAGGACAGGAGAAGAGGCCTAAAAGCATCTTACTAGTGCTCTTAGTGTCGCACTTTGTGGAATTTCAATGTAAATATTGAAGGAATAAGCTAAACATTTGTTAGAAAACAGAGTTTGTTATTTCCCAAGTAAGGACCTCAACTGATTATCAGGATGGAATAACCCAGTAGCTGTTTTATGATAATAGATGTAGAGAATTTGGAGTTTCTTCATCAGAAAACTCTTTTTACAGAATAGAAGCTTCTCTCCAAAGTCCAAGAGTTTCAAAATAAAGTAAAAGGCTCGACATTTTTGAAGAGAACACTGATGAACTAATCTCATGACTTCAGTCTGAACACAGCTTGTAGGTTTTTTCAGCCAGAAAAATGCTGATGGTGCAACAGTCGAGGCTTTTATTTGAGATCATAAAGAACCTCAGACCAGTGTGTTTGGAGTTCAGATTTTCTTTGAGAATATCTCTAATCTGTCTGAATATGTTTAGTTAAGATTTTACAAACATTCTTACTGTATGCTTACATCATTATGTTGCATCAAGATCAAGTTTTTGTTTGAAACGTTCTTTTCTTTTTAAGTTTTTTTGAGAAATTGAATGTGTTTACATTAAGTTTAATCTTTAACAAAATTTACTGGAATAAATATTTATAATCCATAGCAGTTCTTATGTTTAGAATTGAGTTTAGGATATTTAATCATTTATCACTTCTTATTATAATTTTTATAAAAATTTTGATTTATTGTTTTATTACATTTGAGTTGATATTTTAAAAAACTGTATTGTCTGGATTATTTTGACTATTTTCTCTGTATAAATAAGTAATACATTTAAAAACATCACGATTGAAGATGCTTCTTATTTTCAAACTATTTTTAATATGTTGTTCTGCTTGACTTAAATTACGAAACAATTCAAAACTACATTAATTTGCACAAGATATTGTAGTGAAATAACATGCACTTAAATATATTGTATGTAACAGAATAGAATATTTTACTGAAGTTACTATATTTTGCACAAATTGCATGTTTTACATCATGTAAATTTTTGTATGTAAAATCTTTGCTGACATAAAGGTTTAAATGTTTTCATATTTATAGTAGAATATTCTGAGTTCTTTCAGAAAATACAATCATGTCTGGAATTAAAGCTATTAGGAAAAAAACTCATGTTTGCAGCTGAAAGCGGAACTTAAGAGGCCGCAACTGTTTCCACCGGAAGTCTCCTACTGGTACTTCCGGCGGAAGTGATGCGCTAGCAGCGTTAGCTCCCAAGCTACTTTGTGTTTATCGTGGTTTTCAAGAAGTTTTCTGCTGTGTGAGTTGAACATTTCAGTGTCTGTAGTAACGACGTGTTGGGTTGATCACCAGAGAGAATCCATCCGCCAGAACCGCCAGGTATTTCAGCTGTTCGGCTCTGAATGAACCAACACGGAACTAGTTGATATCGCGGAGGAAGCAGGACCGTCCTGCTCCTTTATTTTCGTCGTTTATAGTTATTTGTTTTCTTTCATTTGTATTTTTGAGAAACTGGAAACAGTAGATCAAAACCGGTGTGAAAAGTATTCATCAATGAAGAAACAAGATTCTCCGGATTTCCGGGTATTTTAGTGGTTTTGTTTGGTTCTGACCCACATTGTTCCTCTGGTTTGATCATGTTCATTGATCATTCATTGATCATTCATAAAAAACCTCTATAAACACCACCCAAAATAAAACAGTAAGTAATATAAAACCAGCTGTCAGATAAAACAAAAACATTACTGAAAACAAAAAAGCACAGGCTTCTTTCACTTTATTTCCTCTTTGAAAAATTCATCATACAAACAACTGAATTGATCTTTCATTCACAGAGTTAGACAGTAACTCTGTGATTTTGGTTGTTTTGTGCAGACAGAAAACAAATTAAAGCTCAGTTTCCCTCTCATCAGACTAAATTTCTGTTGTTTTGGGTTGATGACAGATTTATTTCTGCTTGTCTTCAGAATCTGAAGTTTACATAAATCCACCAGAATCCCTCTGGTTTCCTTCCTCAGGAACAAAAACATGCTGTCAACCCAAACCAAGAATGATTCAATCACTATTAAAGGAACTAACTGGTCAGATAGCATTTGGTGATATCTACAATATGTGATCCTGAATCAATTTTAAATATAAGGGTCATGTCACTGCAAGGCATTTACAAGAAATCCAATTGAATCAAATCATACAGACAGATTTTAAGTTTTCCTAGCTGTTTAACAATGCATTAAGTTTGTTTACTATTCAGTTTGGTTAAAAGTTTTTCTGACTTGCAGCATTCACTCCAACTGGAAATGCATGTAGCGACAGTGGAGAGGAAAACTCTCCTCTAACTGGAAGAAGCCTGCAGCAGAACTGAGCCTGGTTCTTTAACCGCCAGCCGGGGCTGAAAAAACAAAGCAGACTCAGAACTATTGCTGTCAGATTAATCAATATGTTGTTATAATTGGTACTGGACCATTATTCAGATTCAAACGGACTTGTTCATATTTGCCCAGATTGTCCCAGCAGCATCGATCCAGAAAGAGCAAACAGAGACTTTCTGAGGCGGACGGACAGGAAATGCTGCAACACTGATGTTTGGGAAAAACGTAAAAAGGTAAGTGAAGCTTCTGCATCAGATGATGAGGCGAAGCGATTGGCTGATATCAGCTAACGCTAGCCGTCTACATGGCCTGTCTGTAGGCTGGTGGATCAATAGTGATAAATTTGCAGTCATTGAATGGATTGGAGCCTTTTTCATTTATTATAACAACCAGTAAAACATTTTTTGTAACAAAAACAGTAATTAGAGTCAAACATTTTTCTTGTTAAAGCAACAAGCTTAACTTGAGATAAAACAAATATTTATAGCTGAAATGAATTGGCCAAATATCCATTATTTATCCATTAATATTTCTTTTTGTAGCTTATAAGGGGAAATTAAAGACACTGAAAATAATTTAATGTTACAGTTCAGAGGAAAATCCTTGCATTTGGCAGTTTAGTAATGGTTTTACTTGAACAAAGAAACAAGTTAGAAAGATTCTCCATTAAAATGTTGAGTTTCAAAAAGCTGCAAACAACAGAAGCATTAAACTAGAAACTATTGAAGAGCAGTAATAAAATCAACTCCAGTTTTTTACAGTTCTTCTCATTGTGTAAGAACAGGATGAGAGTCATGGTCAGTTATAAAAAGTTATCACAAGGGATGCATGATAACTTTATTTTCACACAGATAATCAATAGTTTTCTAATCCTAAAAGCCAATAACGCATAATAACCAATAACATACCTAGAAATAAGAGAGGCTGGTAAACAAAAATATAAACTGTGACATCAACAGTCCAACAAAACCAGGAACATCTGACGTTAAAAAACTTAAAATACTGTGAAAAATCTATTAAGCCACATTTGCAAAACATGAACAGAAACCAGATCTGACATGTAAATCTATTTAAATAAGGTCTACATTAAGGATTGTTTCCCTGGTTTTCACGTATTAAAACTATAACTCACTCAGTCATTGGAGGCTTTCTGCAGTTTGCCGTCAGTTACTGATCTGACTGATGATAGGCCGGCGTCGGTGGAGAGTAGTAGCTAGCATTAGCATCGGAGGGGCTGGGGTCTGGCAGCCTAGTTCAATCACAGTTAAAGCTTTCAGCATCCTCAGTTCAGAAACAACATTTTCCTTCTGCTGGAGCTGCTGCTGAGGCGACTGCTGCAGCAATCGATTCATTGACCTGAGTTAGCAGAACAGGTGATGGGAGCAGCAGACATCACAAAGTCATAGCAGTCCAGCAACTTTCATGTGGTTGGCCAAACGCCTTCAACTATTCTTTAAGCATCGAAAGAGAAACAGATAAATTCAATAAATTTCCCTCAAGCGAAAATTTGTCTTAACGTCATTCTACAAGCAATGTTTCAGTAATTAAAGCTTATTCCCACCTGAGAGCTTTTAACTCGTTCTAGTCACTATTTTAACAGCTGGTCTGGATTCCTGCAGGTCTTCCACTGCATCATGTCTGTTGCTGCCTGTCAAGAACTTCCTGATCTGATAACTGGAGGCAGAAACTCCATTCCTGTCAATGAGACGCCAAACCATTTACAAATAAAGGAGGAACAAGAAGAAGCAGAACCACAGCAGGCGGGTGAGCAACCAGAACCTCAGCCTCAGAAAGTAGAGCATGTTGAAGTGTGGGTCTTTCAGGACCAGCAGCAGACCAGCATCTCTACGGCTTTTGGGGAACCAGAACAACACAACCAACCAGAACAGCTGCATGTTATAAAGGAGGAAACAGAATCTGTGGAGATTAAAGCAGAACCAGAGGATTTCTACAAGAGTCAGGATGAAGGTCTGCTTGAGGTGAAACAGGAGCCTGAAACCTCCATAGTGACTCCAACTAATCACAACATTGATCCAGAACCAAGCACCAACCAGCCGGTCTCACTGGGCTGCCCTGAAGAACTGAACCCACAGCAGGGAGGAAGCAACCAGAACACATATTCTTGTAACGTGTGTAAAAAATCTTTCACAGCTCGTAAGAATTGGATTTATCACCTTAAAACCCATAAAGAGGAGAAGCCTTTCCTGTGTCTGACTTGTGGAAAAGGTTTCATTTGGAAATCGGCTTTAACGCTTCACCTTAGAACGCACACAGATGAGAAACCGTATCCCTGTGAACTGTGCGACAAATCTTTCAGTAAAAAGAGTTACTTGGCTCGTCACATAAGGGTTCACGGGGATGAAAGGCCGTTTCCTTGTGACTTGTGTGGGAGAACATTTAGACACAGTAGTAATCTGGCCCATCACCGTAAAGCTCATACAGCTGACAAACCTTATTCCTGTGACTTGTGTGACAAACAGTTCAGCGAACACAGTAGCTTGGCCAACCACCTTACGACTCACTCAGACGAGAAACCTTACCCCTGTGAACTGTGTCACAAATCTTTTAATAAAAGGAGTTATTTGGCTCGTCACATAAGGATTCACGGGGATGAGAGGCCGTTTCCTTGTGACTTCTGTGGGAGAACATTTAGACACAGTAGCAATCTGGCCCATCACCGGAGGGCTCACACAGGTAAAAAGGTTTATTTCTGTGACTTGTGTGACAAACCTTTTAGCAAACATAGCAGTTTGGCCGATCACCTTAAAACTCACACTGATGAGAAGCTGTATTCTTGTGAACTGTGTGATAAATCCTTCAGTAAAAAGAGGTATTTGACTCGTCACCGAAGGATTCACGGGGATGAGAGGCCGTTTCCTTGTGACTTTTGTGGTAAAACCTTTAAACACAGCAGTAATCTGGCTCGTCATCATAAAGCTCATACAGCTGACAAGCATTATTCTTGTGAACTGTGTGAGAAACATTTTATGGACCAGAGTAGTTTGGCTGATCACCTTAGAACTCACACAGATGAGTTGGAGTATCCCTGTGATCTGTGTGATAAATCCTTTAATAAAAGGAGTCATTTGGCTCGACACAGTAGGATTCACAAGGATGAGAAACCTTTTTCTTGTGATTTGTGCGGTAGACACTTTAGACACAGTAGTAATTTGTCCGAACATCGTCGAACTCACGTGACTGACAGGCATTATTCTTGTGACCTGTGTGACAAACATTTTATCAACCAGAGTAGTTTGGCTTGTCACCTTACAACTCACACAGACGAGAAACCGTATCCTTGTGAACTGTGTGATAAATCCTTCAGTAAAAGGAGTTATTTGGCTCGACACAGAAGGATTCACTGGGATGAGAGGCCGTTTTGTTGTGACTTCTGTGGTAGAACCTTTAAACACAGCAGTAATTTGGCTCGTCACCGCAGAGCTCACACAGGTGAGCCAAACAACTCCTGTTGTTTGGCTCTTCACAAAGATAAGAGGCCTTATTCCTGTAAATTGTGCAAAAAATCTTTTAGAAAAAATATTGATTTGCTTCGTCACCTTCACACTCACACAGGTGAGAAGCCATGACCTCTGTAGGAAACGTGTCCAGCCATTTCCTTGTGACGAACATTTTGTAATTTAGCTCTTAATGAAAACACAAAGAGGAAACTTTGGCCCCAAAACCTTCGACAAATTTATACTAAACTGCTGCCAAACGTTTGTGCAGCAATATATTCTTTTTGTGCTGCTGTCTTTTTAAAGAGATGAATAAACTTTTCCAGAGGTCATCAAAGGTCAGCCAGCCCTATAATGACCTCTGGAAACATTTATTAATATCTTTAAAATACAGCAGCACAAACAAAAAAATGTAGTTGAGGAAGAAACTTCCCTCAGGTAAAGAACCAAAACATTATTGTTGTGATTTATGCAAGAAATCTTTCAAATGATTGACTTCAAACCCAAACATAAAAAACTTCACAAGTCGAAGGTTCGGGATTATTCTGTTTAATTTATTAGGTCGCAATTATCTAACCAGTTATTCATATCCAACAAATAAAAAGATGCACAAACATTTAATGTTGCTGAAGTTGAAGCAGACGAAGCGTCTCTTGTTTGGGTCCGTTAGAATCGCGGACGCTGCTGAAGCTGGTAAACGTGTCATGAAAAGTGTCCCGTACCGACGGGCTGAGCGGCCGCTCTGCGAGGACGAAGCCGTCACTCCAAAAGAAACCCAAATCACAAAGATCGGCCCCGATCAGGTATCGCCTCATCAATACCTGATCAGAGCATCGGAGTGGAGAAGTTAGTAAAACCACTTTGTCTCTGTTGTAAATTCCCTCCTTTATTAGTTACTAACACTGTTTAAATGTCCAAATGATGTTTTCAACTAGCGAAAGGTTACTGTGAACTCACTGATCAGATAAAGGATTAATTATAAATCTTCCTTGTAAAGTTGTGATGAATAAAATCATCCAGGTTTTATCTTTTACCACTCAGATCATCAAATGTTCCCTTCTGCCAAACCAGAGCAGGAGCTTAAAAACGTCTGAATAATTAGAATCAGGTCTGTTGAAACCTGTTCCTGAACCAGGCTGTCAGACTCCAGTCCTGCAGGTTTTAGGTATGAAACACAGGAATGAAACGGCTTTGTTTCCTGCAGACCGGGTCGGTTCTCCAGAACCTTGATGAGCTCATTATTCTGTCCAGGTGCTGCAGGGCAGCCAGTGACCTCCAGTCTGGAGTTTGACCCCTGTGGTGTAAATCAGCAAACTGTTTTTTAATTCTGGTGCTGTATTTAATTCTTTTTCAGTTTTTTATACAAAGTATTAACATTTGGCAAAGTTCATTCTTAATAAAGTTTTACTTTGTTCACAAGAAACACTATTTGCTACTAAATGTGTTTTATATGACTTGGACCTACTAAGTATTTAAAATGTAACTTATGAATAAACTTATCCTTTTTGTTGTCATATTTTCCTGGATAACTTTTAAAGATAACTTTTTAAGGATAATTATCAATTATTGCTTAAAGTCCTTTAAAATTCTGAAATAATTTTTGCTGAATATATTTGTCTTTTAATCTCCAGTGAGATCTGATACATTTTTCATGCGCAGCTGCACTGGGAGGCAAATGCAGATGATATTTAATTACTGGATACGTTCAGCTACATTGTAATGATTCCAATTATAAAACATCCGTCTGCAGTGAGAATCTACGGCTCCACATCTAACTGGAAATCAGGGAAATAATCTCTTCAATCTGATTTTCCTGTTCCCGCGGCGGAACGTAAATGATGTGAGCTGCTGTTTCCGGGGGGAGTCTACGTGTGAGACTTCCAGCGGAAGCGAACGAGATGTTAGCATCGTTAGCTTCCAGACTTCCTCGTTCGTCGTGGATCAGGAAGCGGTTCCTGCTGAGCAGCTGAACGTTTCAGTATCTGCAGTAAAACATCTTCGGTTCGGTACCAGAGAGACGAACAGCGTTCATCAGCAGCCCAGACTGCCGGAACCAGCTGGAAACCCGAACCGACCCGGAACCTGCAGGTATGCTAATGAACGGTTCTGAATGAACGGTTCTGAATGAACTCACCCTGGGATACAGAATCAGGGAACTAGTTGATACCGCGGAGGAAGCAGAAGGTTTTTACAAAGTTCAGGTGTGAGCGGTGATATTTCCACACAAAGTCACCATGAAGCTAAAATATGTACAACCAGAGGGGGCGCTAGACTGTTTGGTTCTCCGTCATTTTGACTGACAGCATAAATAATCCCTCATGCTGTTTTTGTCTGTCAAATTATAATCATGTTATTATCAGCTATTGAGCCGCATATAACTAAATATTAATACTTAGTTAATATTCACCTAGTTTAACCATCACATATAAAGCAGATAAATGGATCCAACTCTTTCCTGTAGCAACAGAATCACTGACTGAGGCCCAAAACCTCTAATAATGAAACGAAAGGACTTCAGTTCAATTAGCAGCACTTCACCTGCTGGACTGAAGGATCAATCAGTTGATCAGTCTGATCAATCAGTTGATCAGTCTGATCAATCAGTTGATCAGTCATTGATCAGTCTGATCAATCAGTTGATCAGTCTGATCAATCAGTTGATCAGTCTGATCAATCAGTTGATCAGTCTGATCAAAGCGATCAGTTGAACTCTTGAGTTTTCTACCCTGTGGCGTTTCATCAGGATTTTTGTGTGTGTGTGAAACAGACTGATGTTACTTCTGCACCTTTATTTATTTCCTTAAGAAAAACTTCAGGTGTTCTGACGATCTGAGCTACCCCGTCAGATTTTCCTACCGCAGCGCGGATAGAGAGCTAGGTCTGTCTGTCCGTGCTACCCGTCTAAAACTGCTACCGCCATGTTTACAAACAAACTACAGCTGATTATTAATGTTAAATATATTGGATAACATTATTTGAGTGACTGAAGGGGAAGTTTAGGTTCCCCCAGAAGTTCTTTCATCCAGCAGCCCGTCGTGTTTTTAGGTTAATAACTGATTGATGAACAAAACAATGTGCTCCATGATGTGTAGGTGACTCATTAACTCTGCAATTATTTTATTTTCTTCGTATGTTTATGCATTAACATATAAAAGCGTTTGTAAAATGTCAGTTTTACACATCATCCCTCTTCAAAGCATGAAGAAGCTTAAGGACCAGGAGTTACAAAATGTATTAAATGAAATTTACTAAAACCTTCAACGAAACAAAACTTCACATGTGGGACAAATTGTTAACAAGAGCAAGAAACCTGTGGCTGAAAATCTTACAACCAATTTGGTTTCTTATGCGTTTAGTCATAATTAGACCTGCTTTAATATAAAATATAATATAAATCCTAACATAAGACTTATGGGAGTGGCACATATTTTAGACTGTAGTTCTGCCCTGTCTGACTGACATAAAGGTCACTGGAGCCGAGAAAACCTGAGAACCTTTTAACAATGAATGAGCTGCTTTACTCTTATTACCACGTTGTTAGGAGCCAGTGATTCAGCTGCTAGTCTGTTTCTAGCCTGCAAGCTAACTGAGGAGCTAACTGTTAGCTGTTAGCTACTCAGTTAGCTAACTGAGGAGCTAACTGAGGAGCTAACTGTTAGCTGTTAGCTACTCAGTTAGCTAACTGAGGAGCTAACTGAGGAGCTAACTGAGGAGCTAACTGTGAAGTAGAAACCTGCGGACAAAAACAATTTGACAGAGTAACTCATGCTGCCAGCCTCTGATCTGGTCGTACATATGAACGTTTATAACACATTTTCATACATATTTTCTCAGTTTTGTGCTGTAGTGACTTTAATGACAATTGAATTTGATTAAATTCAAAAATGGTTTCAATCTTGAGCGGAAATCCCAGATTGTAACTGGTATTATGAAGGTTTCTCCAGAGCGACGGTCTGCTGTCACATCATCAATCCTCCTCTGCAGCAATTTCTCATGTTTCCAGAACAAAACCAGCATTTTTCATCTGAATGTGCTTCAAACACCTTCTGTGAAACATTCAGACACATATTGGAGGAAAGAAGTATTTGATCCCCTTTAACATTTTTTTACAAAAAATAAATGAAACGTCTCATAATTTTATGTCAGCTTTATTTTAACAGTGACACATAGTATATTAAAGAACAGGTGACACTTTGGGGCAGGTGTCTCTACTGCAGGTAACGTCACTGATATTGGGGTGTGTAATTTTCTATATTTTCTTTTTTATCTTCTATCTCTCACTGTTAAATGAAGCTGCCATAAAAATCATAAACTGTTGAATTATTTGTCACAGTACAAACTTTCAAAGTCAAATACTTATTTCCTCCACTGTATATTATGGGCCCAACATGCAGGATGTGACATCAATCCCAATCCACTCATTTCCTGTGGAGCTTTGCACACAGGCCTGTTGTGATAAACAATAAATCAATTAATCGCTCAGCAAAATTTGTTATCGTGACAGGCCTATTTGCATATAAATCTCATCATGAGATTTGATATGCAAATGCAACCAGTTATCATCCCTTCAACATGGGACTGGTTGCAGTTGCCCCTCCTCCTGTCCCGCCCCCAGTCTGCAGCTTCCTGTAGCTCTACTTCCTGTCTGAAGACTCCTCTATAAAATAACTTGCTGTTACGATCTGTAACCTCCCACCGAGCAACAGGCCATGATTTTGTTCTTTGTTTTGAATCAGAGCCTATTAGTTCTGATAGGCTCTTTCCAACGATCATAAAAACTGTTCTGGTACATTAATTACATAAAGTAAGGCAGTCGCCCTGTTGAATAGCACCAATTCTTCACTTTTATTCATTTTTTCCATCATATTTTCATATAAAATATTGAAAATCTTACCACTTTTTTCATGTCATTTGTGGCTAGGCTTTATTTAAGTGGTCGGTCAATGGACTGATCATACAAGATTGGTAATCTATAGAAGAAAATATTGCTTACCGTATTTTACAAGATTACTGTTAAATATATATTTTCTAACAGGGATTGTTCTTATTTTTAGTGTCTAACTTTCAGTTTATTACAATTTTCTAAATTTAAAAAAGAAGTTCCTAAAACTTAAAAATTTGTATTTGAAAGATAATAGACCAGATTTTACATGATTATTTTTAAAACCTATTTTTAGACATTACAGTAAAAATGCTGTTAAAATCTCAACCCTTAAAATGTTTCCAGGTTTCTTTTAATTTGTTTTTCACAGAAATGTCATTAATGTTCTTCCCTCAGGTTCTCCACAGCATCATGTCTGTCACTTCTGAGGTTCTGCATGATGATCTTCTCATAACCAAAGAGAGACGGATAAAAGAGGAAGACGAGGAACCAGAACCACAGATGATTGAGACGAACTGGGAACCAGAACTTCAGCCGATCAAAGCAGAACAAATTCAGCTGTGGGTCTTTCAGGATGATGGGCAGCTTTTAATGAAACAGGAGAGCAGCGCCTCAGTGGTGACTGCTGGCACTGACCCAGACCTGGAGCAGAGGATGGAGACAAAGCAGGAACCAGAACCTGTAGAGATTAAAAGGGAACCAGCAGATCCAGAACCGGTGAGGATTAAAGAGGAACATGAGGATTTCTGCAGTGATCAGGATACAAATCATCTTGTGGTGAAGCAGGAGCCTGAAACCTTGGTGGTGAGTCCTGCTAATGAGCAAAAACCAACCAGAAACCAGCTGTTCTCTGGAAACCATCCCGCAGACGTGAACCAACATCAGCAAGGAAACAACCAGGAAGTTTCAGGCTCCAGTAAAGACCTGCAGCCGGAGAACAGACCTTACAGAAGTTACAGGGACAATGTGGACATTTCAGAACTGGAAAGGCAGAAATCTGCTGCGTCCCGTTGTAGCGTATGTGGTAAATGTTACACTAAACCTTACTACTTGAATGCTCACATGAAAACACACACAAGGGAGAAGGTGCTTTGCAAAATTTGTGGTAAATCTTTCAGAAAGCACAGGAACTTGACTGTCCACATGAAAATTCACTCTGGTGAAATGCCCCATGTTTGTGAATCATGTGGTAAATCTTTCAGAAAGAGTTGCGAGTTAACCCATCACCTTGCCACTCACACAGACGAGAAGCCGTTTAGTTGTGAATCTTGTGGGAAATCTTTCAGAGATCGTTCTTATCTATCCTACCATATAAAAATGCGGGCAGACGCAAAGCCGCTTGCCTGTAAAGTGTGCGGTGAATCCTTTTACTCTTCCTGTCTTTTAAGTAGTCACAAGAGAACCCACACAGCTGACAGGTCTTTCTCATGTCTGACCTGTGGAAAGGATTTCACCATGCAGTCTAAGCTAACTGCACACATGAGAATTCACTCCGGGGAGAAGCCGTACTCGTGTAGCGTTTGTGGTAAGACTTTCAGAGTTGCCAGTCAGTTGACTGTTCATGTAAGAACTCACTCGGGTGAGAAGCCATATTCATGTAACGTTTGTGGGAAAACGTTCAGAGTGGCCGGTCAGTTGACCGTTCATACAAGAACTCACACAGGTGAGAAGCCGTACACATGTAACGTTTGTGGTAAGACTTACAGGCAGGCCGGTCAGTTCAGAGTTCATGTAAGAACACATGCAGATGAAAGGCCCTATTCTTGTGAGCTGTGTGATAAATCTTTCAGAGAGAGATATCATTTAGCTAATCATCTTAACACTCACGCAGAAGAGAAGCCGTATCCCTGTGAGCTGTGTAATAAATCCTTTCGATGTGGTGGTCGTTTATCTAAACACCTTAAGACTCACACAGCAGAGAAGCCTTTCTTGTGTTTGACTTGTGGGAAAGATTTCACCCAGCAGTCTGACCTAGATGCGCACATGGAAACTCACAAAGCTGAAAGGCCATATCCTTGTGAGCAATGTGACAAATCTTTCAGAGAGAGTAGTCATTTAGCTAATCACCTTCGGACTCACACAGCTAAGAAGCGCTTTCCTTGTGGATCATGTGAAAAATCTTTCAGGTGGAGTTCCGAGTTAACCAGTCACCTCAGAATTCACACAGGTGAGAAACTCTAGTTGTACATCTTGTGAGAAGTTGTTGACAACACAGAGAACCACATGAGAACTCACCAATGATGGGAATAACGGAGTTAAACAACGATCCATTTTTCAGGAAGGGGGTAGTCTTAATTACTATTTCAATTGTTCCATTGTTACCATTACTGACAATAAACTGCGGTACGTTACTCTGAATCACCGCACTGAAGGTTCAAATAGTCTTTATCTGCCAGAAAATGTAAATGAATGTTTTTAGATGTGATTTTGGCCTGGAAAAGATAAAACGCATGAATGTGTATGTGAAGAGTAATGTATTCCCCAGTAGCAACGTTGTTCTTTATGTCACTTATAATAACTTGGGATCTCATGAACGTCCCATGCTTCATAAAAACAAGTCGCCATGACAACGCTGCTAGCAGGCGCAGGCTAAGCCCGGTGAGGCTAGCATTAGCTCGGTGACGCAGTCAGAGACGTCAGCGCTTGGTTTTACACAATGCAGCTGATTTATTGTAGTTTCCTGTTTTTAACTCCTTCTGTTCAGTGTCCATGTATTGATTCAGTTTTATGATAAATGTTTCAATATATATTTTAAAGTTCTAGTAAGACAAGATCCAAAACGCATTTACTGTATTATGTGTTTTCTAGCCACAAAGTATCATTTTATAACATAATCAAGTAACTATGTTTTGTTTGGTTGTTATAAAAATGCTGTATATATCAAATGACTTCACAATTTAATGCCTTGAAATTGGGCCCCTGTCACTTTAAGAAGCTCCTGCTCGTCATCACATCAACATTGCTCTTTAATCCTTTACTAAAATGACAGACCTGTAAATGTGTACCGTATTTACAATATAATGGATCATGACAAAAATAAAGGAATCAGTTTGTGGTTATTTCGTTGTTCAGAAAGCAGCTATTAATTTCAGAAGCTGGTGAATCATCAGGATAAATTATGGATGGTGACTGAGACGCACTTGAGTTTCACTGGGTTCAAAACGTTTCACTGCTGGTCGGATGTCCAGTCAATAACTCTAATTCATCCAGCGTGTAACTTTAAATGCACTAAATTAGGAGTGACAGTTGATGTTCTGTAAGTTTGTGGCAGAGTTTCCCTGCACCAAGGAGGTTGTGGGTTTGAATCCCAACCTGGGGTCTTTCTGAATGGAGTCAGTTCAAGTCTCCTTGGTGACTCCAGCTGCTGCAGTCCAAGTTGTGCCTCTCCAGGGTGACCTTGTCCTCTGACCCAGTGAGGAGAGGACAAGGTCACCAGTTCCCATGCGGATAAAGGCGCAGAGCGGACGCCCCGCCCCCTTCACCTCCACCCCTCTCACTCCCTGCATTCGCTGTGTTGCTAAACGGTCACTTAGAGCGGAGTAGAAGCAAAATATCAACATTGCTGTCTTGAATAAAACATGGCAACAAACTTCTGACCAATCACACGACACAGAGCTGTGTTGAAATAGTTTGAGGGCCTGGTGTGGAAAACGGAAAGCAGATGTCGCCATTTTCATCACGTCTACGTCATTCAGAGGCGATTCTGCATGTTGGATGAAGCATGTTGGAGTTTTTAGCTTGGAAGGATCAACGGAGGATGTTATTGACATGATGAGGTGAAATTAGAGCTGTAGATGGATGATGTTAGATTCTGTATGAGGGGAAGAACTGAACATAATGAATATCTATGATCATAATGTCGCACTCACAGAAACCCTCTGTGAAGTCTGTAATCTGGTGAGAAGTTCAGGGACTTTCAGTCAAATCAGAGATAAATCCTCCCAGGTAGCCGAACTATGACCTGGCTTCAGCCCTTCATAAACTAACAGACATATTTTAAAATATTTGCTCTGAGCCACAGAGGAAGAACTTCATTTTGTCTACAAGATGAAAATCCCTGAGTTGAGAAGAGCCTTTCTTGTTTATTTTTCTTTTTAATGTTTTCTATCTGCTGAGAGTTGTGCCATCAAGTGAATATTATCACTGGAAGCAGCCAGAATAGAATAGTAATAACTTTTATTTGCAGCAACAGAAAATGTAGATTAATACCAAAACAGAAAGTCAGACCAACAGACTGCTGGACTGTTCAAACCAATGAATATGAATTATTGGAAGTATTAGTTTCATAACCCTAATGTTTTTACTTCCACCTTAGTAAACATAAGCTGAGGTATTTGGCTGCTCTGCCACCTGCTTCTGTTGCCAAACAGACATTCATATTTTTAGCTTTTGCTTTTTTCCTAAAAGCCAAATAAGAATCCCAAATAACTTAACACTTTTATTGTCCCATATTTGAAACCTTAAAATATGTAAATGTGTCTTTTTGTTTGTTTTTAGCAACTGGTTTTAATTTGCTGGGTTATCTTGTTGATTAATCGAACATTGTTCGATTACAAAAATCAAAGAATATCAAGTTCCGGTTCCGCTTTGTCACTTCATGGATCTTTGAATGTCACGTTAACCACGTCTCTCCAGCAGGGGGCGGTAATGCCGCTGCGTTCCAGTTCAAACAGGAAGCAGCTCCGTGGCTAACTTCCGGTTAGCCTCGTTAGCTCATGCTTATCGCTGTGTCCAGGTTCTGTTGTGGTTCTGTTCAGCAACAATGTGTTCCGTTGAGCCTCTGAGAGAGTTTATCAGAGAGAGACTAACTGCTGCTGCTGAAGAAATCTTCACCCAGCTGGAAAAAACCATCGTCCGGTACGAGGAGGAGATCGACCGGCAGCGGAGGCTGCTGGACCTCCGCTGGAGACCCCGAACCGAGCAGAACCCCGCAGGTAGGTCCGCTGGGTCAGCTTACAGCAGAACTGGGTCCAATCGGAGCAACAACTAAAATATTTCTCCCGGAAATATGAAGATTGAGATCAGATCCCAAAATCCTCTGAGACTTTCTGGCCCGAAAGACCAAAACTCAGTTTGGTTGAACATTGATGAACATTTAGAGCCTTTAAGGTCTCAGACTAAATGTTTTAGTTGTAGTTATTTCAGCTCAAAGCTGCCTTTGACTTTGTGGACGAACCTCCAGTAGCAGTCAGTCTTCCAACTAATCGAAGAGGCCTCTGACTCAGGCAGCAGAGATGATGTTTTACAGTATGGTTAGCTAGCTCTGCTAATCCACCTCATTTCAGTGTAAATAAAACCTAAAACACAAAGAGTTCTGATTAAAACACAGCAGGCAGCAAAGTGACTCTTTGACTCGTCAACATTTGGCCTCAGACTAAATGAATTTTCTCAGTGTTTATCAAAACCACTGAAAGTTATGCAAAACAAATGTAAACATTTCAAATGTAACATTCTGAAACTTTTTTTTTTTTTTACCTCAAAACTATTTTAGAAACTGAAAATCCTGATAAAAATAAATAAATATTGTTTTAATTAGTGACTGTCTCCATGGTAACAGACTGACATTGTCCCCTCCCTGTCAGTTACCATGGAGATGTTCAGGTTTTGGACAGAAACCAGATATAATCCTGGTTCCTCCTGAACGGGCCTGCAGGACCAGAACCGCTCTCTGGGTCCAGCGGTTCTGATCTCCTCTATGTTTTCCTCTGGTTCCCTCCAGACATCCAGCAGCGTCTTCTCAGCAGGAAGCAGCAGGTTCTGATGGCGCCGCTGCTCTCCAACCAGGAGACGCTTTCTGGACCGACAAAACCAGAACCAGAAACTGTGGACCGGGACCCAGAGGCTGTGCAGGTTAAAGAGGAGCCGGACGATGAGATTGCAGGTCGGGATGAAGAGCAGCTCCATCTCAAGCAGGAGGCCGATTCCTTTTCAGTGAGACCAGCTGAGGAGGATGGAGACAACAGCAACCTGGACCCGGTCCCATCAGAACCGGGCCCTGGAGACGAGGACGAAGAGCCGGAGGCGAGCAGCCACGACGAACTGAGCCGTGATGAACAGAGCGGGAAGCGGACGGGGCAGAAGCCTCGGCAGAGTCCGTTTTCCTGTAAGATGTGCAGCAAGTCGTTCAGCCAGAAGGGAAGTCTGACCAAACACCTGCGGCTGCACGCCGGCGGGAACCCGTTCACCTGCGTGAGCTGCGGCCGCAGCTTCCGCAAACACTTCAGCCTCATCGTCCACATGAGGATCCACACCGGGGAGAAACCCTTCCCCTGCCTCGTCTGCGGCAAGAGCTTCTGCCAGCGGGGCAACCTGAACGTCCACATGCGCACGCACACCGGAGAGAAGCCCTTCCCCTGCCTCACCTGCGGGAAACACTTCCAGAGGAAGAGCAACCTGACCGCCCACACCAGGATTCACAAGAGGAACGCGCTATGTGTTTCCATGGCGACGATGGAGGCGGTCTGACCAGAGGAGGGGAGACAGATGCTCTGCCCGTTTCCAACATGGCCGCCCTCAGAAGGCGTGGAGGTCCTGCAGATGTCAGTTCTTCCTCGTTGCTTGTGTTAACGCTGCTTCATGTCTAACACATTCAACTTGTGCAGAATCTCAGTTTTACATTTTAACGTCAGAGACTCAGAAACAAAAACATAAAACCTTCTCAGTATGAGTGTTTTAGGACAGTGGTGGATCAACTGAACATTTCCATTACTACGTTTCCATCGTTTTTATGCACAGTTGGACGCATGGCATCAGAACAGGTTGATGGAAACGGCAAAATACAAAATAACTTCCTCAATTTCATAAAGTTTTTACGTCTCTTGAGGTGATTTAAGGCTTTTCCAAAAAAGATTTAATGAGAATAAGATCTACCATCCACTGGTGGGTCTTTGCCACCAGTGGATGGTTTCAGATTTGTGCCAGAAGCACGAATCTGAAATGTTTGCTCCATGCTAGCTGGTAGCTTCTACGTCCTGTTTGTTACAGCCAGGATCAACATCTGATGATCCTGGTTGATTCACTCCAAACCTGTAGATGGAAACGTGACTAATACGCTTGTTTTGTTTTGTTTTTTGCTACATTTTAAAATTTCACTCAAAATTTATAGGAATTGGATGAACGATGATGATGTAACAAAATACAACACATTTAAATATTAATAAGTTTAGAACTTCAGACAGAATCTCGCTTTTTCTCACTTTTAGTCCATATTTGGTCATTTCCTTTTGTTCTGGCGCCACTGGATCCGGCAGAACCCAGACAGGCCAGGCTGAGCATCAAGCTTCGCTGGGGTCAGAGGTCAAGCTTCAGCTGCACAGACTCTACATCACTTGGTGATGATTAGTGTTTAGTTCTAGTTGAACTGAAATGTATTTTAACTTATTTCCTTTAACATTTTTCTGGGAATATTTCATGTTTTTACGGTTTAGTTGTAGATTATTTTCTGATGTGCAATTCTTCATCTGGTGATTCTATTGTACTTTAACTTTTATGTTATTCTCATCATCCACAGTTTGATGTTATTTATCTTTTTGTTATTGAAATATAACCTTTAAATGGTTTTGAACAAACTCCTGTTGGACCCGGTGCAGCCCGGTCTGTGACGTCACATCCTGCTGCTGTTTAACTGGGAACTGAAGCGTCAGAGTGGAAAATGTTTCTGCTGCAACATTTCTTATTTAAAACAGAAGGTTTAACTTAGAAATGTTATGTTTTTAATCTTGTTAAAATAAGAAAGTTTTCTGCTCCTGAATTTATTTCTGTTTCTGGCATTTAAGCATTTCTGCACATCAACCTCATTTATTATTCATCTTTACTGTAATAATTCCTTTTAGACGGACTCTCTAAAAACCACACTGCTTGGTGAATATTTATAGATTTTAAGAACAGAAATACAGAAACTTCAGTGACTGAAAAGTAGAAATTACAGCAAAATAAATCATGTTTAATGCTCACCTTGTTTAAGATTAAAACCTCTTTTTACTCTTATTATAAATTATGGAAGAGTTAAATACAGAGTAACTTTAGTGTTTTCAAAACTACAATTAGGCAGATGAGGTTAAAAATGTAATTAAGCCACAAAATTCTCATTTCTGTTTGTTTTTTGTGATTAAGATTAAAAATTGTCAGGTGTTCTGTGGTGGTGCAGCGGTTCAGCACAGCCTCAGTCCTCAATGCGGCTGTCGCAGGTTCGATTCCCGGCCTGGTGACCTTTGCCCCATGTCTTCTCTTATTGCCCTCATTCCTGTTAATTAACTATCAAATAAAAAATCTAGAAAAAGAAAAAGGATTAAAAATTGTTGCAATGTGCAGAGATTTTAATATTAAGTTTGAAAATTAACAAACTATAAATTCTTGGTTATTTAATCCTGTAAAATGTTTTCATGTATTTGAAACGTTTTTTTTCCTGTCATTTTCTTTGACGGCCCTCCAGCAGGGGGCGCTGAAGACCTGAGATACCAACAAATAGCAGCTCCGTGGCTAACTTCCGGTTAGCCTCGTGTGTCCAGGTTCTGTTGTGGTTCTGTTCAGCAACAATGTGTTCCGTTGAGCCTCTGAGAGAGTTTATCAGAGACAGACTAACTGCTGCTGCTGAAGAAATCTTCACCCAGCTGGAAAAAACCATCGTCCGGTACGAGGAGGAGATCGACCGGCAGCGGAGGCTGCTGGACCTCCGCTGGAGACCCCGAACCGAGCAGAACCCCGCAGGTAGGTCCGCTGGGTCAGCTTACAGCGGGCAGGTTCGGTACCGGTCGGGTTCTGCTGGGCAACGGGATCTGATATATGTATCAGATTACTGGGCAGCGTTCATGTCCGGCTGAAACTATATCAAATATTAGAAACTATATCAATATTTATTTATGACTTTATGAATCATATTATACCATGTTTATATTTTATTTTACTGTTGGACCTTGTTTGTGTCTGGAGTAGAGGTGATGATGATGATGGTGATGATGATGGTGATATTCAAAGCCAGGATCTTGTCTTATCGTCTCTCTGCTTCCTCTGTTGATTTTCTGCTGTTGAAGCCAAACTGACTAAAGTCCAACATGTTAAATATTTGATTTCAAAATTCTGAATAATTTTTTCTTGGTGTCTCTGTTTTACTTGGCAGCTTCATTATCCTTCCCAAAGTATAAATATTTGTTTGGAGCCTTTTGGGCTGATAATATTTCCGGTTTCTGTTTCCCGGGTCGAACCTTCCTTTAGCAACAGAACCGAGGTTCTGCTGAACTGACTTCATTACATCCTCTGGTACCTGCAGCATCTCCAGTCACTTTCGTAACAACAGTGAGGTCCAACAGAACCAGCACCGTCCTTATTTATTCATTCAGTCTCACAATGACAGAAAAACTTTCTTAAAGGGACAGTGTCATCTAAAATCATGTTGTAATGTTTTTCCCTGCACTGTTACCTTAATTCATGTTTGAGAAATCCTTTAATCTCCATGGCAACCATTCAGTTGGTTTAAATGCCTGGGTGGACCTAGCCCCGCCTTCAAGGCTCAGCTCCTCCCTCACTCATCTCCCTCTGATCTATAATATTTTCTCTCATGTTTGGAGTAATCAAAGTTTATTAAAAACAGTCTGATGGAGAATTAGTGTTATTAATTCAGATTCAATGCTATATTTTAGCATCAGGTCTAAAGTGACCAGGTGTTTGAGAGGAAAGTCAGATCATCCTAAAGCCGCGTTACAGGCCGTCGTTTTCAGTGTCACTATGAATGTAAAAATCCAACCAACACTTTGAGGAATGTGAATATTTAAATAATTAGAAGTTGACTCATTCATACTATCATAATCCTTTTGCTGCTGCCAGCTTTCTGAAACAAAGAACCACAAATCAGTTACTATCAATGTTTTGAAGACATCTGATGTACTAGAGAAACCTGCGCAGATTGGAATGTTGTCCAGTTTCACCTTCGTCTTATTGGTTGTTGAAAGGATGTAAAGAAGCTTGAAATGATTTAAGTTTCATTGATTTCTTTACAGTCACATTAATCGTGATTTTGTTTGTCCAGAACTCCCAGGTTGTGATGCCTGTGAGGAGAAGGACGTTCAGACGGGTCAACAATCCTCAGACAAACAGACTGACTCCAGTTTGGACCAAGAGAAACCAGAACAATGGCAGAGGAAGAAGGAACAAAAAGGCTCTGATCCCCTTCAGATGAAAATTGAACTGGAGGAACCAGAACTTCTACAGTTAAAGGAGGAGGACGGTGAAATCTGGATCAGTCAGGTTGAAGAGCAGCTGGTTCTGAATCATCAGACTGATTCTCTCATGAAGGATGGATATCCAGAACCAGACAGAGACCAGCGCTCGTCTCAGAGCTATCATGAAGCTGAGAACCTAAACCAGAACGAGAGCAACGATAAAGATAAAAGTAGAGATCAAGTTTTGAAACAAAATAATGGTGATAAAACCAAACTAAAGAGGCACAGAGTTGAAAAAAGGGCTTTTTGCAAGATTTGTGGAAAAAGTTTCAACCAGTGCTACTTATATGACCACATAAGAACTCACACAGGTGAGAAACGTTTCTCCTGTAAAACCTGTGGAAAGGGTTTCATTCAAAGTTATCAGTGTACTGTTCACATGAGAACTCACACAGGAGAAAGACCTTACTTGTGTCAGACGTGTGGGAAAAGCTTTATCCAAAAAAATAACTTAGTTACTCACATGAGAATTCACTTAGGTGGGGCACACCATCCATGTGAAATTTGTGGGAAAGATTTCTCTCGCAACGATCTGTTAGCCTCTCATATGAGCACTCACACAGGTATTAAACCTTTCCCATGTCAGACCTGCAAAAAGAGCTTTAGTCGGAAAATTTATTTAACTCGTCACCTGAGAACGCACACAGGTGAGAAACCATTTGAGTGTCAGGTCTGTGGGAAAGCTTTTATCCAAAAAGATAATTTAATTACTCACACAAGAACTCACACAGGTGAGAAGCCATACTCTTGTGAGACGTGTGGAAAAAGTTTCAGTGACAGGAGTAATTTAAAGCATCACATGAGAACTCACACAGGGGAGAGGCCTTTCTCATGTCATATGTGTGGGAAACGTTTTATTCAGAAGAATAACGTAGTAACTCACATGAAGGTTCACACAGGTGAGAAACGCTTCCCCTGCGAGGTCTGTGGTCTGTGTTTCTCTCGCAGTGCTAATCTGACTCGTCACATGGCTGCGCACTCAGAGGGGAAACCTTTCTCCTGTCAGCCGTCTGGATGAGGCTTCAGCCAGGTTTGTCATTTCAAATTCAATGTTGGTGTTCATAAATGCTGGGAGATGTAATTTATTTGCTCTGATAACAATGAAATAGTTGAGAAGTTAAAGTTTAGGAACTTTAACTTCGATAGACTGAAGTTCCTAAAACTCCAGTGTTAAAGGTGAATGTATTTAACCAATGTATTTATGTTTCAATATGTAATTAAATGGCAATAAAATTGTTCGTCTGGTATCTTCCATATTGAAAATACAAATAAAGAAAAAGATTAAATACATGAGCCATGTAAAAATTGAAATAATATACAGAATATAATTCTAACTGCATGTCAGCATTTTAGCACCTTGTGAGAAATGTTTAGAGTTTGAGTTTAGACGACATGTTTCATTTCTAAAAACTTTCACTCTGGAGACAAACTTTCATATGATTTTTGTATTTCCATCCAAAACATTGTTACCGAGGAAACAAGAGGCCAAAACATAACAGAATTAGTGTTTTGCTGTGAGATCGTCTTTTCCCTATGAACGTCAGACTTATTATTGAAGTTTTGGTCAAGTGAAAGTCAGTTTTAGGATTTCACTGTTTATTTCTTAAAATATATTAACACTGGTCCAATTAAAACAACTAGTAACACTGGTTGTCCAAACTGTGGATTCTGAGACATAATCGACATTAAAAATGTTATTCATTTGTGTCTGGCTATAAATGAACGTTTTCTGAATCACAACACCCAGATCAGAACATTCAGACATAGAAACCAGAACTTTTCTCAGTGATTTCTACATGTGGATAAATTTTAGAGAGACGATGTTTTATTTCATAAAGTTTCCACAACAAATCAGGTTTTTAGTATAAAATATAAAAATAAATTAACTTGAAAACAGAATACACTTGTCAGAGTCTCTTGGTGTGTTGTGTCACAACAAACTGCTGCTTTTAATGAAGCAGCCATTTTTAATGAATCTTGACCCAGAAGAACTGGATCTCTGTTCTGTTTCATTATCAGTGCAGTGAAACGTGTTAAAATGTAATTATCTGGGTTTGACGATGAATAATTGTGCTATTTTAACAATGAGTTAAAAGTGAAATAACTAAATATTTTGCTATGGGACTGTAAATAATTTTGTATCTAACATTAAAAACTCACGACTTATGATGTGATGAGATAAAAATATCACAAAAGATAGTTTAGGTTTTTTAGAAATAACTTTAAACAAAGTTTAGCTCTTTGAGTTTGTTTCTGGATATGAGGAAATAATTTTAACAAAATATTTCTGTATTCATTTCTGGGGGTTTTTTGACGTTCACATGTTTGAGCTTCACTTCTGTCCAGCAGGTGGCAGCAGCAGGCCGCATTTACCGCTGTGAAACAGGAACCAGTTGGTCGGTAGCTTCCGGTTAGCCTCATTAGCTCGTGTGTCGCTGTGTCCAGGTTCTGTTGTGGTTCTGTTCAGCAACAATGTGTTCCGTTGAGCCTCTGAGAGAGTTTATCAGAGAGAGACTAACTGCTGCTGCTGAAGAAATCTTCACCCAGCTGGAAAAAACCATCGTCCGGTACGAGGAGGAGATCGACCGGCAGCGGAGGCTGCTGGACCTCCGCTGGAGACCCCGAACCGAGCAGAACCCCGCAGGTAGGTCCGCTGGGTCAGCTTACAGCGGGCAGGTTCGGTACCGGTCGGGTTCTGCTGGGGGACAGTCTGCAGCTCTTTATTTCTGGAGTTTCTGAGTAAAACTGGTAATAAACCAGTCAGGAAAACATTCCGCCTTATTGAATCTTCTGTCAGAAACAAAAACATCATTAAACTGGTTCTGGTTCTAAAGCTCAGAGTTTAGAGAATAAAACCAATAAATATATAATATTACTGATGAACATCCCAACCACTCAGCAACCTGAAGTTTATGGTGAGCAAAATATTTTAATTACTGAAATAACAGGAGACGGAATTTAATTGTAATTAAATTGGAAATAATGACCTAGTTAAAGTATCGGTATTAAATGGGATTTGGAGTCATGAAGGACAGGTTATTAAAAATGGTCAGTACTGTTATATGTTAACACACCACAGGGTCCAGAGGATGAAGACAAAAGTGTTCAGGTCTGTTCATTATTTGGACAAAGCCAGTTTAGTGTAAGCTAACAATAAAAGCTCCTTTTAGCTTTCATTCACTTTAACAGCAGGTTTCCATGTGGGACCGTTTGGTCATGTGAACTGAAGCACAATGTTAGCTAGAAAATGAATTTAATGTTGGTTAAAACCAGTTATCTACAGTTACAGGAATATTCGCTCTCAGCTCGGTGCAGTGGATCCTTTCAGTCACTTTAATGAGGATCTTGTTTGTCCAGAACTCCCAGGTCAGGAGAAGGACGTCCAAACGGGTCAGCAGGATTCTAACTTCAGTTTGGACCAAGAGAAACCAGAACAATGGCAGATGATGAAGGAAAGAGAGGAATCCGACGCGCCACAGATGACATTTATTCTGGAGGAACCAGAACGTCTGCAGTTGAAGGAGGAAGACGGTGAAATCTGGATCAGTCAGGTTGAAGAGCAGCTGGTTCTGAATCAGCAGACTGATTCTCTCATGAAGGACGGAGAACCAGAACCAGACGGAGACCAGCGCTCGTCTCAGAGCTATCATGAAGCTGAGACCCTAAACCAGAACCAAAGAGACGATGGAGACTCAGGACCAAGCAGAGCTGAAGGTTTGAAACAGAGCAACAGAGGCAGAGCTAAAGGAAAGAGGCTCAGAGTTGGAAATCGGGCTTTTTGCCAAATTTGTGGTAAAAGTTTCAACCAGTTTTATTTATATAATCACATAAGAACTCACACAGGTGAGAAGCGTTTCTCCTGTCAGATCTGTGGGAAAGGTTTCATTCAAAGCTACCAGTACACTGTTCACATGAGGACTCACACCGGGGAGAGGCCTTTCTCGTGTCACATCTGCGGGAAACGTTTTGTTCAGAAGAATAACGTAGTAACTCACATGAAGGTTCATGTAGGTGAGAAAGGCTTTGCGTGTGAGGTCTGTGGTGTGTGTTTCTCTCTCAGTGCTGATCTGACTCGCCACATGGCCGCCGCTCACTCAGAGGACAAACCTTTTACGTTTCAGCCGCCGGAATGAGGCTTCAGCCATTTCTAATTAGATCGGATTACTTTTAAATGCTTGAAGCTACAATAGAGAAACTTTCCTATTACGAGAGTAAAACTCCTGTGTTGAACATCAACATATTAAATTCATGTAGTTTTTATTTCAGGGCAACAAAATGAATGTTTGTCTGGGATCCTTCATGTAGATCTTTAGAGAAAACACAAATAAATGAAAAGGCAAACTACATGAAATTAATATGGATTTAATGCACAAGTCAAAAGGTGTCATTTGAAACTAAAGATCAACGTTTAGTTTGTGTTTGCAGAGGAACAGCTTGGCCTTGTGGCTTTTGATCATGTGATGCAGTGAAGGATTGTGGGTCGTTAACTGACAGGAACATGCAGACATGAACTCTAAGCAGCTTCACTGTTTGGGGAAAAAGCCTTTTGGAGAGTTTTTTCTTTATAATTGTGTAAGTTTCTGGTCCATTTCTGGATTTAAAACCCTGATTTACCAAATGAGAATGATGGCCTTCCACTTACTACACTACTAAAACATTTTTCATAAAGTTTTGTTCAGTGAATTAATTTATTTTCCATTAAGATTATGACGTGATGATCAGAGTATTTTAATACGTAAATATCAGCAGACATCATTTCTCAGCTTCAGTCTGAACTCTAAAAATAATCATTTCAGTCATGAATCT
The DNA here is from genome assembly GCA_010277075.1 of Poeciliopsis retropinna. Lineage (NCBI taxonomy): Eukaryota > Metazoa > Chordata > Actinopteri > Cyprinodontiformes > Poeciliidae > Poeciliopsis > Poeciliopsis retropinna. Next base: position 533,009 of record VMRM01000003.1, read on the forward strand.
CTGACTGAATAACAGATTATTCTTCTTATGGATTATAATCTGCAGCGTTTTATTCTGAAGGTTTGTTCATCTGTAGGATTTAGGATTTCACTGTTTTGTTTTTTACAAAGTTTTTCTACTTTGTTAAATAGTTTAGTTTTAGAACAAGTTACTGAAGTTTCTCATGTATCTTTTGTGGAGCTCATGTGTTTGTGTTGCATTCAGCAGATTTATAAAGATTTGAACTCTTTCTGTTTTAGTTGATTTACCTGGAGTTTAATGTCTGGTCACTCAGGTTTATGAAGTTAACTCTTGTAACCAACTTGTAGTTTGACACCTTGTGATTAAAACTACAGAATAAAGTAGCAAAGACACACAATGCTCAGTGTATTAAAAGAACTTACAGAAGGTCCGTTAAGTTTCAGGTTTGACTCTGCAGCTGGTTGTGAGTCTGAGTTCAACAGTTTCATCAACCTAGAATTTTATTTATCCTGAGTTTCATAAAAGCATCTAAAGTTTTTTTTTATGTATTTAAACTGTTTATTGTTCCCTGGATTCTCTGTGATGATCTCATATTCAAACTGTTGATGATTAAAGGGAACATGAAGCTTCAAAACCATTTATGACATTGAGTCTTCAAAACTGAACTTTGACCTTTGGTTTAAACAGCCTGACAAAATGTTTCTGATTCCAGATAAAATAGTTTTGTCTCTTTTAAGGATAAAATTATAATCTGAATGGAAGAAGTTTTACTAAATGACCTTTCTAACGTATTGACTGAAGTCTTTTCATAGTCAGAGCTCTGTTTGTTTTTGACTATTAATTATTGACTGAACCAGCAGCTCAGCAGCTGTTCATGTGACTCCTTATCAGATATTCATGTTAAAGCAGCGAACAGCGTCTGAAATGTGGATCTGCTGTTCATGAGAATCAGGACAACCAGTTAAAACGTCTTTTCTGTTGCTACACCTGACTGCAGGTGGCGCCGATGGCCTCAATGTTTTATATGAATACACTTTATTAAATACATCTGAGTGTTTTAATATTTCCTCATGTGTCAGGAATCTGGTGTTTACTTGTTTTCTACTCTGATCTGTGTGAATTATTTATCGACACTAAGAAATATATAGGATTCATTCTGTGTGCTTTCAGGCTCTTCTCTGTGTGTGTGTGTGCGTGTGTGTGTGTGTGTGTAGGTGTGTGTGTGCGTGTGTGTGGGTGTGTGTGTGGTGTGTGTGTGTGTGTGTGTGTTGTGTGTGTGTCACCATGTGATGAAGTGATGACCAGACTGCAGTGCATCAGTTAGTTAGTTTGGGTTCGATGGTTCATGTTTTGTTTCTCATTATGAGCTAAAAGTAAAATAATTTCAAATATCTAATTTAGCATATAATGTGAGAAACAAATTAGAAGTTATGATTTGTATAAGCAGATAAATCGTAGTTTGTTTTAAGAAATGGCTAAAAGCATATTTAGTGCTATATAAATATTTTATTTCTATATGGTTGTGGAAAATACAATTAGCAAACACTGTTGGGTGAAATCACTGAATCAGGTTTATTCACATATTGTGAACAAGACAGAGAGAATATTAGACAGTCAACAGTGAAACTGTTGGAGTAAAAACTCTCCAGACAGAGTTTAGTCCAACAATCAGGATCCAAACAGAAACTGTGTGGTTCTCATGCAGCTGCAGGAAAAACAACTTCAGCTTTTGTGTGACCAGAACCACTTCATTGGATGAGAGGTGAGAGTCCACCAGCATTTACAATAGAGACGTTTAATGTAACTTCAGCTGAAGCATTCCTCTTTTTAGATACAAAGATACAAACTTTGCATCTTGAAACTTATTTTTTGTCTGCTGCCATCATGGTTTACACTAACATGTTAAGTTTTTAGTCTGTTTAAATAAAAATACTCATTTTTTTCTGATGCACCATCAAACATCAGCCAGCAGCTTTTTCTCTGACGTCATCAGAGCCCAGGTCATCTCAGCAGTGGCCTCCAGGTGGAGCTGTGTATTTATTTTTTAAATTTAAAAGTAAAGAAAGTAAGGAAAGAACCAGAAAGTGAAACTCAAACTTTTCTTGAGCAAAAAACCAAGTTACATTAGAAAACCCATTCATAGACATGAAAACTGGCTCGTCTAAATTATTCAGCTCATGTGAACTAGTTTAAGAATGTCTTCTCATCACATTCAGTGGTTCTGGGTTTCAGGTTGAATTCCCAGTCTGGCCAGAAGCTCCTTGATGCGATGGCACAGATCAGCGTCTCCGTTTCTTCTGGAAGTTTCTTTTGTTAAGGTTTTCTTCAGCTCTGTGATGCTGGCATGTCGATACCTAGACTCTTACCTGGATCTCTGCTGCCCTCATGTGGAACTCGGTTGACTCGCGGCTCTCGTTTCTAACAAAGTATAAATGTTTTGCGTAGCGGTTGTAAAGCATCTGTTTTCCTGCTGGATCCAGATCTTCCCTCAGCAGCAGCTCTTTGTAAATCTGATGAGCTTCCTCTTTGTCTACCTTTGAATATAAGTCTGCTAGAGTTATTTGTTGTTTAAGAGAAGAGTCACCATAATCTGCCATCATGCCCTCCCACAGACTGATGGCTCGGTTCACCGTGCTGCGGGACGGTTCCTGGCAGTCCGGACTAAGGATCCTCTTCATGTGGCAGACAGCAGCAGATTTCTTTAAATATTGTGAGTCTGGATGTCTCCTCAGGGCCTTTTCAGCTATTTCAACAGCTTCATCTTTAGAGAGTTGGTTTCTGTAAAGACGCAGCAATGGCCTCAATCCATTGTAACTACTTGGAGGCCTTTCTAGGATCCTAGCAGCTAACTCTCTTGCTTCATCCTGGATTTGTTCTCCTTTGCAGCTTTGGCCTCCAGATAAAGAGCAGCAACATATAAGTTACCTGGATCTCGTTCTTTGGCTGATCTCAGTCTCTCAAAGACTTCAGACTCTAAGACTTTCTGCCGTTTTGTGAGGAACTCTGCTGATATGATGGCGTAGCTGCTCCGCCACTCCACGGTGTCCGGCTGCATCCGGATGGCTCTCTGGAAGAGCTCTAAAGCCTCCAGCCTCTTCTCCTTATCACACGTCATCAGGGTCCAGGCCTTCTCAGCCAAGACCTCTGGGTAGACATCTCCCTTCTTCTTCCTCATCAGACTGTCGACCTTTGACAGGTAGTCTTCACTCCTCTCATCTTCTCCCAGGTGATGGTGCAGCCAGGTCCGATTCCCAAAGTTCACCATCAACCAGGGACCTTCATCAGCGTCTTTCTGCTTCTGGAAGGTCTCAGCGGCCCGGCTGAAGAGCTCCAGGGCGTCTTCACTAGAGCTGGTACCGGGTGAAGCCCAGCAGGTTGTAGATGTGACCCAGCCAGAAGTTTCCCTCATCTGTGCCGATGTCCTCCAGGATGTTCTGGAGGTAGATCAGGTTTTGCCGGCTGGATTTCAGATCCCAGGTGAAGTGGCTCTGCAGGGCGTCCAGTTTGTCCTCCAGACTCTGAGCAGAACTGTTGGGAAAACTGAGAAAAGTAACAAAATGTGTGATTTTAATCTGCATCTGAGAGAAAATGAAGTGATTATGACTGAAATAAAAACTGTGAAGAAATCAAGAAAATGTTCTGATGAGAAAGATGGAGGAAAGAAAAGTAGTCGTGTGTTTATTAGCCTAATTTTTACACCAGTTACAACAGAATGTAACTGATAACAAATCAGAGAAACATCCGAAGCAGACAGAAAAGTAGGTTTAAGACAGTCAGGTTTTCACGTCCAAGAGAAACGAACAGCAAACAGGAAAGGAGATAAAGAAGATTGAAGCGGAGGAAAACCAGAACAGAGGTTAGAAAGGTCAACTGACCACAATGTGAGATGAATCTGATCATCAAATCTCAGATGTTTCCCATCACTCACCTCATGATCCAGCTGTTTCAAGAAAATGTCTTGGTTGTGAAGCTTTCCAGCGTCTCTATCAGAGGTAATCCTGAAACGTCTCAACTGAGCTCAGAGACAAGGAGACAGGTTTGACTGCAGGAAGTCAGAGTCCGACTGAATGAGGCTCCACAGGAGAAAAACCAGTTTAACCAGTTTAACCAGTCAGGAGAGGCTGGAGAAACTTAAGCAACTTAAGCAGAACAACTGAAGGAAAACTTTAAGCCCAAGCTCTTGTTTTCTAGTTCTCAGTGGTTGAATTGCAAACTCATGTTTTAGTTTCTCTTCATCAGTTGTTTTAGCAGAAAATAGAAACTGGGCTCCAGTAATAAACTGGGCTCCAGTAATAAACTGGGCGATGGCCGGCCTTTACAGCCCTGTGGATCATGGATGATGATGTTCAGCTCTGTGTCTGCAGGGTTTGGCTCCGGGGGATTTTATAGATATTTGGGGTTCTGGGTGACGGTTGCAGTGGTAAACTGGCACGGCCTTCTGTCTACTGACTGGAACAGAACCAGTCAAAGCCTCTGTTGTGTCGTATGTTTCTGTCTCGCGCTCGCTCAGGTGTTTGGGTTTGCGCGTCGCTCTGTCGCACCACCAGCCAATCGCAGGCAGGTCGGGTTCATCCACTACACAAAATTACGAATTGAAGGAAAACACAATCTGATTCAATAATCACTTGAATTTTATACCAAAGAGTATTTAATTAAACACACATTTTTATCATTAATTATTTTAGGTAATTTGATTTTTAAATGTGAAGCAAAATAGCAATGATTGTTTTAAAAGACATATTGTAACCCTAACAATATGTCAATATGACAAAAAAAGTCAGTATTTTGATAACTTTTAATCCCTTTACAGCAGATTAAACCTAGTTTGTCATAATCCCATAGTGGAGTTGGTTAAGTATGATGCATGCATAACTTTAAAATAAGAGCTGTGATACAAAATGTCTGACTTTCTGCTGGGGACTTTTAAGAGGAATGATTTGGATATTGTGTTTTATTCAAAATGTGTTTCAGAGCCTCTGCAAACACAGAGGAGAAGTAAAACAAACATCTCTGATCCACACGATGCCTATTTGAAGATAATAAATTCACCCAAAGCTATGCTAAATCAGCAGTTAAACCACATGTCCTTAGTGTTCTTACAGCAGAAAAAGGACATCAGAGCGTATGGAGCAAACTGATTTAATATTCACATCATTAATTTGGTGTGTTGATGTGAAACTTCTCGCATGTTCAGTGTCAGACAGACAGGAAGATTCAAAGTGATTCATTGTTCATTCTCAAAGCTGAATGTCCAACGATGCCAGAAACTCCTCAAGCTGTGGATAATTCAGGGTCTCTGATCTTCAGTTTGACTGATTCTGGGTCTCAGCCTCCATGATCCTCCAGAACAGCTCAGGGTTTGTGGTCTTCAGCTGCCTGACGCTCTTCCGTCGATACTTGGATGTTTCCTGGATCTCTGCTGCCTTCATGTGGAACTCGATAGACCTGCCACTATCGTGTCCGCTGAAGTACACATGCTTTGCGTAGCGACAGTAAAGCATCTGTTTTCCTGCTGGATCCAGGTCTTCTCTTTGTTCCAGCAGCTTTTCGTAGATCTCGTCAGCTTTGTCTTTTGTCTTTTGTTGCTTTGCATGTAAGTCAGCTAGAGTTATTTTGTACTTAAGGCCGGATTCAGGATAAGCAGCAACCACTTCCTCCCACAGACGGATTGCTTCATCAATCCTGCTGCCATCAGGATTACTCTGTTTACCAAAGATCTGCTTTCTGTAGCATTTTGCAGAAGACTTTTTGGTATATCGTGAGTCTGGATGTCTCCTCAGGGCCTCTTCAGCTATTTCAACAGCTTCATCTTTAGAGATGTGCTTTCTGTACAGACGCAGCAATGGACCGAATCCACAGTAGCTGTTCATTGGTCTCTCCAGAATCCTAGCAGCTAACTCTCTTGCTTCATCCTGGATTTGTTCTCCTTTTGCAGCTTTGGCCTCCAGATAAAGAGCAGCAACATATAAGTTACCTGGATCTCGTTCTTTGGCTGATCTCAGTCTCTCAAAGACTTCAGACTCTAAGACTTTCTGCCGTTTTGTGAGGAACTCTGCTGATATGATGGCGTAGCTGCTCCGCCACTCCACGGTGTCCGGCTGCATCCGGATGGCTCTCTGGAAGAGCTCTAAAGCCTCCAGCCTCTTCTCCTTATCACACGTCATCAGGGTCCAGGCCTTCTCAGCCAAGACCTCTGGGTGGCGCTCTAACTCTGGTGGAGCTGGGTATTTCCTCATCAGACCGTCGACCTTTGACAGGTAGTCTTCACTCCTCTCATCTTCTCCCAGGTGATGGTGCAGCCAGGCCCGATTCCCAAAGTTCACCATCAACCAGGGACCTTCATCAGCGTCTTTCTGCCTCTGGAAGGTCTCAGCGGCCCGGCTGAAGAGCTCCAGGGCGTCTTCACTAGAGCCCAGCTGGTACCGGATGAAGCCCAGCAGGTTGTAGATGTGACCCAGCCAGAAGTTTCCCTCATCTGTGCCGATGTCCTCCAGGATGTTCTGGAGGTAGATCAGGTTTTGCCGGCTGGATTTCAGATCCCAGGTGAAGTGGCTCTGCAGGGCGTCCAGTTTGTCCTCCAGACTCTGAGCAGAACTGATGGGACATTAAACAGAAGTTAAATGCCAACGGCAGCAGAACAGCCACATGGTGACAGTAACAGATAAGTTTTGTTTCTGCCTGCCGGCTCCAGGATCATCTTGGACTCACGGTTCTGAATTAGACGAGGAACAATCACATCTTGCTTGGTGTTTCTCTCTTGAGTTCTCAAAAATCAAGCTTTACTTTATCAGAACCAGATATTTATTCTACACTTTTCTTCCTCCAGAATAACTTCCTGCTGTAGAATCTGAACAGTCTAAAATCAAACCTGATTTAACTCCAATCGATGAATTATCTACCATATTATATTTGTAAGATCTGACTGTTCCTCATCCTGCTGCTGTTTCCTCTGGTTTTGCTCTCATGTATCAAACCTCTAGTATTCATAGAGCTCAGATAAGTAAACAGTGAAACAAAACCTTTACTGTTGATATTTAACTGCCAGGAAACTGTTAAATATAATAAATGGTGCTGATTGTTTTTCTCTTTTCATTTCTCCTTAAACGTCTTGGTGTTTATCTCCAGTTGAGGTTTTAACTCCTTCATTTGTGAATTTATACCCAACTGTACCAAAATTCGTCATATTATTTGTGTTTTTGCTGCTAAACAGATATTAAATCAGATGTGATGACCGCTGTGACATCATCAGAACTGAGCGCAGATTGATGTTCTTAAAGGAAACGGGTCCGGTTCTGGTCAGGATGGGAGGTAAATGTTCAGCCCTCTGTTGTTCCTCGATAAACTGATTGTTATTAAGCTTAAATAATTAAAATGTTTGCATTTAAATCATCAGAAAGAAGCAGCAGCTGGTTGTCTCACCTCATCCTGCGGCTGGTTGGCGTCTCGGTGGATAAACCTCCTCAGGTTCTCATTTATCCTGGTCCAGAAGGCGCGGCGGGCGGCGGTGAGATGTTTGGTTCATGTGGAGCTCAACGTGTTGCTGAGTAAACAGAAACTCAGCAACACGTTGATTCCTCCAGTTTATTCCCATCGTAAGCAGACATAATTATGGGAGGAGGTTCTTTTATTTAACATCTGATCAGATATGATCTGTTTGTTTTCAGGTCAGGAAAATGAAGGTTATAACTTAAATGCTACCATAAAATGATGAACTATTCCAACTCTAAAAATGAAGCAGCTTGTGTTTCTGCACTGGGGACTTTAAATTTAAATCTAATTACTACCAGGAGAATCAGGATGAAAGGCCTTAATGTTATATTTTACTAAAAAAGTTACATTTTCCAACAGAAACCTGTCAGTTTATTATATGGACATCTCTGTTTTTCTTACATAATCTGAATCTTGATGTTCAAAAGTCCAGATCTGATTTCTAGATAAGATCAGCAGCCAAGAACAACCCATCATCAAATCTGTTTTATTACAGTTTCTTTTTTTTTTATGAGTAAAACTGCAGCTTTATGCCAATAAGTATAAAAAAATCAGCTGTAAACTGGGTTCTGATCCAGGTTAGCTCAGGTTATCCTTATGGTTCTGGTTTTCCCTTACAAAAAAATCCCATGAAAGTCACATGTGAATGATGTGTGAAGACAAAGCAACAATTTATTTACTTCTGTTGGAAACTGTTGAGAACCAGAAACAACTTTTAACATCTGAGCATGACAACATACAGATTTGGCCCAAATCAGGCCCAGACGATAAACGTGTGGAAACCAGATGTGTAGAAACGGGTTTAATACCATCAGTGCCAGTCCAGAGATGAACAGAACCTCAGCAACTGGAGAGACTGTGGCATTGGACTGGGAACCCTCTGAGTCTCCTTAATGTCTTCATGTTGGCATTGGTGGCTTGTACTGGGATCTTCTTATGTGGCAGTAACCAGGTGAAGGAGCTGTGGGTGGTGCTGCTCAGGTGGAGAGTTTTCCTTCTCCAGTGCTGAAGGTGACGAGGTCTCTGGGTTCTGCTGGGTCCCATTCATCCTCATCTGAGATCACTGGCCTAGAACAAAATGCAAAAATTAATAAAACTAAGCTCCTATGATCTTGACTACATTTCATACACACACATACAGGAGTCCTGCTTTAACATTAGTAAGTAACTGACCAGAATGACATGATGCTCTGATCTGCTAATAAAGCAGCAAAACGTTGTTTGGTGACTGTCAGGATAAAAAAATACTTCAGTTGATAAAACTATGATTCTCTTGGCAATTAAAGGAAAAATCACGCAGCGTTAGAAACAGTAACAGGTGAGTTAATATTTTCCAACTGGAAGAATGTCATGACAATAGCAGCTCACACATCATGCAGGGAGGCTGCAGAAATGGCCGTTTTATCCTAACAGTCCTCAACTTTAACTTTGACTGATAAAACAGCTGCCGTCTGTTGTGGCCCCTTTAAAATAAAAGCCGAGGAAAAGTTTAAGTAGTGAAGCATGAAATCCCCACTAATTAGTTTTGTTAGCTGTAGGACTGTGAGGCTTCAAACTGTAAAACCGGCCAGCGGTCAGCTAACATTCAGTTAGCTTAGCATGACTTTAGTACTGAGGAAAGTTCACCGGTTCGTCAATGTGCAACACTTTGCACATTTATATTGCTGTGGAAACATTTACGATACACCTCGAGATGCAAATCAAGTAAAACATTTCTTACCTTTGGTTCCGGCAAAAATTGCGCTATCCCGTCTGGGTCCTTAGGCCAGACCCTTTGAGCTACTGCCTCAGACCCTGAGAGACACTGAGAAGCAAGGAAACATGGCGGCTCAGATGTCGCCCGGCCAAACAAGGTCTGCGTCAGGTGTTGGGGAACCAGAGCACCTTGACGATAAATGGGCTACTGGAACAAGACGGAAATGGGCGAGAGGTGAAAACTTGGATCTGTTGGAATGCTACTACTCAAGTAGCCCTAATAGGAGAGGCTATATGCAAAGACTGAGGGACCAATGGTTACTTCGACATCCCCAGTCTACACTAAGTGCTAAACAACTAGCGGCTCAGTGTTCCAACATCCGCAAACGGCAATTGCTGTCACAACTTGAGATTGTCGAGGTACAACACAAATGCTACGGCAAAGAGGAGGAACCTGGATGTCAGGATGGGCGGGGCTTAACTACGAGTCCCCGCCCAGAGAGGGAGTATGCAGCCACAATGAAGGAATCGGAGCTGAATAAAGCTGCAGCTGACCTGAAAGATAGGGTCATGGCACGAATGACAACCAGACCTCCTCGGCGCTAATTACAACGGCTGAGTGAAGTACCATCAGAAAGCCTCATTGCAGATGTGAATGCAGCATTGTGAACGATCCCTAGCAACACCATAACGGAAACCAATGAGCTGATCTACAACTCAGCATCAGTGATCCTTGAGCTGCTTGGCTATAAGAGCAACCATGAGAGACAGTACCCACCATGGAAAAGACGGCTAGAGACTAAAATCAAGGTGACAAGGAGGGAAGTGAGCCAACTATCAGAGCTCCATAGGGGTGCAATGAAAGGACCAGTACCCAGGAAGTACAGCCAGATGCCCATACCTGAAGCACTCGAAACTGCCAAACAGAGGATCCAAGCCGTGGCCAGTCGCCTAAAGAGATACACAAGGGAGAATGAAGCCAGAAGGACAAACCGGCTCTTCTCCACCCAACCAGCTAAAGTGTACTCTCAATGGCAGGGTAATAACAGATCCACCAAGGCTGGAGACTGAACAATACTGGAAAGGCATATGGGAAAGGGAGGCGTCCCACAACAGCAATACACAGTGGCTGATCTCTCTATGAGATGACCATAGCAACCTCCCTGAGCCCCGGTAACCATCACTGTGGCAGATGTCCAAGAAAGAGTCTCAGGTATGAAAAACTGGACAGCACCAGGGCCTGACATGATCCATGCCTACTGGCTAAAGAAGCTCACTGCCCTCCATGAGTGACTGGCAGCCCAAATGAACCAGCTGCTACAAAATGGGACTCACCCTGAATGGTTAACTGAAGGGCGCACAATCCTGATCCAGAAGGACCCATCAAAGGGCTCAGTCCCACCCAACTACCGACCAATAACCTGTCTCTCCACAACCTGGAAGCTCATGTCAGGCAATAGCGGCTAAGATAAGCAGACACATGGATAAATACATGAGCACGGCACAGAAGGGCATTGGCGTAAATAGCAGAGGAGCCAAACACCAACTCCTTGTAGACCACACAGTTGCCCGAGACTGCAAAACCCGACACACCAACCTGTGCACGGCTTGGATAGATTACAAGAAAGCCTATGACTCAATGCCGCACACTTGGATCATTGAATGCTTAGAGATGTACAACATCAACAGGACCCTGAGAGCCTTCATTGCAAACTCGATGGGGCTGTGGAAAACCACCCTTGAAGCCAACTGCAAACCACTTGCACAAGTGTCCATCAACTGTGGCATATACCAAGGAGATGTTCTGTCCCCACTGCTGTTCTGCATTGGCCTGAACCCCCTCAGCCAAACCATCAACAAGACTGGCTACGGATACCGACTAAAGAATGGAGCCAACATCAGTCACCTCCTCTACATGGATGACATCAAGCTGTACGCCAAGAGTGAGCGAGACATCGACTCACTGATCCACACCACCAGGATCTACAGCACAGACATTGGTATGTCATTCGGACTAGAGAAGTGTGGTCAGATGGTCACAAAGAGAGGGAAGGTCATTCGCACGGAAGGGGTCTCACTCCCAGAAGGAACAATAGCAGACATAGAGGACAGTTACAAGTACCTGGGAATACCACAAGCAAATGGCAACCTCGATGAGGTCACAAGGAAAACAGCCACAGCCAAATACCTCCAACGAATAAGGCAAGTCCTGAGAAGCCAGCTCAATGGCAAGAACAAGATCCAGGCAATAAACAGCTATTGCCAGTAATCAGATACCCTGCAGGAATAATTAGCTGGCCAAAGGAGGAGATACAGGCCACAGATGTTAAGACATGAAAATTACTAACAATGCATGGAGGGTTCCACCCCAAATCCAGCACCTTGACTGTACAAGAGCCGCAAGGAAGGAGGCAGAGGACTAGTGAGTGTGAGAACCACTGTCCAGGACGAAACATCCAAGATCCATAGATACATCAGGGACAAAGCCTCATCAGACAATGTGCTCAGTGAATGTCTCAGACAATGGGGAACAGGAGTTGAGGTGCTGGAGGTACCATCATGGGAGGACAAGCCCCTACATGGGATGTACCACCGGCAAATAACTGAAGTGGCTGATATCAGAAAGTCCTACCAATGGCTGGAAAAAGCTGGACTCAAGGACAGCACAGAGGCCCTCATCCTGGCCGCCCAGGAACAGGCCATAAACACCAGAGCAATAGAGGCCCAGATCTACCACACCAGACAAGACCCAAGGTGTAGGTTGTGCAAGGAGGCCCCTGAGACAGTCCAGCACATAACAACAGGATGCAAGATACTGGCAGGGAAAGGGTACATGGAACGACATAACCAAGTGGCAGGAATAGTGTACAGAAATATCTGTGCAGAATATGGACTGGAAGCCCCGAGATCAAAGTGGGGAACACCCCCAAAGGTGGTGGAGAATGGCTGAGCTAAGATCCTGTGGGACTTCCAGATCCAGACAGACAAAATGGTAAGGTCGAACCAACCGGACATTGTCATAGTGGATAAACAACAGAGGAAAGCCGTTGTGGTGGATGTAGCAATACTGAGTGACTGCAACATCAGGAAAAAGGAGAAACTGGAGAAATACCAGGGCCTCAGGGAGGAACTGGAGAGGGCCTGGAAGGTGAAGACCACAGTGGTGCCTGTGGTCATCGGGGCCCTCGGGGCAGTCACCCCCAAACTGGAGCAGTGGCTACAACAGATCCCAGGAACAACATCAGACATCTCAGTCCAGAAATGTGCAGTTCTAGGCACAGCAAAAATACTGCGCAGAACCCTCAAGCTCCCAGGCCTCTGGAAGAGGACCCGAGCTCAGAGGATAGGAACCACCCGCGGTGGGTGAGAAGGAAATTTTATTTTATTTTTTTTACACACACACACACACACTTGGGACAACCGATTTTATTTCATAAATTTTTTTGCTTTATATTTTATTTCATTTCATTTTGTTTCAATTCATTTTATTTTATTTTTCATTTTATATTCATTCTGTTCTGGTCGGTGCGGTCGGGTTTGTTTTGTCCTCCTTTATCAGTTCCGGTTCTGGTAACGGTTCTGGTTCTGTGTTTTTGCAGATTCATTTTCTGCCTTTGATGTGTAGAGTAGAAATATCATCCTCATCCTCAGTAAAGCCGGTTCTGGTTCCTCCGGCCCACCGGTCCTCTCAGAGCGTCCGCTGCTCCACAGGTCATTTATTCATCTTTATGTTAATGGTGGTCGGCAGATTAAGGTCATATTGGCCACTGGACCAGAAGGAAATAAACTAGATTAAACTAAATAATCCAGGTCAGAAGTGAAATAATCTTGGTGAATGTGCCTCTGATTTATAATGTGAATTCCTGATGTTTTTCCTCTCCAGTGATGGGAATGATGATCCCTGTTTGTATTCATGCTGCAGGTTCCTGTTGGACGTTTGCCTTTTTTAAACAGGTTGTCGTTTAAAATGTCTTCCTGTTTCCTCTTCACCCGTTATTTATTCCTGGTGATAAAAACTTTATGTTTTTACTGCTGTCCTGATTTCTGTGCTTGTGGGTCCAGAAGCTAAACACTTTCCTCTTTCTCAGCCAATGACCTTATCAGACAGTTCACAGGCTAAACTCTGTGGCCGGTTTGGACCCAAACAGTGGATTCTGTTACATCCGCTGCTTTGTGTCTATCAGCGAAGCAAAACCTAAACTGTTTATTCTAAGCTAATTCATCTCTGTTCAGGCTCAACGTTTTTCTTTGGCCATTTTAGGAAGATCTCCGTTTAAAATGAGCCGAGGTCAGATGGGAGCGGGCGGCGCCGGGAGGAAACCGTCTGCTGCTGTAGCTCAGCCAGTGGGTCGGATCAGCAGAGGGCCAGGGTTGGTGAAGCTTCTGTTAGCTCTGAACGGAGCCGGCCCTCCTCCCTCACACTGAACACACGTTTGGCCCAACAGTCTGGATGTTTAGCGAGCCAGAACTCTGCAGAACCACCTTTGGTTTCAGCTGCAGCTCTTCACAGGTAAAAAATAAAAGAAACATCATTTCATCAAAATCAAGGCTTTATTCTACAGATTTTCAAAACAGGTAAAACAATGTGATAAAACATTATTCATGATTTTATTGGATTTTAAAGAGATAAAAATCATTTGAAGTGACTCTGTTAATGTGTGGAACATCAAACAGATTTTATATGATCTTCAGCTTCAGGTCTTTAATTTTCACTCATTCTGAGCTCCAGGCTGAATTCTCAGGTTGGCCAGAAGATTTTCCTATTTCTTCAAACATTTCATGGTTTCTGTTTTCCTGATGGTTTTCTCCAGCTCTCTAATGCTGCTCTCTCGATAGTTAGATTCTACCTGGATCTCTGCTGCCCTCATGTGGAACTCGGTTGACTCGCGGCTCTCGTTTCTAACAAAGTATAAATGTTTTGCGTAGCGGTTGTAAAGCATCTGTTTTCCTGCTGGATCCAGATCTTCCCTCAGCAGCAGCTCTTTGTAAATCTGATGAGCTTCCTCTTTGTCTACCTTTGAATATAAGTCTGCTAGAGTTATTTGTTGTTTAAAAGAAGAGTCACCATAATCTGCCATCATGCCCTCCCACAGACTGATGGCTCGGTTCACCGTGCTGCGGGACGGTTCCTGGCAGTCCGGACTAAGGATCCTCTTCATGTGGCAGATAGCAACAGATTTCTTTAAATATTGTGAGTCTGGATGTCTCCTCAGGGCCTCTTCAGCTATTTCAACAGCTTCATCTTTAGAGAGTTGGTTTCTGTACAGACGCAGCAATGGACCAATCCAGTAACTTTCAGGCCTTTCTAGGATCCTAGCAGCTAACTCTCTTGCTTCATCCTGGATTTGTTCTCCTTTTGCAGCTTTGGCCTCCAGATAAAGAGCAGCAACATATAAGTTACCTGGATCTCGTTCTTTGGCTGATCTCAGTCTCTCAAAGACTTCAGACTCTAAGACTTTCTGCCGTTTTGTGAGGAACTCTGCTGATATGATGGCGTAGCTGCTCCGCCACTCCACGGTGTCCGGCTGCATCCGGATGGCTCTCTGGAAGAGCTCTAAAGCCCCGCCTCTTCTCCTTTCAACTTTATCAGGTCCAGGCCTTCTCAGCCAAGACCTCTGGGTAGACATCTCCCTTCTTCTTCCTCATCAGACTGTCGACCTTTGACAGGGTATCTTCACTCCTCTCTCTTCTCCCGGTGATGGTGCAGCCAGGCCGATTCCCAAAGTTCACCATCAACCAGGGACCTTCATCAGCGTCTTTCTGCTTCTGGAAGGTCTCAGCGGCCCGGCTGAAGAGCTCCAGGGCGTCTTCACTAGAGCCCAGCTGGTACCGGGTGAAGCCCAGCAGGTTGTAGATGTGACCCAGCCAGAAGTTTCCCTCATCTGTGCCGATGTCCTCCAGGATGTTCTGGAGGTAGATCAGGTTTTGCCGGCTGGATTTCAGATCCCAGGTGAAGTGGCTCTGCAGGGCGTCCAGTTTGTCCTCCAGACTCTGAGCAGAACTGATGGGACATTAAACAGAAGTTAAATGCCAACGGCAGCAGAACAGCCACATCACCCTGAACCTCCAGCCATGATGAGATGCTTTGTGTTGATAATTATAGTTCATTGTGGGAAACACCTTGTTTACGACCCTAACAGATAGAAAACTGTGATGTATTTCCAAACCTCAGTTTGACTCAACCTGTTAACACATAGAGGCCAAACTCTGGACCTGATCATCAGTCAGGCTGATCTGATCTGTTCTGTTATCTTTATGGACACAATGACCCCCTAGTTAAGGAGACGTCGTCACAAAATGTTCTGTTAATAATATCACAGCTGGATCTTTTATCAGCTGTACTCTGGCTGTCCTGTAAGAACGACCAGCAGCAGGATGGTGGAGATCTGCTCCACTAGTAAAAAGCTCAACTCCAAGTTCACAGAAATCTACAAAGAGAGACCGAAGCCATCATCCAACACGAAAAGTCAAAAAACATTATTAATCCGTTCGGCTCCTCCTGCTGCTGGATATCCGACCCTCAGTTTTCCAGCCGGTCCTTCATCTGAATCATCAGGAGCTTCAAACCCAGCAGGTATCAAACCTCTGATACACAGAACCATCTGGACCGATTACAGGCCCGTCTCCAACCTGCCGTTCATCAGCAGCCTGACTGATGTAAAGTTGATGTGACGCGTTTCAGAGCCAGTGGTGAATTTCTGCTTTAATCTTTATTTTACATCAATAACATCAAGAACCAAAACTCTGTTTCATACGACCTGCTGGAGACCAGGAGGAAAAACAATCTGGACATTTATGGTTTATTAGACTCAATCCATTTAACGCCTCTGACTAAAACCTGGAAGAAACATTTGGGTTCAGAAATTAATTAGTTTAGATATTTATTAGTTTAGATATTAACAGCTGTCGTCACATCATCAGAACTGAGAGCAGATTGATGTTCTTAAAGGAAACGGGTCCGGTTCTGGTCAGGATGGGAGGTAAATGTTCAGCCCTCTGTTGTTCCTCGATAAACTGATTGTTATTAAGCTTAAATAATTAAAATGTTTGCATTTAAATCATCAGAAAGAAGCAGCAGCTGGTTGTCTCCCTCATCCTGCGGCTGGTTGGCGTCTCGGTGGAAACCTCCTCAGGTTCTCATTTATCCTGGTCCAGAAGGCGCGGCGGGCGGCGGTGAGATGTTTGGTTCATGTGGAGCTCAACGTGTTGCTGAGTAAACAGAAACTCAGCAACACGTTGATTCCTCCAGTTTATTCCCATCGTAAGCAGACATAATTATGGGAGGAGGTTCTGATTAGATATGATTTTATGACTTTATGAGCAGTCAGAAAAATGAAGATTAAAACATGAGCTTATCTGCTGAGCTCCAATTATTAACGATTCCAGCTCACCAGTTACAGTTCAGTTAAAATGATACTGTTTGTGTTTCTGCATCATTAATAAACTGATTTTTAGACCAGATTTCTGAACGCTGAAGACTTGAAGTCTAATCATTACCAGGAGAATTAGAATTAAATGCCTTAATGTGCTTTATTTTACTAAAAAAGTGAAATTTGTCCACTTTCCTCTTGAGGGCCAACAGATTTCTGTCACTTTTACTGCAAAGGTTCTGATGCCTCAGAAACAGTGTCTTGTTTTTGAAATCAAAGTTATGGTGGAATTGGTTCCCTGCTGAGGAAAAAGTTTATTTACTTAATTTTTTAGTTGATATTTAATATTTTCATTTACTCTTTTATTTCAGTTTTAAAGTTTGGATGTCTCTCAATTCTTACTAGAATAAAATGAAGTTTCTGATTTTGTTGACGAGGATTTGCGGTAAAGAATATGAAGTCATATCCAGCTCTTACTTGCACTGAATTAGAAATATTTTAGAAAAACACTGAATCACAAGGCTCAGATAAAATGATCACATATTGTAGATTCTCAACAAATTATCTTGTTTGTACAAATTTATGTTTTGGTGTGTATTGAAAGTTATTTTCCTCCTTGACTGTAATACACTCCTCTAGATTTATTTTTTTTTCATCTTGATTATCAAGGTTTCATTTAATGCTAAACAAACTTGATGTGGATTTACTTGATGACTTTGATGATGTCATTTGACACAATATAATGTTTATTGGTTGTTTAATAACTGGCTGCTCAGTTAACTACAGTTAACATCTGCAGCCAGCAGGGGGCAGCAGAGCCGCAGCCCACCGGAAGTAAACAGAGGCAGGAGCGCAGCGCCACAGGTAGCATCAGGTAGCATCATGTAGCTGCGGCTTTCAGCGGGTTCTGCTGGTTCTGCTAAGTCTTTATTCTGACTCGAACATGAAGCGAACAGAACAGACCTCTGGGAGGAACCTGTGAGTTTACCAGCATCTTTAATCCGAACCGGACCGACAGCGGTACCGAGGTTAGCTAAACTTTCTCTGTCTGTGACCTTCTGTCTCCCAGGTGACCATGTGACCGTGGGCCCTGAGTGGGTCAGTTTGGGGTGCTGTTGTGGTTCTGAGGTGATGGAGACCTGGACCCCGAACCCCCGGGCCAAGCCGTTCATCCCGCGGCAGCAGAGGAGCTGGTACCTGACCTGGAAGTACCGGCTGACCCAGAGGAGGAGCCTCCGGCGATTCTGTCAGGTCAGCCCGGTTCTGGTTCTGGTTCTGCAGGCAGGATCTCCTTGGGTCACCATGAAGGATGTGGATCTGCAGAACCACAGCTTTGCTCTCTGTTGCTGGTTCGGTTCGGTTACTTTTAAGAGTTGGAGTTTTGGCTCTGTTCAAAATAAATAAAAATCCTAAACCTGCAGGAGAATGATGGCAGCCAGAGGTCCAGTTCGGGTACTGATGTCATCACTGTTATTACGTCAACACATCTCTGCTCACGTAAAAGTGAAAAACGTGAAAGTAACTAATGAGTTAATATGAAGAAATGAATAAAGTTCTGGTTAGTCGGGTATTTTAAAGAATACAATATAACTTGATTAATGTCTTCTTGACATGAAATTAGGACAACAAAGCTGGTGTAGAAACAAGAGGTCTCACTTCAACATAAATCTTTAGTTAAAACTAACGGAGGCACTCACTTAAATGTTTTTGTGTTAATTTCATGGTCTGTAATTAATCACATTTAGTCAAGAATTATATATCAAATAAGCAACATTTTCAATACGATAAACCTTTTTTCTGCTGAATCATTAAATAGAGACATATGATCTCAACAACAAAGACATTTATAGTTTTTAATCTTGTATTCTGATCTTCAGCCAGCAGATTTCATGGAGCTTCTTTAGAAATGTGGACGCTGACATTTGCATTGCTGCTACATGTTTAGCAGCAATGCAAACTTCTTTTAGCACAACTTGAGCACAACAGTCGTCGTTTCCAGCATCCAATCAGATTGTATAAAAGCAGAAATTAAAACCCAATTGGCTGAGAGAAGACACTCCTTCAATGTTATTAGTAAATGCAGCTGGTGTGTCAAATTTACGGGCATAACAGAAACTCACAAATTTAAAGGTTCTGGGTGGAACTTTTATATGTATTCTGTATGTCTGTAATAAATAAATTGAAATTAAGGTGTTAAAACTCCGGTTCTAGTTTGTCCGTGGTTAGTGTGTTCCGGTTCTGTTTCTGGACTCTGCTCCGGTCCGGTCCGGCTGACAGATGGACCGTGTGTTTGCTCCCCAGGCCGGAGCCGTGCTGTTCCTCTTCGTCACCGTTGTGGTGAACATCAAGCTGATCCTGGACACGCGGCGAGTCGCTGATGAAGACGCTGCCGATCAGGAATACGGTCAGCAAACGGCTTCTGGTTCATTACTGACAATCTGGTTTTCCATCTTCAGGAATATTTTCCACAGATAATTATGAAAGCAGCCAAACTAGCCAACAGTAAATAAAGATGTAATCCAGCAGATTATCGTTAAATTTGCTCTCCAGTCATAATGAAGCAGAAGTTTTGTTCTTATTTATTCTAATTTTTCTGACTTTGTTTTGTGGAAGACGTTGTTCCCAACATGGAGACTCCTCGCCGGCCGGCCGGCGGCAGGAAGGTTCTGGACATCGAGGTTTACTCCAGCCGCTCCAAAGTCTATGTGGCCGTGGACGGAACCACGGTGAGCGACCCGCCAGAGCCTCAGAACCACGGGTCGGCCTGGTTCTGGTTCCGGTTTGGCTTAGAGTTCTAATGGCTCTGCTGCACAGGATGATTTATGGTTCTGCTGGGTTCTCCTGCTGTAATGGATCCTCTGGGTTCTGGTAAAGCAAGCAGAACCAACTGAGGCGTGAGGTTCTGGAGATTATAATCTGTCATAATCAGATGGATTATTGCAGTCAGAATGAGAGCAGCTGCTGCCCCCTAGTGGCTGAACTCTGGCTTGCTCCTTCAGACTAGCCAGCAGCAATTAGCAAACAGCTGGTGGAACTGCTGAGCTCATAGAAGGAGCTGCTGGTGAAACGTTAAAGGGTTAATTATGGAGCCATGTTGTAATGACTTCCTGGGGGCGGAGCTTCAGAAACAGCAGGAGGTTTTAATGATGTTTATGACTGAAGATAACATGGTTACTGCTGTAAAGTGTCTATATCTGCCTGGACTCTCTCCTGCTGCCCCTTTAACGGGCTGCCCGACCCGCTGCAGGTTCTGGAGGACGACATGCGAGAGCAGGGCCGAGGCGTTCACGTCATCGTCCTCAACCAGGCCACCGTGAGCGCCGCCGGTCACCGTCTGCCGCTAACGCCCACCGGCCGGTTCTGATTGGTCCGTTCTCCCGTTCCAGGGTCATGTGATGGCCAAGCGGATCTTCGACACTTACTCCCCCCACGAGGACGAAGCCATGATCCTCTTCCTCAACATGGTGACCCGCGGCAGGATCCTCATCTTCACCGTGAAGGTGGGCGTGTCCGTCGGGGCGGGCGGGATTTCTGTGTGTGGTTCTGCTGACCGGGCCGGTTCTGTCGGACAGGACGAGGGAACGTTCCACCTGAAGGACGCAGCCAAGAACCTGCTGAAGAGCCTGGGCAGCCAGGCGGCGCTGGGCCTGAGCTGGAGGGACATGTGGAACCTGGTGGTGAAGAAAGGAGGTCAGGTGGTTCTGGTTCTGGAGCCCAATCTGTTAAATATGCACCAATATTGAGATTTTTAATCCTTCAAATTCCTTTTTTTCTTCTGTGAAAACTAAAAGTTTTTGGTCAGGGATTATTTTAGGGACATAAATTTAAAATATTTTTGATTGACTTGTTTTTATCCAGGATCTCATTTACAGGAGAAATTTGATAAAACAAAGAAAATTACAAACAGCAGCAAAACAAGCAAGAAATTTGGTTAAATGATCTAATAAAATATGAGCTAAAATGGTCTTAATGTTGATTATTAGATGCTGTCCTTATGAAATAAATTCATCTTCAAACTGGCAGCAACACTTATTTCTTTTAAAAAGACATTTATCTCTTATATGTGCTGAATTAAACTGAAAAAAGGTCTAAGAAATGTTTTCTGGCTTTTAGCAAATGTAAATAACTGATGACTCTGACTGACCTGAAACAAGAACATTTTATTTAACTTCAGGCAGTAGCTGCATTTTCATTACAGATGTGTCCAAAACTTAATAACTCTTCATATTTTGCTCATTTCATAATTGCTGTGTTTCCACTAAAGAAGAAATGCAATTAAAATCACACATTAATATGTTTTGTCATTAAATAAGTCATTAAAATATGCAGCTCCATCGTCCTCCAAATACTTCCTGTTGTCGTCTTATTTGTGGTTTCTGCCAGTAGAAACATCCGGCTGTTGATCATGAGAGACATGATGTGAAAAAATTGTTTCCAATGCAGATTTCTGAGTTTAACTGATTTTGATACGGCAAAAAAAAAAAAAATCCCAAAAAACCCCCCGTCATCCTGGCGCCAAACTTTCTTCCGAAATCGGAGAATTTTTGAAGTCGACGCTTAGATCAAGAATGTTTGCTCCGTGTTTCCAGGTCAGGTGTACGGAGAGAAGCACTCCAAGTCTCCGGCTCTATCCACGTGGGGCGACCCGGTTCTGCTGAAGACCGAAGTCCAGCTCACCGCCGCTGAAGGTATCCGCGCCACAAAACGTCCTCATGTTTCTAAAGTTGAGATACAAAATATCAAAACAGTCCAATAAAACTGGACTGATCTTAACAACATTTCTATCTGGTTTCTGTTTTTGTTTCTGGGGGAGGGTGGGGGACGGGGTCATGTGACCTTTGGTTGGTCATGTGACCTTTGGTTGGTCATGTGACCTTTGGTTGGTCATGTGACAGTGATGCAGGATGTTAAGCGGAAGCGGAGAGGGAATGTCGTCACTCGATCGTATCCGTGCTCCTCTGTAAATTGTCCTTCAGATTCAGACGTTTTATTGTCTCTCCTCTTATTGGTTGAGTGTTTTTTAGTAGCTCAGCTGATGAACTCTGCTAGCTGCTACGCTCCCACCGCAGAGAAATGAGACCCAGAAGAAACAAGCTGTGAGAATGCAGCTGCAGTTTGCAGCCAGACTCTGCTGGATCTGCTCTGAGAGAACCCAGCCGACCTGCTGAAAGCCTCCTGTTGTCTCTAACCTGTCCGTGGTCCTGCAGAGGCCGAGTGCCACTGGGCCGACACGGAGCTCAACCGGAGGAGGAAGCTGTTCTGCAGCAAGGTGGAGGGATATGGCAGCATCTGCAGCTGCAAAGACCCGGCGCCCATCGAGTTCAACCCCGACCCGGTGAGTCACCGCACTGATCACAGAACCAGAACCAGCCTCAGATCGCAGATGTTGGTTTAAATCACGTTCAGTGGCGCAGCGGCGCCCCCTGCTGGCTGAAACGCGAACCTGCAGTGTTCTCTAGCACTTAGTCTGGTGTTACTTCTGTTTTCATCTGATAACTTCCGGTTACATCTGATCAGGTTGATGCAGTTAAATGTCGTCTGCTGGTTTCCAGTTAAACCAGTTAAATCTGGTCTCTGCTTGCAGCTTCCCAGTAACAACGTCTTCAATGTCCCAGTGGCCGTCATTGCTGGAAACCGCCCCAACTACCTGTACCGGTGAGACTCGGTTCCAATTACTGCTGGTTAAAAAAGCATCTGGTATGAAGAAACTCAGAGCTTTTATTTTGAAGGGTATAGTTGGAGCTTCCTGTCTGCTTGCAGGATGCTGCGCTCGCTGCTCTCAGCTCACGGAGTCAACCCGCAGATGATCACCGTCTTCATCGACGGATACTACGAGGTTCAGACGCTCGGCTGCAGCTTCCCAGCTGCATGATGCTGCCGCCGCCAGGCCAGAGCCTCCCTCTAACCGCTGTGTGTCTGCTCCAGGAGCCCATGGACGTGGTGGAGCTGTTCGGGTTGAAGGGCGTCCAGCACACGCCCATCAGCATCAAGAACGCCCGCGTCTCCCAGGTAATCAGAGCTCCCAGTTAGACAGGAAATGAAAGTAATAAATATCCTATAGATTCAATTGAAACGGTCTTTTTCAGATCATTTTTATTTTAAACCCCAAAGTTTGGAAAAGTTTTCAAACTGACCTTGAAAATGCTTGAAAAGTTCTTGAATCTTCCAGTTTGCACGTTGCTGTGACCGGCTGGTTTCCTGTTGTTTCAGCACTACAAGGCGAGTCTGACGGCGACCTTTAACCTTCACCCTGTGAGTCTGCACATCAACGTGCCATCATGGTTCTGAACGGGTCCGGTCTCATGACAGAATCTTCTGTGTTTGGACAGGATGCCGGGTTTGCCGTGGTTCTGGAGGAGGACCTGGACATCTCTGTGGACTTCTTCAGGTTCTGTTCAGCTGAACTCTGACCTAAACTGACCAACCGGGTTTCCTAAAAATATCAGCTGCATTCTGCTGCACGGCCACTAGGTGACCACTAGGTGGCCGTGCAGCAGAATCATGTTTTCGGAAAGACCAGAGTTAGAGAGACACAACATCTAAATCTGAAACTGCTGAGTGGATGGGATGATGGGTGTGGCTAAATGGATTTGGGCGGTGCTAAACTGAAATGGGCGTGGCTGAACAGGTTCATTTTCCACTGTAAACAAACAACCAGATATTATTGAGGGTGACCTGTGTCCCCTCCACTCATCTTGAAAATTTCTTCAAATGTCTTGAACTCATGTATCTAAAATCAAGGCCTTTAAATTTCTTAAATTAGTTTAACAACTCTAAGTTGGTATGTCAGTCTAAGGTCTTGAATTTTGTCCTTGCAGAACTTTTGATCTTGTATGTCAGACTGTCTGGCTGATGTTTAAATCGTGCCCTAACATCTTCATATCGTTCTGTACACGATGACAGCCATACTTAAAAAGTCTTAAATTAATGTACTTAAATTTAAGGTCTTAAAATGTATTTAATTTATTGGCCTAAAAAATCATTAATTCATTGGTAAGTTGGCCTTAAATACATTAAGCTCATGTCTTATATCTTACTGTGGCAGAACTATTCAATCTTATATATTATATGTAAGACTTTTCTATCAGTCCCTCTGACCCGTGTCCCCCTTCTCTGACCCATCTGACCCGTGTCCGTTTCCTGACAGCTTCCTGAGTCAGACCATCCACCTGTTGGACCAGGACGACAGCCTGTACTGCATCTCAGCCTGGAACGACCAGGTCAGTCCAGACAGTCCGTGTTCCAGGTGTTCAGTTCCAGGTTCTTGCTGTGGGCAGAAAGGATTTCCAGTAGCAGTCAGTCTCGCAACAAATCTGAAAAGGACTCTGAGTGGAGTCTGTTGCTTTATAACAACCTCATGACCAGAATGACATGCTAATGGCTCACTATCCAATATTCCACAGTAAAATGTCCTGGATGACTCAGTTACTGCTGATCTACCTCCTTTGCTTTTGCCGTTCCTCTTTGAATCTTTGAGCGTCATTACCTGGAGTCCAGGTGTGTTAAACCTTTGTTTGGTTTGTGAGCAGGGCTATGAGCACACAGCGGAGGACCCCGCCCTCCTCTACCGGGTGGAGAGCATGCCCGGCCTGGGCTGGGTGCTGAAGAAGAGCATCTACAAGGACGAGCTGGAACCAAAATGGCCGACCCCTGAAAAGGTCACAAACATTAAGACAGAAAAATTAACTGACAAATGTGAAAATATTCAGTTTTAGGGATGAATAAAACTGAATAACACACAAAATTTAACACACAATATTTGCGTGTTAAATCACACAAATATTGTGTGATTTAACACAATATTTTGTTGTAATATTGTGATAATGATAAAAATAATATTTATAATATTTCTTTTTATGCAAAGGAAAATATGTCAGTCATAATTTCAATGACTGACATGGAAATCATAGCAAAACAAACATTGCTCTTGAAAAACATTTCCATTCGTATTGTGTTTCTTAGGTCACCAGTCACAAATATAGAAAAGAAATTTGTATCGCTAAACTTCAAACAGTAACTGTATTTAATCTTACTTTCAAATTTATTGATGTTTATTGATAAACCGTTATTGAACAGTGGAGGAAACACTTTAAAAATAATAATCTTGACATTACAGAGGTTTGGGTTATTTTTCAAATCATTTATTGGAATTTATTGTGACAAGAATAAGATCAAATCTTATTAGAAATTTATCACTGTAAATGATAAACGATGCAATGAATGTCCAGTTAAATCTACAAATCAGAGAAGAGATATTTAAAAACTGAACCTGAATGCAAATGTATTACTAAATCAAATCTGGCAGCTTTCTTAAAGTTTAGAGTAAATTTTAGAGAAACAGAGTAGTAAGATCTTATAGAGAAATGATGAAAAGGCCATTGTTTAAGCTGGATTTGATAGAAAATGTAGATTTTTCTTCTTGTGCTGCAGCTCTGGGATTGGGACATGTGGATGAGGATGCCGGAGCAGAGGAAAGGCCGAGAGTGCATCATTCCCGACGTGTCACGTTCCTATCACTTCGGCATCATCGGCCTCAACATGAACGGATATTTCCACGTGAGAACCCAAGGATTGCTTTCACAGAAACATCACACACACACAAGTTTGTATTTTTACCCATACTGGGACCCTATGGGTCCTCATAATGCATGTCAAACATAAAATGTCCCAGAAGATACATAAACGAGTACACACACATACACACATTAATTTAAGCTAGTTTTAACCCTCTGACCATAAACGTAAAACAATCCGATGTTTTAATTTAAGTCACTAACATAAATCTGAGTTTTGGATTCTTAGGAAAGTTTTCCTAACCTGCAGTTTCCTCTGACAGAACCAGACTACTGGTCTTCCTGCTATGTGGCTCATTGTTAGCTTTGATATTAGCTGCATTGCTAAGTCCTAGTTTGAATGTGTGGCTTTAGATAAAACATAAACATGTTTGATTCAAGGGATTTAGGAGTTTCAAGTTGGGTAAAAATTAACTTAATACACGTTTTTATCTGACTTTGGATGAAAACTAATAACCTGATTTAACAGCAAACAGAAGTTCAGACAATTCCAGATGACTTTATGAATCCAGATTTCTTCTTCTTCTCTTCACAGGAAGTTTATTTCAAGAAGCACAAGTTTAACACGATTCCCAACGTTCAGCTGAGGAACGTAGAGAGGTGATTTCAGCAGCCGGGAGCTGTTTTCTAGATCTCTGTTGATTCTCTGACTGTTTTTCGTGTTTCTCTGCATCCTAGTTTGAGGAAAGATGGATACGAGGCGGAGATCCAGAAGTTGCTCAGGTGAGAGTTGCTGGAGAACCAAGGATCTTGTTCGGGTTGTGACGTCTGTTTAAAGTTTCCCTCGGCGTTCTGGATGTGTTTGTCATTGATCCAGGGAGGCGGAGCTGCTGGATCACTCCAGGAATCCCTGCGAGGACTCGTTCGTCCCAGACACGGAGGGCAAGACCTACGTTATGTTCATAAAGATGGAGTCTGAGCTGGATACGTCCACCTGGACCGAGCTGGCCAAGGTACACGCTCTCCGTCATCCGGGTTGGGAGGTGGAAGGGTTTCCCCGGAATGACGTGGCGTTTCCGTGTTTTCTGTCAGTGCCTCCACGTTTGGGACCTGGATGTTCGAGGATATCACAGAGGACTCTGGCGGCTCTTCAGGAAAAGGAACCACATTCTGGTCATTGCCGTGCCGATCTCTCCGTACTCGTAAGTAATTCTTGGGCCAGGAAGAGAATACCAAACTCTGCGCTTCATATTAATGCCAATATCAGGGGAGAAAAAGCAGTTTGAACTCCTTAAACCTCCATTGTTTGATCATTAAACGACAATATGAGATTACAGTTATACCATATGAGTTTATTCTATACTATTTTAGCTTTATTCTCTTTTTTATTAACCTGTGGCGTATTTTGTGCACCAAACAGAAAAAATAAATAAAACAATTCAAGTTGTGACTGATTAAATTATGGGTATTCCCAGAAGTACATCACAGTATCATCGGCGTAAAGATAGAACTGAATTATAGAGGATTCAGACTTGATCCCAGAACAGATCAACTGATCATGCTGCTGGTTTACTGCATCCTGTCCTACAAACAAAAGTAGCAGTAGCGCCCCCTAGTTTAATAAAGAGAAGACATTTTACCTCACTCTGTTCACAGAAAGGTTTAAATATGAGTTGGAGGAATTAGCAGATTTTCCAGCTTTTGAAAGCTGCTGTGAAAAAAACATTTTATAAATTATTAAAAAGTCATGAAATCCAACAATTTGTCATTTTTATTTTAGTTTAAAAGCTAAAATAAAGTCTATGCAGCAGCGGTTTGTGAGGGACCGAGTGGAAACAGGAGGAGTCACAGGAAATATTAGAAAAATAAGTTTTTTTTATTCTTCTTATTATTTTAACCCAAAGTATTACATGACCAAAAAGATCTGAGCTCATAAAAGAAACAAAACTGAACTTAGGCAAAAATGCGAACAATCTGGACGCACAAACAAACGTAACTGACCTCACAAAAAAATGACACACAGGGTCATTGGCAAAGGTGACCAGGCTTAATATTCAGATTGTTCGGTTGGACAGGAAGTGACTTACAGGTCAAAGGTCAGCTGGAACTGGTTGAATCGCGTTTCTGTTTTTTTCTCGGCAGCATGAAGAAACCGGCCGCACTCGCCCCCATCCACCTGGAGCCGCCGCCCAAAGAGGAGGGGGCGCCGGTGGAGCAGCTGTAGACCCGAACGCCGGCCTGGTCCGCCGGAACCAGAACCGGACAGGAAACTCTCCTGGACTTTGGGTCTCAGAACGGAGTCAGTGGAGCGGTTCCATTAAACCCAGTAAGAACTGGAACCCAGAGCGATCCCAGTTATTAATATTAACTCTTCATGCTCTGAACATTTTAACATTTCAGAGAGGAAGAAACTCAGAGGAACTGAAATCTATTTTTAGACAATTAGAACTGGCCAGGTTTCCACCAAACCGGTTTAATGTTCAGAATCTGGATCCTGGAGGACGGAGTTTTAGACTCAACCTGCTGCTTATGAGGAATCGACCTCTGACCTGCCAAGTTAGAGAAACTACTGAACTCTGAACATTTCAGCTTTTTATGTTTTCAACCTTTTATATTTATACTAAAGTTCTGATTGGTGGATTTTTAAATGTTACAACGACTTTTAAGACTTGAAATTACCGAAACGATGACAGACAAGATTATTTCTGCTAAAAGTCTCATTGAAACTGGAACCTGGACTGGATCTGGTTCTGCAGTACTTCCAATTGGTTCTGCTCCACGTTCGGCCCGGATTCAGCATCAGCTGAGGGACGTTCTTAAGAGAACACTAAAGTTTTTACTTTGTGTTCCGAATCCAGACTGAACTGAAACATAAACGGGACTCTACCGCCCTCTGGTGGCCTTTGCAGACATGAAGCCCGGTTGGTTCTGGTTCTCAGCTTTTAGAAACAAAGTGAAATAAATCCTGGAGGCGTGTCCAGGTTCAATGAGGATTTAGCAGCAAAAAAGTCCAGATTTCTTTCATTTTTTTCCAATGAAATGATGTGAGGAACAGAATCTGACCGGATCCGTTTTCAGGAGAAAAACCTTTTTGGGAAAGTTTGTTTATTAAATGTTGGCAGCATTTATTCCAGATTATATGACAGCTTTAGGATCAGACTAAGAAAGAAAAAAATAATGAATAATGTCCAAATATTACCAGAATAAAATCACAATAATATAAAATAGTCATATTAATATGATGATAAAGACATAATAATGCTAGAATAAGAGTTAAAAAACCATAAAACTTTATGTTCATATTATTTAAGCTGTCTACACTCTTGTACTTTATTGTCA
The DNA here is from genome assembly GCA_010277075.1 of Poeciliopsis retropinna. Taxonomy (NCBI): domain Eukaryota; kingdom Metazoa; phylum Chordata; class Actinopteri; order Cyprinodontiformes; family Poeciliidae; genus Poeciliopsis; species Poeciliopsis retropinna. The sequence goes on from VMRM01000003.1 coordinate 561,375, forward strand.
TAATTAATAGTTTTAGCCTGGCCCTAATGCTCCATTGTAAGTTCAAACCCAAATGATTCAGGTTTAACTTTGAGTCTTATCTGATCTGCAGTGTTACTGAACTCCAGTTTTTCTGTCTGACTTTATGGTTTTTTAATTTTAGTTTGCTGTGAAGCATCTCCGTGACTCGTCTTGGGCTGAACGTCTCAGATGTTTTATTTCTCTGAATGAATAAAGATGTTTTTACATTTTTTAATGTTTAAATCATTTTTATGGCTGAATCTTCTGAAGGATCTCGGATTTCTCTGCGTCGTCCTGATTTCCCTCAGGAACATCCTGGGAAACCAAATGAAGGGAATGTGGATGGGATGTAAATCTGTGGCGTCCTGGTTCCTCTGCAGGTTTGGCGGCTTCCTGTCCTTCACCTTTGACCTTCACAGAGTCGTTGATCGTCAGCAGAGTTTGGCCTCGCTGCTCAGCTGTAAATCAGATTAAAGCTTCGGCGCGAATCCAAGAGGAGAGTTCAGGTGTAAAATATATGAATAACCCCCACAATGAACCCTGAAGACCTCAGGAAGACGCTGCTGAAGCGGGTCGAGCTTCAGATCAGAGAAATGATCTGAACCAACATGAGCTGAACAGCCAATCAGAGGAAGAAGCCACCACTCCTGAAATCTCTATGATTTTATCCACATCACTCTGATTAAACTGGTAAATTTAGCTCAAGATGTAAAAGAACAAAATGAGTTAATGAGATCAGTACCGCTTCAGGGTCATTCTTTCACTTATTGCCACCTACTGGTGGGAGACTAGTACTACAGTGCTGCTGTTAGACCAATAAAATGACATGAACATAAATTCTGTTTCTCTACAGAAACTCAACTTATAAAACCTGAACTTTCCTTTTTAAAATATGGAATAAAAGGAACCAGAAATATGTTGAGTGAGAAAAGATCCAAATAAAACAGTTAATTTGTTTAAATATAGTTCATAGATATATTTAAAACTTCTCTACTGAATTGAAATCAAGCTAAACCTCAACAGGAAGCGTTAAATATGTTGCAGCAAAGAGGAGGACAGCATCAGGATCTACTGCCTCTGCAGGCTGGGAGGAGGAACTTCAGCTGACTTTCTCATCCAGGTGAGAGAACAGGTACATGGAGACGATCATGGCAGCGATCTGAGGAGCAGGAGAATCAAAAATATGAGCAGAAACAAGATAATTGAAAAAGTCACGTGACACTTCAGTTTCTAAATAAGGAACTGAATAAATGTTAGAACTAAAAACACATTTCCTCAAATATTACATTCGTAGGAAGCGGGGCATATCTCCAGTTTTCTCTACGTTCTGTTTCTGTCACAGGTCATTCGCCTCTCCAATGAACCGAGCAGAGCACTTCCTGCCTGACGACCCAGTTAAAACCAGAGTCACGCCTGATTGGTGGTTCATGTAAGTGTTGCATTTTTCCTCATTTGTTCATTTGTTGTATAATTACCACCTGCTCAATACAACTTAAGAAAATAAAAAGCATGAGAAGAGAAAATGGAGCTGCTGTGTAAATAGACTTCAAAATAAGAGCACTAATATAGATGTCTAAATACTTAAAGAATTTTAAAGAACCAAAACCAAATTTACAACCAAGTCCAACTTTATTTCAAAGGAGGTTTACAAAACAGCAAAGTAAATTAGGGCTACAGAATTTATCCAGAAAAATGAATTTAGGGGCAGCTAAGTGTGCTACATTTCAACGTTAGCTAAAGCGCTACACCAACACAGTATTAAATGGAAGCTAAAGCCAACCACCATGTCAACGTGGTATTTAGTGGAATATGTCGAATGTCCAAATTTATTTGACTGAAAGTTTACAACACACCAGCAGTTTACCCAGAAAATTAAATTTATTTGAAGGGAAGTGAGCTAAACATTTTCAAAGTTAGCAAAAAATGCTAAGCAAAAAACTAGCTCCACTGTTAGCCGACTAGCAGACTTGTGCCCACCTATGGTACTGATCAGGTTCACCAAGCCAATCAGCTCTCAGCAGGTCGTACCAGTGGCCATTTTCCTCTTTGGCCAAACTGAGCCGAAGCCACATCGGCTCACGTATTGAGGTTTTATGGTTCGGGTTGTTATGTATGTTTACCTCCAGGAGTCCCACTCCTGCTGCCACGCCTCCCACAGCACAGGTGTGTTTTCTCAGGGTCTTCAGGATGGGATCAAAGCAGCCCTGAAGAGGAACATCAGATCATCCTTGTGTGCAGGGAGATCTTACAAACTAAAATACCATTATGTTTCAATATTTAATAACCTTCAAAGTTAAAGAAAAACAACAATAATTAGCATAATTCAGTCAGTGAGTGTAGAGATTTTACCTGGACAGGTGAGCGTGCCGCCTCCGCTGGGCTGCAGGGGGCGATGTTGGTGGAGCAGCAGCTGGGTGGGAGGCTGGTCCCGTTCTGCTCCTCCACCTCTGACCCCAGGAAGTCAGTGTAGTTGGAGAAACCACAACACTTCAACTGGCGGGAAACACGCAGAAATACTGATTATTGATAAACATTTTAATCTAAGGCTGATTCAGTAATTTTACTGCAGAAAGGTCAGTTTGACCTTCAGACTGAGAGACGGTTTATTACTCGTCTCTCACCTCTGCCATGGTGTCGTTCCAGATCCCAGTGACGGTTGGATCGCTGCCGTACTCGTTCTGCAGCGCGGGAACCGCCCAGGCCTTGAGGATGCCTTCAGCCTGGAAAACACAAAGTTTAACAAGAAACATTGAATCCGTCAGAGAGGCTGCGTCAGATGAAGCAGATTACTAGAGGTACCAAACTAGATCAGAGAATCGGTGCAGGAAACAATCCTGACCTCCTGTTGGACCTGTCACTGTAACAAACGTTTCTGGACGATAAATTATCGCGATAAACGACAATATTGGTTTTTTGAGAGCATTTTTAATAATAATGCTAATCATAATGTAAGAACACATTCTCAAACATCAACAAAGTTTAAATTCTAATGAACATTTAAAACTGAAACTAGAAGAAATTTTAAATCTTCAAAACAAACAAAACAACAGAAACAATAAATAAAATGAATCATGAAGTCTCTGGTTGGGAACAAAACTCGAACTGGAAACTTATCATCCAGTTTTCAGCAGAAAGGGAGATTATTGATCTCATTTTAAGTTATTGATTAATTGATTTATTGCAACAAACCCAAAAGTAACTGGTAAAAATTGAGTGTTTTCTCTCAGTATTTGTGCCATGAATCTCGTTTCCCTGAAAGTTGTTTAAATCTCCATCATCTGTGGATCAAATTGTAACGTTTCTCACTGAGTTTTACTGTGTTTCTGTTCTGACCTAAAATGTCGTTTTCGCTTCAGAAAACCAGAAGCTTGTAAATCTAAACTCTGTTTCTTGGGCAGAAAATCACAGCAAATCATCCACAGTGGAGGGAGAATCTGATTTAAGGAGGCCGTGTTTCTGTGGGCGGCTCCTAATCAGCCAAATTCAATCAATCTTCTCCTCACAAATCAGCTGGGAGAGAAACGGGAAAACTGGAAATGAATCCAAAGCCGCCGAGTCGTTTTTCTGCCGGACATTTTCATGTAAATCGCTGCTTTCTGTCTCATTTCATGCGTCTCCTCCTCTGCTTTTCTGATTTGATTAATAATCCTGTGGTGCCTCAGACCTGCAGCATGGAGGAGATGCCCCAGTGCATGCTGGGACATTAAAACCTGGATTATCACATTTTATTTAATTCATTACCCTGGGACAGAATTTAACAAAATATTTTAAAACTTTTCTTTTACTACAGCAAACGTTCAAAAATCTTCTGTAAGTTTTGGATTTGCAGTTCAGCCTTTCAGGATGACATATTTTACTGGGTGATAAATTATCCCAGTAATTACTGTGATAAAATTATTTGAGACCATTTTTAAGTGATATACTGATAACAGTAAAATAATGCCAAAACAATAATTTTCTAAAGACTCCTGAACTGGAAAATATTTCAAATAACCAAAATAAAACACAATAAGCAAACGCAGTAAATAAAATAAAATGAATTATTCATTCAGACTGGAAATGACTGAGCTGATTTTAATTTGTCATGTGATTAATTGTTTACTACAACAGCCTTAAACATCGGACGACTTTCCTTGCCAGATTTTAGTTTTTTTCTTTTCTTTTGTTTTTGGCCCAAAGGACATAAAGTTTGGAGTCCCTGAGCCTCCTGCACTGTAAAACACTAAATCCTACCAAACATCTCAGTATCTCAAATAACACAAAACTGACTTACAATAAACTTTTCAGCAAGAAGCAGAAGCTTCTTTAATTCCTTAACGTTGATTAAAACATTCTTGTTTTACTAATAAACTAGAAGTTTTTTAAAATCAATATTAAAGTATTAATGTTGTTTGTTCGTTTTGTCTCATCTGAAGTGTAACAACATATTTACAGTAGAAACTAAATAAAATGACCTGGTCAGAGTTTGTGTTTTTGCAGTTCGTTTTGTTCTGGAAGGTTCTGCTGCTCCGGTCCGTTTAAGAGTTTAAAACCCGATTCCCCCGTGCGGCTTCCTCTGAGTGTGTGTGTGTGTGTGTGTTATATGCAAATGAGCTGCTTTGCATATAAAATGCTTGGACGGTAATAAATGGCTTTGCTGCGTTTCTGAGGGAAACGAGATGTGAACTGAGGAAGAGGAGGGAGGATGAAGAGGAGAAATGGGTTGGATTTGTAGAAAAACTCCTGAATCAAATGATATTTCTGCAGAATGATTATTTACACTTTCCTACAGTCTGATAAAAACATTTATATTATTGCGATATCTGTTTAAGAATTCACAGATTATTATTTCTATTTAACATTTTTCATATTTGTATTTTTGTTCATTAGATTTATCAGACCAGTAGAGGTCAGAGTTCACAGTTTGAAAAGATTTTTCACATTTGGTAACTAAAAAAGAGTTTAAACATCATTTCAAACTTTATTATTGAAGAATTATGATTTTTCATAATTGCATATTTTACTCAAATTTTCATGAATATTTTGTGATTTTTTATAAAATCCATTGGGCTTTTATTATTATTATTATTATTATTATTATTATTATTATTATATTTTTAATTAACTCACGAAGGAGGAGTAGGCCAGAGCCACGACTCCAGCTGCCGTCTCACAGATGAAGGTGATGAGGACGATGGAGAAGAACTGCAGGATACAGACATCAGAGGTCAAAGTTCAGACCTGCTGACCCCAGGTCACCCCCCCACCCACTCACAGTCAGCAGCAGACACTTGCTCTCCCAGTGAGCTGCACATCGTCCCAGTGCTCCCAGCAGCACCAGCATGGTTCCCATGGCGATGCAGAGGAGGCCGATGTTGACGAAGCGCAGCAGCTGGTTGGAGAACGGCCCCAGCAGGTGGAGGAAGGGGCCGCCGCCCACCGTCACCCAGGTTCCCATGGCAACCAGAGAGAGGCCGCTCAGCTGCAGGACCAACACAGCATGATGGGAGAACTGGAACCAGACTGGGAGAACTGGAAGCAACTAATGGACTGTAGAATCAAGGAAAAGAGCGACAACTAACAGCTCAAGTAACCAACTAACATGTCAACATAAACCAACTAAACAACCAACTGAACCGTCTCAAGCCACCGATGATCAGAACCGACCCGATGAACTTTATCTTTGAGGTTCTGATGCATCAACCAGTCAGAATCTTCATAATCCAACCAGCTGTAGAAAAACATTCCTTCACTTTCGATCAGATTTTTGTCCATCAATTTATTGCAGAGTTTGAAAATAATCTGTCATTAAAGAAAAAGAAAATATAAAAAGAAATTTTATCTTCCAGTGAAACAAAAAAGTTTCAGATGTTTTTGGGCCTTTAAACAAAAATCTGGTTAAAATAATGAATATTATTTTTATTTTAGTCTAACATATTTCCAGCACGTCGTCTCATCAGTCCATCAGAGTCCAGCTGGTTCTGACCCAAACACCGAGGACGGCCGACATCCGGCCCAAACGACCCGGCGAAACGGATCAGAACCAGAACCCGAGAGGCAGAACCTGAGGAATCGTACTCACAAACAGCAGCAGGTGGAGGAGGGACATCGTCTGCCTGGTGGAGCAGCTCATTTTATCCTGCAGCAGCAAAAACTGAGTTTAGATCAGCAGCATCAGATTAATGCAGGATAATCCAGAATAATCCAGATCCCACCTGGAAGCACAGAAAACCTGCAGCGACACTGAGCAGGAGAGGAAGAGCAGGGGAGGGGCCCTCAGAGCGGGGAGGGGCCCTCAGAGCGGGGAGGGGCCCTCAGAGCGGGGAGAGGCCCTCAGAGCAGGGGAGGGCCCTCAGAGCGGGGAGGGGCCCTCAGAGCGGGGAGGGGCCCTCAGAGAGCAGGGGAGGGGCCCTCAGAGAGCAGGGGAGGGGCCCTCAGAGCGGGGAGGGGCCCTCAGAGAGCAGGGGAGGGGCCCTCAGAGAGCAGGGGAGGGGCCCTCAGAGCAGGGGAGGGGCCCTCAGAGCGGGGAGGGGCCCTCAGAGCGGGGAGGGGCCCTCAGAGCAGGGGAGGGGCCCTCAGAGCGGGGAGGGGCCCTCAGAGCGGGGAGGGGCCCTCAGAGCGGGGAGGGGCCCTCAGAGAGCAGGGGAGGGGCCCTCAGAGCAGGGGAGGGGCCCTCAGAGAGCAGGGGAGGGGCCCTCAGAGCGGGGAGGGGCCCTCAGAGCGGGGAGGGGCCCTCAGAGCGGGGAGGGCCCTCAGAGAGCAGGGGAGGGGCCCTCAGAGCGGGGAGGGGCCCTCAGAGCGGGGAGGGGCCCTCAGAGCCGTCCAGGTGAGGACCCAGCGCCGCCCCCTGCTGGACACCAGGAGACCAGGGTAAATGAAGGCGGAGCAGCGTTTAGAGACGTCTTCCTCTTCCTGATTGGTCAGCAGGAGAACTTCCTGTTTCTCTGTGGTTGGTTTCCTCTTCATGCCAGTAAAATGTTTTGTTTACAGGAAGTGACATCAGTGCCTTAAAAAATAAACAGCAATGGAAAAAATGGGTTTTATTTTACAGTCATATTTTCACTACATTATTTATAGCTGTTAGTTTCAGACCATAATATTAGAAAGCTAAATATTTAGTAGTAGCTAAGTAAATAAACTAAATATTTAACTGTAAATTTAAAAAGTTGGCCAAGCTAGCTTTTACACAGTAATCATTGAATATTTTAAGAAAGTTTCAGGCTCAGGTCTGAAAACTAGAAAATCTGATTTTACGTAAATAAAATGAGATCAATCCGCCCAAATATTTGATTTTAAAGATCTGAACATTTAAAAATTAAATTTTATCAGGTAAAATATTTGAGGTATCATATCTGATTATTAATCGTTGTTTCGGATCTGAAAGACAAATTCAAACTATTCCAGATGAAAATCTGATATGAAACAAGTTGAGGTTTTTCTTCACTGTTTTCTTGCATAGTTTGAGAAAATCTTCATCCTGAGATTAAATGCAGTTTTGATGCAACAAAAGCAAAAACCTGATTACAAAGGGAAAAAATAAATGGATAAATGATGTTTTAACTCTTTTCTTGATCATCTAAACTGAACAGTTTCTACTTGAAATGTCTGTAAATTTGTAACGTCACGCATGTGTTCTTGAAGAAACTTTCAAATTTAAAGGTAAAGTTAATTAGTTTCAAAGTAAATATTAAGGTTTTTGTATTTTAGCAGGTCTGAACATTTAAATAAAGTAAAATTAACACCAGAATCTTTCAGTGAAGTAAATAAAATCTAAATTAATTTAAAGCACAGATTTCTGCTCTCTGAAACACAGCAGGTTATTTTTCAATGATTGTCTCATCCTGGCCACCAGAGGGAGCTGGAGACCCGCAGCTCGTGTTTCTCTTTGTTTGGTGTGAAAGGTGTTTTTGTGATGGGAACAGGAGTTGCTGGTTTGATTCTGTAAATGTTTCAGTTTTATTTCTGATTATGGACTGAGACGCAGCTCAGCAGCTTCCCACAGAAGCAGAAAAATAAAATTGTTTAGTGAAAAAACAACAATTAAAAAATTGGGGGTTTTTTGAGAAAAAGTTTTTGGGGCAGGATGCGGTGGTTTTTCTTCTAGTGGTCTCCAACCTTTTTATTAAAAGGTCAAGATTTGGTCAGATAATGTTGGCCATTATCTGACCAAACAGGTAATGTTTGGTCAGATAATGACCAATCGATAATTCGATAATTTAGAAAATGGATCCTTAAATCAACCAGACCTAAAACCCACCAGCTCCTCTCCTCCCTCCACTGCCCTAACGCTCACTGACTCTGGTCGCTATGGTAACGTTTACACATCCCTTCAAAATAAGATATGCCACAAAAACTAACATTTTACTTTGGTGAACATTTTACCTCAGGATAAGGACTAATGGAGCCCTGAGCTGGTTTCTCCATCTGGGAGATGAGAGACACTGAAGTGATGCTGATGCTCAGGAAGCCACTTGGTTGCTATGGTGACGCAGTTTGAAGCTTTATGGCCTCGTTAACTAGCTCTTTATGTATCTAAAATAAATAAATGGGGATAAACTGAGTCTGACACGGTGCTGGTAACTAAGAGCCTAAATGTCTCATTCAGAACCAGTTTAATAATTGCAAAAAACATAAGCTAAGCTACAATAAGCTAATCTAATCTAAGATACACAAGCAAAGACAATCTAAAGCCATGGTGCCCAGAGTGGGTCCTGGAGGCCCGGCGTCCTGCAGGGTTTAGTCTCCCTGATACCAACAACCTTTCAGCAGGTCAAGGTTCTTCTTAGGCCTCTAATGAGCCTCATTCGATCCGTTAAACCAGGGAGAGACTAAAACATGCAGGATGCCGGGCCTCCAGGACCCAATCTGGACTCCCCTGATCTAAACTCAGGTAAGCTAACGGAGTTCAACTGAGATCAGCTAAACTAAACTTAGACGTGCTAATCTTCCTGAATTAAGGGAAGCTAAGCTAAAACAAGCCGAGCTAAACTTACAGCATTTGATCTGAGTCAATTACATTTTTTGTCATGGGGCCCAAAATTCCTGGTGGTGGGTGTTCCTTTCCACTGTCGCCATGTGCTTGCTTGCTGAGGAGGGATTTCTGTAAAGTCAACAGGAATCAGATCTTTTATTTTCATAATTGCATCATTAATGAATTGAAGCCGAGCTGTGACCCAGTTTGGATGAATAAACGCTTCAGAAAACAAAAATTCACTCTGAAGAGATGAAAGTTCAGTGTGAGTCTTCTGAAGCCTCTTCGGCTCAAATGCAGAAGATGATGAAGGGATGAGAGAAGTAGAACCAGAAATGATTCAGTTTTCTGATTGATGGCTCTCGCTACGTAGCTGCAGATCTCAAACGTGTCCTAATCAAAGTCTCCGCCCTGGCCTCATTCCTTCTCGTTTCGGGGATCGATGGGAGTGCTGGAAGCTGTCAGCAGTAAATAGGCTGGACTCGCTCATCAAACCTTCCTCTTCCTCCTCTTCCTCACCGGCCGAGAGCCGCCGGCCGACCCTCAGCCTGATCTATGAGCCGACCTGCTGCTCCTCCCCGTTCCTTTGTTTCCTGCCACATGAGTTGTTTCTCATCAGCCATGCAAAATGTCTCGTTGCGTCGTCACGGCGATGAGTCCCCACGGCTCGTGAGGCTAAAGCATCGACTGATTGTAAATTGTTTGGCCATTTCAGGCAGCGGTGAAAGCAGAAGTCAACCTGATCGCCTCCTGTTCCTCCTCATTTCCTCTGCCTCTGAACCAAAGGGAGCCTCAGGGTTTGGGGTTAGGGTTAGGGTTAGGGGGTCAGGACTTCCTGAGGCTCAGGCTGCGGTGTTCCTCATGGCCGGTTCCAGTTTGGAAACGGCTAAGCTAGCTTGGTAAATGTTAGCGACTGAAGGTGTCTGTCCAGCTGAAAACAGTAAAAACTTCAGTATTCAAGCTGCTTCTGCTCTGGAGTCCGTCGCTGTGAGACGGTTGGTTTAAACTTTAAAATGATTTAATCATAAAGAGGACTGGGCTGAGCACAGAATAATAATAATAATAATAATAATTGCATGATAACAGATTCTCAAAGACCAATAAGCTTTAAATTCTAATGAACATTTAACTCTGGAACTGGAAAATGATGTCCAAAGTAAATCGCACCAGAATCTGAGAGAGTAAACCTGCGAGAGCGTAAAAACACTTTGTGTTGCTCCATGATGTTTTTTTAACATTAGAATAATTTTAAGAGTTTAGTGTTAAAAGTTAAGAATAAAAACAATAAAATATCTAAATGTTCTTGTTTTTAGTAAACCATGAAGAAAATCCATTTACTGAACATTTTTGTACTTTAGTATTTCCATTTTATGCAGTTTTGTCCATTTATTGACAGTTTGATCTTAGATTTGAATATTTGTGGAGTTTCTTTGTGGTTGAGGAAAGTCTCTGCTGCATAAGGAAAATGTTCAACAGGTTATAAAGAGTTGGCTTCAGGATGTCTGGGACAGTTATTGATCTTAAATATGATGAGTTTCAACCCACCAGCAGTTTGAGTTGCAACAACTACAGCAGTAAAATTCATATTGTCATGATATATATGTGAGATATAACTGCTTCAATTCAGGTCAAAAATACTTTATTGGTCCCAAAAGGAAATTAAATGCTGTAGCTCATCATCTAAGATTCTCCAAAAGGTTGTAGACGGTGACGGCTGTAGCCAGGAAGGATCTGCTGTAGCAGTCTGTGTTACAGTGAATCTGAAGAAGCCTCTGACTGAAGACACTGTGCTGCTGAACAGCAGGTTCATGATGAACATGGAGAGAATTGTCCATAATTTTCTTGATTTTATGAAGAATCCTCCTCGGCATTGTTTTTGGTTGACTCCTTTACTCTCTCAACTTTTGGCATGATAATGATGCCGTACATCGTCTGATGATTAGTAACGTCTCTGTTTTCCAGAGTCAGTAAACAGGCCTCCAGTGCAGAGTGATAATAACAGAGTAATGGCTCCTTCATTGGTAATATTCTTGTCCACAACTCTTCAGTTTAAGAAAAGTGTAGCGCTAAGCTAGAGCCCGCCAGCCAATCACAAACCTTCAAAAACAACCACTTCCTGTTAGAAATAAAACATGGCACCAGGAGGAATGTGAAACGTCACTGTTCCTCCGTACTGGGAGGGACGTCTGGAGACTTTCTATAACTCAACATATTGGAGCTGTTGGCTCATAAAAAGTGTCTGAACAAACGATAACGGTCACATGTGACGTCATGTTTACCTCTAAAGCTCAGGATTCTACTCACAAACTCAAAGAAGTAGAAGAAGCAAATCTTCACTGTGGCTGGAGTTTTTATTGTCGGCTGTTTTTAGTGATTCTGAACAGGTTACATGTGGATGAAAGGCCAAATCAATTCATCGGGTCATCAGACGTCCTGCTGCATGCGGACCAGGCCGATCCGCCGTCCGGCTGCAGAAACTCAGATTAAATTCCTTCTTCTACTCTGAAAAGTCAGTGGAATATAAGTAGTTTAGATTTATGGGAGTTGCGGCGCTGAGAGCCGTTAATCACGCTCCATATTGATATGCCTTCTATGGAGCCATACAGTTGAAATATGAAGGTCATAAAGGGTCGGATGGGGGCAGCAGCAGAGGGTCTTTGTCTCCTCCAGCTGACGGCCAGCGGCTCTTTAACTTTAATAAAGCTCGCATCAATTAGAGCAAGTGACTGAGGCCGAGGTTATTATAGTGAACTATAACTGACCAAATAACAAAATCTGAGTCAGAAAACATTTTTACCTGAAATAAATAAAAACTGACTGGAACTATAGCGTGTAAATGTAGAATAATCCTGGGCTTGTTGAAATTTAAAGCCGACATCCTGTATGTCTCATTGATCTCAGTGAGAAGCATCATGACTGCAACATAAGGAGCAGATCATGAGTCTCTCTGCTGAGCCAAGGAAGCCGCCATGTTGGCTTCAGAGGCGTAAAAGCAGCAGCAGTTTGATGGTGATTGAAGGCGGAGCTTGTCTTTGGACAACACATCCTGTTCAGTCCCAGTGCAAGAGTCACAAACACCGATAGCTTCACTCTGAGGGTTCGCTATGGAGCAGGAAGTTTCTATTTCCACTGAGCGGTTCGCCACAAGACGGGTCGGTTCCACTGCAGTGCGACTCTCACTGGGCAGCTGGGTTTAACCCAAACACCAAAACAATTCAAGACGAAGAGTGCAGTGATACCGCAGCAGCTCTCTGCTTACAGCAGCAAAGATGGCCGCCGCAGCTAATCTGGAAACAGAAACACTGATTTTCTTGTCTGAATTAGATTCAAAAATATTCTTCATACATGATCTGAACTTGAGCAATAAAGGCTTCAGTCTTTGTTCTAATTTTAATCTGATGAAAGAAACTCAGTGTGTAACATAAAACTGTTCAAGGATGAGCTTATTAGCCAGTAAGGCTAGTGGATTATTAGCCACTCATAGTGATCTGTTAGCTTTAGCTTCATGACAGCCACATGTAGCGGTGGGAATCGCTGACTATAAAGTTAGTTCTGCTAGCCCTAGCGCGCTAATCATAAACATTATTTCTGCTAAAGCCGTAGACCATCATGGCAATTAGCAGAAGCTAAATTCAACATGTTGAGTCCAGGTTTCCAGGGTCAGTCGGGACGCAGACTGACCCTGGAAACCTCACTGCAGATGAAAGACACCAGTAAAGTGAGGATGGCTGGAGGATGAGAGGAGAAGCTGCTCCACCCGGAAACCTCGTCCTGCTTCACATTGTTCTGGTTTCTCCCTGACCGGAGGAACAAAATGCTGAGTAAAAAACATGAAATTACCTGAATCCTGTAAACAGATTCACAGATCTGAGGGTTCATTCTAGAGCTAGAAAATTTAAAATCTCTCATAAATGGAGAAAACCAAAACCTTGAACCTTTAAATTCCAGTAATGTTTATAATAAAACAATAATATTTATCTTCATGGAATTACAGCTGGTTTCATGCATGGATGCATTGAAGTCATTGAGAATGTTGAGCTTGGAATGGAAAACATTTATTGAAGCAGAAAATTAAACTTTAATGTAATCTGGAAATTTAATCTGGAAGTAAAACATCTGGATGGAGGAGTTTGGGATTGTTACGGAACCTGATCCTGATCCAAATCTCCCGCTCCGGTTTCATCAACAGCAGGAACAAAAGAGCTGGTTTTCAACAGGCTGCAGTACCTGCACCTGACAGCAGGGGGCAGTGTGGGATGTTTCTCCATACAGAACAAAGGACTGAGCTGAACATCAGAGCCTGGATGCTGCAGGGAGAACAAAGAGCAGCAGAATCTTCCTCCTTCCTGCTCAGTCTCTTTACAGATGAAACAATCAGACAACAGAAGAAGAAGAAGTCTTTGTTTCCTCTAGTTTCTCCTTTATTCTGTTTGTTTCCCTTTTCTAAGGTGAAGAAATGTTTATCTGCTGCGCTGAGGATTTGAAAACTTTCTGCTGGGAAAGTTTGAAGGTTTGTTGTTCAGATCGGCTCCTTTAAGTCAATAATTCATCAATATTGATGAAAAGGTTTGATTCAACTGACAGATTATGTCACTAATAACATGCAAAAAAGTCAAGTTACATTTCTGCTGTTTTCTCTTTATCTTCGTCTCTGAGGAGTTTTTCAGTCGGGCGACTCTCAGCAGTCGGGGCTCAAAATGATCCATTATTAACATTAATATGTCATAAATATGGAGACTGCAATCACAACATGCCTGCAGGACAGAGCAGCAGTTATACATTATGCAGAGAAATGGCAATAATCTCGCATTAATTACAAAGCAGGACTGGATGATGCAGACTGTTTTAATTCAGTCTGGATAGTTTGAATCTTCACCAAAAACATTTATTTTAGGTTTTATTTACATGAATTTGTTGATTCAAAGCAACTGAGATTCTTCAAAAAATTCTCAAAATTAAAATTGTTAAAAACAATATTTTCAAATGTTCATATCAAGATTTTAGACTTTATTAGACTCAAAGATTTTGCAGACTGAAAACGTTTTTCCTTTTTGACGTCTTTTAGTAAATAAGATTTCATTTTTTATAAATGTCTTTATTAACCCCAAAGTTATCTGTCAGAATTTTTCCAACATCTTTCAGAAATAATTTTCTTTTGTATCTTTTACACCCAAAAATATTTATTAGACCTAAAGCTTACTTAACTTAGCTAGGCTAAGTTAGCTTATTTTAACACCACTTAGTTTCTCACATTTGTCTTTTAGGATTTTTGATCAAATGTTTTCGTCTCCGTATTTAACGTAATCTGTCTTTATTAACTTCTGTTTAACACAAAACCTGGGTTACACTTCAAAATAAGAGCCTCAAAATGACTTGCTTTCTAAACTCAAGATGTTTTGATGATGTTTAACATCTTCATCCTGTAGAGATTTCAGGAGCCAATAAATGCTCTCTTGGCGTTAATCTCTACAAACATATTGGATTAATTCAACACCTGGATCACTGGCTGCTGAGTTACACGTTCATCTTTTCCTAAAATGTGTTGGACGTAAAGCGTCTCCACCTGCTGTGGTTCTGACCCAAACCAACCTGTTCCCCTCCTGGCCTGTGGGGGCGCTGCACCAACAACCACTGAAGGAAACGACACAAAAACCTCTGAAGACGCTGAGAGCAACTTCCTGCTTCACCAGATGGAAACAAGATGGAGGCGTCAGATTTTCTCTTTAGTCTTTGGCTGAAGACCAGGAGCCATTTCTGCTGCTAGCGCTAGGCTAGCTCGTTAGCTTTGGTTGGATTTACCCAGAATGCCCTGCGCTGTGGTTCACTTCCTGCTTTTAGAGTGGTCTCTGGTCCGCTTGGTGTTCACATTCAGACCAACCAGAGTTCACTTGAACTGAACCCAGACCGGGGTCTGAGGAACCAGAGGTCAGAGGTCAATTAACGTTCAAACCTCACCAACTGAACCTGAGTTGATAGACAAACAGACCTGAGTCAGTGGACTGGAGTCGGGTTAAGCTGGACTGAACTGTTCTCATGGATCTTTTGTGATGTGAAACGGGTTCAGCTGATTGGTGAAACCATCTGCCAGTTTCCTCTGTTAACCAGTAAACCTGCAGAACTGGAAGGACCTGCTGCTCATGGAGCCCCGTTAATAAATATCCTACACCTTCGGCGGGTTTTTAATTGGCTGCTGAGCTGTTTGGAGTTGGACACCTGTTGGGTAGACAGCAGTGGGTTTGCAGTGCTGAACGGTTCCGGCTCTACGGACCACACTGGGTCACAGATGAATAATTTAAAAGCTCTTCCGTATTAAATTAGATGTGACCTTGCAGTACAAAGACTTAGAGTCTAATTTTCTCTCAGAGCTCCCGTTTGACGGAAATCTGCCTGGAAGGGACTCAGATGTAGAATCATGGCCGCCTCCCGTGTTCCTCCATGTTCTCTGCAAAACGAGGAAACAATGCATGAAGAGCAGCAGTAAGCAGATGGGCCGGCGGGTTGGAACCAGCGATCCGCTGCAGAGGAGGGATTATCCTGATGGCTGCTGCTGAACGGGCCGGGGTTACACTCCGGGAGGGGCGAGGATGGAGATCAGAGCCAAACGTCGCTGCAGGGATCCAGCAGTTAGCAAGAAAACACAAACAGATTCCTGCTCAATTTTTAATCATCCTGACTTTATTCTACCAAAACCTAAAACAGGAAATTATCAGTAGGCTGAGGGACATCAGGAATAGTTCCAACAATAAATCCACAAACAAAAAGCTCTTCAGAGATGAATGTCTGGTTCATACAGCAGCAGCAGCATCATGCTGACCTTTGACCCGATCTTAAGCTCACTCCGATCATCATGATGGCGCTAAAGCTAACCTTCAGAGATGTTCCTGCTGAGCTCAGAGTGATTTAATGTGAACATAAGGACATCAGGACCAGTCCGGGACAAAACCAAAGATAGTCAACATGTTTTGCTGCAGCGTGTTTGCAGTTCCTGAAGACTTATAACAGTCCTTTATTATATTCTGACCAGAACCAGATCAAACTGGGACTGCAAAGGAATTTGAATTTTACTGGTGATATGTTCTTAACACATGATGTTGCTCTGAGATTTCTGTTTTTAGTGACATTTAATTACCAGTAACTTGTCACTGATGATGTCAGGTTTGAAAGATTCTGGAGATTTCAAAAATAAATTAACTAATAAGTGCAATAACAACATTTTATTAAACGTTTTGTGTATTTCTGCCACACAATGATAAATATTTAGGAAGAATTTTACTCTGAAACTGGCAACGCCGGTTCCCCAGAGACAGAAGGAGGCAGCCTGTTGAAAACACGGAGAACGACAACATGAACCACCAGGAGATCCGGCTTTTTGTTCACATTCTGTCACCGTTGCTCTGTTTGACCGCTGGTTGGGCCTCCAAACAGACCGGCCAACCAGGTTCTGAGACTAAACTTCTCTACTTTGGTTTCATCTTCATTCATGTGGATCAGCTGCAGCTGGACGATCGATTTCTGCTGCAGGAATCAGAGCCATTAAAGAGAAACATGGATGAGTTTCTCTGATCCTGGAAATGTCTGCAGCTGGTAGAAGGCCCACTTTAGAACCGGCTTTATGTGGCTCTGGAGGCTTAGGTCAGAGGTCATCATGACGTGCCGCTCCAACATCCCAGAGCGTTTGTACGCGTGTGTGTGTGTGTCTGTGGGTGTGGGTGGGGGTGTGTGTGTCTGTGTGTGTGTGTGTAGGGGTGTGTGTGGGTGTGTGTGTGTGTGTGTGTGGGTGTGTGTGTGTGTGTGTGTGTGTGTGTAGGTGTGTGTGTGTGTGTGGGTGGGTGTGTGTGTGTGTGTGTGTGGGTGGTGTGTGTGTGTGTGTGGTGTGTGGTGTGTGTGTGTGTGTGTGTGGGTGTGTGTGTGTGTGGGTGTGTGTGTGTGTGTGTGTGTGGTGTGTGTGGTGTGTGTGTGTGTGTGTGTGTGGGTGTGTGTGTGTGTGTGTGTGGGTGTGTGTGTGTGTGTGGGTGTGTGTGTGTGTGTGTGTGTGTGTGTGGGTGTGTGTGTGTGTGTGTGTGTGGTGTGTGTGTGTGTGTGTGTGTGTGTGGTGTGGGTGTGTGTGTGTGTGTGTGTGTAGGTGTGTGTGTGTGTGTGCTGATCAAAGCTGTGCAGCAGCTTCAGAAGCCCAGCAGGTGTCGGCCTGGTGGACGCTCCGACCCAGAACACATCAGAGCTGGAAGCTTTTTGCTGCCAACATTTTCTGCTCTGTTAGAAAAAAGGAGAAAGATTCATTTCTCTGAGGGAAAGTTTGTGTTTCAAAATAATAAGAGACATGCAAATGTGGGCATGAAGCCCCTTTTTTGACTTTGGTCTTTAAAAACTGAGAGTTTAATCTACGGAAAGCCACAAGGGCCACAATCCTGAAAAACATTTTAAAAGGAAAGTTGTATTCATACAAACCAAAACAAAATCAGTTAAATGCGTTAAAGCGGCGTGGAGCTCGTTTTCATTTTGGGTCAAATCAAGATGAGAAATGTTCCCAAACGGCCGGTACTCCCAGAAAGTATCTAAAGGCCTTAAGAAAACTACTAAAATATTAATAAATATCTGTGTCTCATTCAATAACTTCTACTTAAAATGAGTTATTCAACGTATTTTCACTGTGCTCAGTCCCTCCAGGATTTTATTACTGTTTTTGGTTTGTTTTTTGTATTTTTTTACAATCTGAATCACTGGTTTTGTGGTTATAATTTCTAAATATTTGTGTTTATGTTTGTTTTTTTATTACCTTTTGTTATTTCCCATATCAATTAAATGTTTAGTTGAATTCAACCATGACAGTTATGTCTTTTTTAATGAATAACATGGTGAGAATATGACTGAAACAGGAACACCCATTTTTTTTCTCCTGACTCAAAATGTTTCTGTTTAACTTTTCAAATGGTTCCACAGATAAACGCACCGGTTTTTCTGTCTGAATGGATTTATTTGTCTGCTGCTTCTTTGTTGTGTGAAATAAACCATTCCTGTGGAGTGTGGGTGTGTCAGAGTGCATTGTTCCTTAATTAGCCTGGAAACGTTCTGCTGTTGGTTCCGATCCATTTGGACCTTCCATCCTCAGATTAACTCACATCTTTCAACCGCAGCCAGAAATCTGCTGTTTTCCTCCAGGTTGGTCAAATCTTCCTCTAACAGCTGCTGCAGGAAACAATGGAGGCTTTAAATACAGCTTTGGTTCTGGTTCTGCTGTCAGGCTGTAAATGTGGATCTCTATATTTCCTTTAGCTTCACTCCCACATAAACACTCTAATCCTCTGGGATGTGGAAGAAGCTCCATGATTCTTTTTTCACTCATTCATTTTTACACATTTTGAAAAATGACAATCAAGAACTGGAGAATTTTCTGCATCTTCACTGAAAACTTCGACCCAAAGTTGGTACCAGCTCCAAACTCCTCAGTTTAAATTTTTTTTTTAGTTAAAATGACATTTATTAGAATAAAACATCCTGACAGAGTTCAGCCGTTCAGCCGATCTCTGGATCGGTCCCGATCGCTCCGTCTCCCGGCTCAGTTTGCTGTTAGCTGGGAATGAGCTGCAGCTACAAGCCAATGGGGAGCTTTCCTTTCACCTTTCCTTTGTTACCTGAGGAGCTCCTGGTGGGATTCAGGGAACTTTTATTTCAGATGTAGAAACAACCTGAGAAATGCCCTCTGCAGTCTGAATCTGACTAGAAAAACCAAGCTGTCATTTTCTGCTACATGTTTGAGCTGCAGAGTTAAAAATTGTTTTAAGTTTCACTTCTAGAGTCAGTATTTATCCATGACTCTCTTCTAGATGTCATGAGGCAAAGAGAAGATGTGGAGCGGCTGTCTTAACTCCAGGTAGAGAAAAGGTGCTGGCGGTGATTCATCTTGACGCTTTCAGCCTCCCATCTTCACCCAATCACACTCTGAGGAAGAGGATGGGAGAGGAAGAAGGCCCATGCTCTGTCAAACTGAAAGCTGATTATATCTTCACCTCTTCTTCTCCTCATACAGAAATAAAGCAATGATGGGGTTTCCCCTCTCCATCACAAGCTGCCACCACCAGACTCAGCAGGAAATGGAGCATGCTCAAATCAACAAAATGATTTCAGTCATTACAGCTGCTGAATGTATCTTTTTTTAAAAATGTTTTTTTCCATATTTATTAAAACTGCTGTCGTGATGTGACAGTTTCTGAGAACTGATCAAGATCAATCTCTTCCCTGAGCTGCTGTGGCTGTCTGAAGAAATGCACCAAAAACAACCAATCAGAGCCAGGAGGAGGGGCTTAGCCAATCATCCTCATGAGTACATGATTAGCAGTGCCAATCATGAGGATCTTAGCAGTGCTAACTGTGCTAATGACAGAGAAACCTTGTACTCTCTGTCAAGTTTATTTATGTAATACATTTCACTGAGAAGTCGGTTCAAAGTGCTTTATGTTATAAAAACATCAGACACTCATCAGTTGTGAAACCAGCAACAAACATTCTGTCAAATATCATCAAGCAAATGCATCTCAAATCTATTGATAAAGTATTCAATTATTGCTGATCAAAAGCAAATATAACCAGTTAGCTTTTAGTCTAGATTTAAAGGATCTCAGTGTTTTGACTGTTTCGCAGTTTTCTGGAAGTTTGTTCCAGATTTGTGGTGCATAGAAACTGAAAGCTGCTTCTCCATGTCTGGTTCTGGTTCAGGTTTGAAGAGCAGAGAGGTCTGGAAGGTCAATATAGGAATGGCTAACAGAACTTCCTGGTTCTCCATCAATTCCATCAGCAGGAAATAAATCAGTTTTAATCTGACGTTCTGCAGCCAGAGAAGCTGAATTACTGCTCTGGTGAAGTTCTGAATCCAGGGGCTTTTCCTGTTTTTCTGTTACAAATGACAGCTTCATATTTATGTGTGTGTGTGGGGGGGGGGGGTGCGTGTGTGCACATGTGGTCACTGTTCACTGTTCAGCCAGTTGTATTGATTTCTGCTTAATATAATTCCATGCATTAAGCTGGAAGAGGCTTCAGTTCTGAAGAGATGAGGGATTATCTGAGGATAAAAAATAAATGATCATTCCTGTAGGAATGTGACAGATTATCCGCTCACGCAAACCTGAAGGTGAACAGATGAATCGGTTCATTAAGCTCCTTCAGGAAGGCAGCAGGATCAAAATGAGAGCAGACATCATGTGAGGAGGAATTGTCTCAGATAAAGTAGTGATGTCTGCTGGTGATGATGATGAAGATGATGAAGATGTAGCAGAACCAGAACAATCACTGATTGGTCAGTTTTTTCTGAGAGCCAACTGTTAATGTGGGAACGTCTACAGTCCAAACGCCAAACCTGGTTCTGATGTTAAGGTGGTAAAATGTCAGCATGGTGACCCCAAAATTATCTGTTTCTATGTTAGCAGTTGTTTGTGAAATTAGACAAAAATGAACAGAAATGGTTGTTTAGCATGTTATAAGAGAAAAAAAGTTACTTTTTAAAATCCATTTCCACCAATTTTTTCATTAATTTATAAATGTTTGGCTCACAGTTAAATATTTCATTAGCAAGCTAAATATGTAGCTCTGAGCTAGCTAATTATCTTGTTAACTCTGAGTTAGCCAAATATTTAACTTACATACTAAATATTTATTTTATATGCAAAATGCCAAGAAACGGACTGTGACTATCAAAATAAAAGCTGGGTCTTGCAAAATTTTGTATAACCTTCTGCTGGTGAGACTGATACTGCTTATTGGTATGTAAATTTTCATATTACTCTAAATATTAGTTCTAAGATAAATATTAGCTTAATATTGACTACAATATTAACCCCTAACCCTACCCTAACTAAACATTCAGTTTGAAGCTAAATATTTAATTGGCCAACAAAATGTTTGAATTACTAACTTAATATTTAGTTTAAAACTGACATTTATAAATGAATGAATGACATGGTGAAATTATGAAGCTTCATTTTTCTCTCATGATGGATTAAATAATCCAAATTATTGCTGTTCATTTTTCACTCTGTAACTTTATAAACAGCGTAAGTGCAAAGTTAGGAGGCCAGTGTCAGAAATCACCCGTTGGATTTTTTTTCCAGATTATTATTTGATTAATTACTAAACTAAAAAAATTTTTTTCTTTTTAATCTGATCAAATTTTGCAGGTTTACTTTTATACTGAGTCTGTTTACTGGCTGATGATATCTTGGTTTAAGGTGGACAGACTGGGCCAGATGTTGAAGGAGATGCCCTTCATCTCTGCTTCTCCTCCTCAGATACTCCTGGTTCTGCTGAACAGGAACACACAGACCTGTTTTTGATGTAATCTTCCTCCCATCCATCCAAACTCTATTACAGCTTCTGCAGGAATGCAGGGAGCGCTGGGATAAATGTGTTTATTGCTCCCGTTTATCTGATCACTGGAAAAGTAGAACCAGACTCGAGTTGGACCCGGTTCACTATCAGCAGCTTTATCAGTAACGACCTGCCTTTACAGCAGCAGAAGTCTGATTTATTTTTTCTGTAACTAACAAAAACAGAATGAAATTAATTTTTATATTATTGTGATTGCATATTCTAATTTCTGCAAATATGAAAACTGCATTGAAATCAACCAAATAAAATTGGTAGAACTTTGTGAGACGTGTTTTCATAATCCTTCACTTGTACAGTGGTTTCCAGAGGTTGTCTGGTTAAATTCAGACGAACATGACTTTCGTAGCATTTCAGGTCTTCTTGGATATTTTCTACTTCTTTTCTTTAAATTAAAGTGTGGGTTGGGGCAATTTGTGGCCTTCTGAATGATTTGGATTGGCCCCTCAGTCTACAATTTGAGATTGGAGGAAATTAATTAATTCAACATTTTTAAAGACAAATAAACATTTATATATTTATATGCAAGACACAGTATTTTATTAACGATGTTTCTGCTTTTATTGATTACAATTTGCTAAAACCAGAATGTGTTTCCAAACCTTTACTGACAAATGTTAAAAAAGGAGAAAACCCTAGCTTTGAAAATATTTACTTGTCATTTAATTCAGCAAATTTCCCAGTTTCTTTCCCTACCAAAATTAGACTACTTTTCTTTATTAAAGTATTGTCTATTTATTATACCACTGAAGAGATAAAAACAACAAATTAATTTAGAAATAAATCTTTTCAATGTTACTTAAGGGAAGTAGTCCTCAGGTGCTCTGAACCTGGCAGTTTTGGGCCTAATGACAGAAAGTTTGGACAGCTCTGCTGTAAAGCTTATGGTTTTTCTTCCCTTGTAATTTAATCATTTTATTTTTTAGGTGGATTTGTTTTTAATTATGAAACCTAAAAGTTGTTTAAAGTTAGACCTTAGACATTAGCTCATCAGGAAGCAGAGAGATCTCATAGCTGAGCCGTTTTACAGGTTCGGATAGAAAAGTCCAGTGGAGGTCAGTTTTCATCCAGACGGTTTTTCTCTGGTTTCTTCCAGTTATGAGGTTTCTGATATTTGAGTAGAGGAATCCAGTGGAGGTTGGTTGTGACTGATGTACTCCATCTGGTTTCCTCCAGATGTTTCTGATGTTTCAGATGAGACGATCCTCCTCTGTATTTATTATTAATTTCCCTATAATTAATTTATAAGATAAGATTATGCTTAGGTAGAAGAGTCCAGTGGAGGTCAGTTTTCATCCAGGTCATGACTGACAGACTCCATTATGTTTCCTCCAGATGTGTCTGACCCAGAGATTTACTTCCTGTTGACCTTCTGCTGATTCTTCTTTGTGTTTAAGGTTTATGGCTCTGATGGAATAAATTGTGATGCTTAAACTCTCCACCAGCTGCAGCTCCTCCGTCTCTTCTCCAACCTGCCTGTTTCTGCATTCCTGTCAGAAGATGAAGCTGTGATCTGGGCCCAGCATGGAGCCGTGATAATGATCTGCACCACGGAGACGCAGCGCCGGACACAGCAGGAGGCTGAGAGGAGATGGAGGAGATGAAAGTGGATCTCAGGATGAAGGAGAAGTCGCTCCACTTAAAAAACTCGACTCCATGTTCTCCTCGCCTTGTCTTCAGGCTGTAAATGATGCAACATGTCTTCAATATGAAATGAACTTCTCTATTTCCCTCACTTTATGTCACTCAGTCGTAGAGGAAGAGAAATGGGCCGGCACCAGCAGAATCTGGGTCTTGTTTTAACAACAGGAAAAAGCTGGAATAGGTTCTGCTGCTCCAAACGAATCATCTTCATCATTTGGTTTCCAAGTTCTAGAACATCTATCCTGATCCAGTTCAGAGCAGCAGGCTGATTTTGTTCTCTGACCTGTTTTCCTGAAAAAACCTAGTTAGATCAGCGGACACCTGGAGGTAAAACATCGGACTGTTTCAGTCAGTTCCAACAGTCACCACCAGAACTGGGACACAGAAGGCTGAATGGACCTGAACAACAGAATCCTCTGGTTCTGGTTCCAGAGACCAAAAATAGGAAGGATGGAGGCAAACATGGTGATTCGGGTCTGCCCTGGTTGTCTTGTTTCCTGACTGATGGTAACGTCAGGAACACGTTACTTTAATTAGTCCCCTTTTTCAGTAACATGTAATCTATTCCAACCCAGTAATCGGATTACAGTTACTTATCCAAGTCATTGTGTGTTAGTGGTTTTGTCCTTTTACTTTGATAAACAGATTTATTATTGCTTTCTCTTGCATCTCGTTGTGATACCAGCAACGACACAAACGCTTGCAGGAGGAGAGCGATTTGTGTTTTCAGCTGGAATCCTGTCAACTGTAGAATTTATGTCAATAAAAATTACAATGTCAGGGTTTCCCTCTATGCTAATGACAAAGTGCTGTTTTTACACCTTGGAAAACGGGGGAGACAGAAAAACTAGTGATTTCCTTCACTTCTCTAGAGGCAAAAGCCCCATAGTGTAGGCTGGAGGCATTACCAATCAATCCCAGAATGATCTTATTAGCTGATTGCTGTAGAAAATGACAAAAAATATTAATACATAAAAATATAACTTTTCAACAGTTATTTTCCTCTATTTACATTGTTTTTATGTTCTTGGCAACTAATTTAAATTTATTTTGCTTTTTACAGTACATTGTCATTTTTCCCCACTCTCATCTTATAAGTGAATAAAATATTTTAGTCTTCCAACCAAAAATACTACATCAGATTTGAAGAAACACAAGGTATTGTCTTGGGCCCCGTTTATACAACAATTTCTAGTGAAAATGGATAAGTTTTGTTGCGTTTGTACTGCACATTTACACGAAAATAGAAAATGTTTTCTCTGAGAACGGCACAGTTTGAGAACGGTTCCAGAGTGTAATGGATCTTTTCTGTCAGGGAATCACTTGCTCATGTATGACGCAAAACATAATTTCTTCCCACAATCCACAGAAGAAGAAACAACTGACAATGCCGGTGGCTTTCAGACAGAATGTTTTTTTAACGCATGCTCACTTAGTTTCAAAGAACATTGCACCAATTAGTGCTGTGGCAAGGGCATTACACCTTTTTGATGTGTACCATTACTGTGTAAACAAAGAATGTAATTAGAATGTCTTCATGTAAATTTGTTAATAAAAATGGGGGGGAAATCAATTTGTATTGCATCATGTCATGTAAATAGATTCTTAGAAGTTTTGTCTTTGGTCTAGAAGAAACTCGGTGAACCTCAGCCTTGCCACCATCTTGTTTCTAGAGAGAAGAGGCTTTCTTCTTCAACACTTCTGGTTCAGTGTCATGACCTGTAGCTAATCTTTTTTCAGCTGCTGTTGTTTTGATTCCTGATGTAAAGATGTTTGATGTTTTAGGCTCTGATCCTCTGAGCTGGATCTGTGGAGTTCACCGCTAGCGGCTCCACGTCAGCTGGAAAGTTTCTCCAGCTGTCGGATCTCGGAGAAAACCTTGTTACAGTATCAGAAAACATTGTGAATTATAGATGATGTGTGCATTTCTGGTGTGTTTTCTCTCCACTAATTATGGTGAGCTTTCCACACCGCCTCCAGCTTCTCATGGCTCTGCAGAGCTGCGCTTCAGCAGTTCTGCTCGTTATCTCACCACTCTCTTCGCACATCACAACTGAAACACCCGGACGATTGTTGTTCCTCCTCTTATTTTCCAGACGTGTGAACAGGAAGGCCACGATGAAAGCCAGTTATTCCTCCCAGCCAGAGCCGCTAAACATGTAGCAGCTAAAGCTAATGTTAGCATTCACAGTCCACATTTCTAAAGATACTCCATGAATGATCAGGACTTTCTGAAACTCTTCTGATCATCTGATGGATGAAGAACCTGAATATCTGATTAAAAATTATAAATATGTTTATTCATGAGCTCAGATGTCCATTCAGTAATTTAGCAGCTGAAAAGGGTTTTGAATTGAAATTGTTGCTTATATTTTATAGGTAGTTTTAGATTAAAATGTGCTTAATTAATTACTGATCTTGGAATTACATTGATTAAAAGTTTTAAACCAATCCCTCCCTCTGATTGGCCCAAATGCACCAATCTTGATCAGCTTTTCAGTGAAACGTTACAGAAAACACACATGCATTGATTTAATATGTTGATCAGTTCCTGATCTTCAGGTTTCTGTGTTTCCGGTTCTGATTGCCACAGCTGAGCCTCCTTAGGCAGCCAGCAGACCTTCAGTCCAGTTCGGACTCTGTCAAAACCTGGTTCTGGTTTAAACTTCTTGGACCAAAGGGAATGAAGGTAAAATGGATTAATGACTAGATTTAAGAGAACAATGTGCTTAAAGATTATTTTCTCAATCAGATTTTATTTGTATGCTGCAGAATTACAAAGTCTGAAGAGATGTTCAGTATTTTAGTTTAATACGTTATCGAATGCAGAGCTGGTTGTTAATATACTAATTAATAGTTTTATCAATAGGATCTGCTACAACTACAAACCAGATAGCAACCATTTAACTTCCAGATTAATATTTAATTTAAAACTGTGATATTCATAAATGAATTAATAACATGGTGACTTTGAAAAGTCCATTTTTTTCTCACAATGAGCTAAATATTCATCTTCTTTCTGTTAATGTTCACTGTTCTGGTTCTGTTCTGGTTCTGGTTCCAGCTGAAAAGCCCAGAATGGTTTCTCTCTGATTTCCAGTCTTCCTCCTGAAGCGGAAATCTCCTCCTCTTCCTCTTTTCCTCTTTCTGCAGATTCAGGCTGAAAGTACGCACCTGATGACGCAGCTGTTGCGTCATCAGGTGCGTACTTTCCCGGAGCCTCCGCGGTTCTGGTCTAATCCGCAGCGTTTCCGATCCTCCATCTTTCTATTTCATGGATTTCTTCCTGAACTCCGAGCCGCTGCGGACTCACAGGAAGCGACTTTCCCCGCGTTTCCTCCCGGCCCCGCAGGTCCAACCCTTCAGCTCCGCTGCGGGATGCGGCGGGTGAACAGATGCTGCGGCCGTCCCGCCCCGAGCCGCCGGTGATCCCGCAGACAGCAGCAGCAGCAGCAGGAGGAGGAGGAGGGACTCCCTGACATCAGCACCGAGCGGCTGCCAGTCTGCGGGACCAGCGACAAACCGGGGCTGCAGGCGCTGCTGCGGTGCGTTTGCGGGTTTAGCGCTATGTTTGCGGTTCCTGCCTGCGTCACTCTGACCGGCTGGAATCTGAACTTTATCTAGTCAGGAGGAGGAAAGTCCCATCCTGTACTGCGGCGCTCTTCCTGCTCCTCCTTTCTATCTGGACCGGACCAGCAATGAAGGAAACTTTCCTCTGCAGGATTCTTTTCACATTTAGGATCTCAGTTTCTACCTCTGGGCTTTGACTAGACCGTTCTGACTGGCCCAGCAGCATCTCCAGCTTCACTTCGGAAACTTAAGGAAGTTTCCTCCATCTCAGGATTAATCCGTTTCTGCCATGGCTGCTGGGAGTTTCTGGACCCGGACGCTGCCTGAACTCAGCGGGGAGGACCGGAACCTGCAGCCGTGCGTCCCGCCGGCGGACCGTGCGCCGCTGGGTGGCTCTGCAGCCGGGCTGGAGGAGCAGCAGGGGGCCCTGCAGCCTCCAGGTGAGTTCAGCTCCAGCCGTTTGCTCTGAAGCTTCAGAGGTCAGAGGTCAATCTGGGAGTTACCTGGATTTGGTTCTGACCAGGTGAACTCTAACGGTTTGGTGTCTGGATTAAGGCTGAGAGGAAAGGAAACCTGATCTGATTGGCTGAGGATGCTGGTTGCCATGGTTACATCCAGAAGTAAAACTGTTTTGTTTTATTTTTAGTGAACATGAATATTTCCTGACCTCCTGATGATAAAACTCACCTGCTTCTTTAACCTTCGTCTGTTTTCTGCTTCCCGTCATAATCAATAGGTCCAACTATTGATTATTTTATTAATCGATTATTCTGATGATTAACTGATTAATCAGATGAAAAAGGCTCAATGCACATTTTTCATTTAACATTTTCAGCCTTCTTTTTTGTACAATATTAAAATACAGGAAAATGTATTTCTATATTAAATAAAAATAACATTTTATTTCCTAAAGTTATTTTAGTGAATCCTGATCATTTGTAGCAAAAGATAAATCTGCAGCTAAAAAGTCTTTATATATATTTTTTTTATAAGTTTTGGTTTAGTTGCTTCTTTCAGTGTATTTTTTTCAGAAAATACCCATTTTAGAGTCTGGATGCTGCAGTTGGTTATCAATTGATAAATTAGTTGACAATGATTTCAATAATTGATTTCTATTTAATTTCAATTATTTTGAGTGTGTGTGTGTGTGTGTGTGTGTGTGTGGGGGGGTGTGTGGGTGTGTGTGTGTGGGTGTGTGCCGCCGCCTAATCAGCGTTTATTGATCACATAGTTCACACACAAACCCTTTTAAATCCAGAAAATACAAACTAAAAATATATTTTTTGATCATCTATTTGGCACCTCCTATGGTTCTTATATTTCGTAGCAAAGCTCATCAGAACTGATTTAAGATGAAAGATGACAGATTGTTTTTTATCATCGGATTGGACAACAATCATCCATTTATTGAACAGTGGATTATTGAAGATCCAGCAGCTTCTGCATCACCGTAGCAACAGCAGTTTCCTGTTAGACCTGCTGGACTTCCTGTTGCTACCAGTTAGCTGCTGGTTTGTTGGACTCTGGTAGCTGAATGTGGTTTTCTGTCCAGACGGTTCAGAGTTTGTTCCTTTCTGCAGGTCCGGCAGCAGAAACTAAAACGTCGTTCTAGTTTCAATCTGATCCGCCGCAACCAGAGATGATTGTTTTCAATGTTAGTGGAGTATTGATAAAGTTTTACGTACATTTTTATTGAAAACACAGCGTTGTGTGTATCGTTGTTAATAATCGGGCCGTCGGTCATTAATAATGTTTCCTTGCGGCTGTGACGCAGCCTGGATGTTGCTGCAGGTTCTGCTCCGCTGAGGTTTCAGTGACTGGAGCAGATTTCGGGTCACAGCTGGATATTAAATCTCTTCAAGGCGTTTCAGGCCATTTGCTCCAACGTGACAGATTAGCATTTCTTTTTGTGACATTTTAAAACTTTGCTCAAAATTAGTTTGGGGATTGGATGGAAACTGGAGGGTTTGGTTTTCTAACGGAAGGTTTCAGGTTTTGAAATACTCCTGGTGTGTTTTGGTTGCATCGATGCTCCAGAGACGTGTTTCATATTTTCTATAAGTTCTCTCCTGGTTCTGACTTCTGGAACCGTGAAGTTGGTGTCTGTCATTCTGAGGCTGAAGTTGTTTCACTCCTCCAGCTAAATGTCTCTGGATCTCCCAGTAGCTTTTCCACGGCTTCACATCAAAGCCCGACTGGCTGCTGCGGCTTTGAAAGACGAGTTGCAGCCCGCAGGAGGAAGAGGAGCATGATGAAGATTGTAGGACAAATTTAGAAGTCCAGACCCAGAGGAACTCCTTCATGGAAACAGCAGATGAGTTTGAGCGCCTGGAGCAGAGCAGCTGCTTGAAACCATTTCAGCTCTAATGAAAGCTGCAGATATTCATGTTTCTGACTGTAAATGTTCCCAGCAGAACCAGTTTAAGGTTCTGCTGGGAACGTCTGCTTGGAGGAAAAAAGTTTGAAACTTGAAGTGGAGAAATGATGTGAAATCACTGCTGGATTTGGTTTGGAAAGCTTTTAGTGATAAACCCCTCAGTTTGGAGACCAGATGGTTTTTATGAACAACTTTCAGCTCAGAACAATAAGAGTCTCTTCACTGCAATCAGCCCAGTTCAGTCCGCTTCAACCCGACTCCAGTCCGTCTGCAGATAAAGTCCGGTTTGGTTGGTGAGATGTGAACGCTAATCGACCTCTGACCTCTGGTCCTCCAAACCTCAGTCTGGGTTCGGTTGAAGTGAACTCTGGTTCACTTGAATGTGAACGCAAAGCAGACCGGAGACTGCAGGAAAAGCAGGAAGTGGACTACAGCACAGGGCATTCTGGGTAAATACAACCAAAGCTAACATGCTAGCCTAGCGCTAGCAGCAGAAATGGCTCCTGGTCTTTAGCTTAAAGAGAAATCCTCCAACACTAAAATCTGACGCCTCCATCTTGTTTCCATCTGGTGAAACAGGAAGTTGCGCTCAGTGTCTTCAGAGGGTTTAGTGCAGCTGGAGGTGGAGCAGATGTTCTGGTTCCAGTAGAACTGGGTCTACCGGACCATCAGGAGGGAAACGGCCTGTAAAAGAGGAAGCTGCTCTGGATGTTTTAGCTGAGGCTAGCAGAAGAAGCTGCTGCCTCTGCTGACCTTGAAGCAGAAACTGAACCGTTTGGCTGCAGATGGATCCATCGCATGCTTCCTAATCTCATGTTTCATGCTAATCTCTGACTGCTTATCATGATAATCTCACTGAAGTGTTGATGCAGCAGCAGCACGCAACGACTCATCATCATCCTCAAGATGAAGGAGGAAACTCATCACTTCTGCTACTTAAAGGATTATTTCACACAAATGTCACAAAACAATGAGGAGGTTTAAAAAGAAAACAGAAAAAATCACTTTGGAAAAACGTCTCAATTTTTATCCATCCTAACTCCAAAACAGTTCCGTTTTTTTTTGTTTTTTTTCAACCAAATAATGAGAAAGAAAAAGTTTCCAGGTGTGGTGCTGCGTCCTCCTGTCCTCCTGTCCTCCTGTCCCCAGCCAGGGATTAGCGCTGAGCTAACGCTTTGAATCCGGGTTTATTGCGCCTCATCCAGTCGTGCAAACGGCATCTTCGCCCGGTTCGGCCCGTTGGACGGGATGCTCACCTGTTGCATATCTGCCACAGGTGACATGAAACACCTTTATCAAGCTGTCATATTTAAAGAAGTAAAATGGTTGAATTTTTACTCAAGTTTTTTATTTTATCATTTGATCAATTAAATCCTTTGAAAAATAAACAGCATGTTGTTTTTTTCTCATTTGTATGAAACCAGGATAAATGTGTTCAGAGTCTCTTTGAATTGAACCAAAACTCAGATCTGATTATATGAAGGCAGATTCCTCTCAGTGAACAGCAGGAATAATTTATGTTTAACCTAAAATAAGTGAAATGTAAAATGTACATTTTGTTCTATAAAAATGTATTTCTGGTTCAAATGCCTGGAAAAGTGAAGGAACTTTTATGGACTAACCTGCATCCTTGTTGGTTGGTCGGCCATGTCCCCCCCCCCCCCCCCCTCCTTCTGATCAGACAAAATGGGTATCGATCAACTCTGCTACGTTGTGCTGGTTTGTGCTGCTATCATTCTAAAGATATTAATAAAAATGTTTCTAGAGGTCATCAAAGGTCAGTGAACATCAGTTCATGCTGGATCTGTGAATTTCATTTGAAATTGTTTGGTGCTGACCAGTGAACATGAATCATTTTAACGTTGATGAAATTCACTTGGAACCAGATCTTATTTAGAATGAACTGGTTCAGCACCAAATGAACTGGTTCCCAACATAAACCTGTATTTTAGTTTCTGATCTGAACATGCCAACTATCTAATCTGCTGTTTTTATCTCCATTTCATGATCGACATCAACACTTATTTTCACGACTTCGAATCCGAGCACAAACTGTTTCTGAACAGTTCATTTAAAACTGTTCAACTTTTGATGACCTCTGGAAACATTTTTTAAATATCTTTAGGATGATGGCGGCACAAACATTTGACACCAATTTTGTCTGATTTGAAGAAGGTGGGGGCCAAAGGTCACTCGGGTTCTGAACAGTCCTGAGGTTTTGTTGTGACCAGATTTAATGAGATCAGATGTAAAAAGTTGAAGTTCTCCTGCGGCGCCGCGGCCTCGTTTCTGGGCCGACAGCCACGATGAGACGAGTTCAGCCAGAGGTAAAATCCCGAGGCCGTTTCTCTGATCAGAGCCGACCCGGTTCAGAAGCCCAGACGGGTTCTGGGTGTCGGGAAGCCCAGAACCCGTCTGGCTCTGCAGCAGTTAAAGCTGCTGAGGGAAAACCGCCAAATGAACAGAAACAGCCAGATAACGAGGATTTGTTTAGAACGTTTCATTAAATATTCAAGTTTTGCTGCAGAAGGTAAATAAATGTTTTATGTGTTTTTTCATCATCAGATCAGTGAAAGTTGCAGAAATTTACTTTAACTTTGAATTTCATATTTCTGTCTTACTGGTTTCTATGACTGCGACAGACTGGCGACCTGTCCAGGTGACCCCGCCTCTTGCCTGGAACATGGCAGCAGACCTGTGTTTCTACCAAACACACAAACAGCTTTCTAAAGGATTGGTGGAGCAGATTAGTTATAAGAATGATAATTGGAACCGTTATGGAAAAAACTCTAAAGTGGAACAAAGGAAATGGTTCTAACTGGTGGGACTGGTTTAAAATGTTCAGTTCATGCAGAGTTTCTCAGTTCCTGCCTTCATGTTGTTTCCCATGTGAGTTTTTTAGTTTGATTTGAAGTGATCAGAAACTTCCTGCCTGGTTTAAGCCTCTGGGTTTCAATCTGCTTCTTTGTTTCCTTCATTTCTCTGGAGCTGAAAACGTTTTAAAGCTCAGATGAACTGTGGCGTTCCTCAGAGGATCATTTCTATGCTGATGACTCTGTTGTACGTTCAGATATAATTTCATGTCAGGAAGTTTCTTCTCTGGATGTCTGCAGTGCGATAGGGGGCAGCAGTGAGCGCTACGCCCAGCAGGCTGCAGATTCTCTTCTTCTATGGTTTGAAAAGCCTGACCAGAACCAGGCCGTCCTTCATTAAAGCATCCGGACCTTTACGTGAACTTTTACATCCTGAATTTGTTCCTTTGGAAACGTTAAATTCCAGGAAGTTTCAAGAATTTTGAAAACTTATTTTTATTGATCGATCGTGAATCCAACTTGATTTTTATTAATTTTTTGGGCATTGATTTTATCTCATTTCAAACTGAGTTTTTGACTCACTGATTATTTTTATGTTTTATTTATTACTGATGTTCTTTGGGGTCTTAAAATCTTTTGATAAATCTTTTGATTTTAAAATGGCTATTTTTTAAATTTAAAGTAACTTTTAAAAATATTTTTATTTTTGACTCAACAAAACCATGAATATCCTGCTTATTACAGTTCAGTGAGTTTATTTATTGATTAAATAATATATATTAATAAATAATAAAATATATATTCTCTATGTACAAGGAGGACCGGACCGGACCGGCTCGGTCCTCCTTGTACAACGATCAAATCTGTCTGATCGGATCTGAAAAAGTTTTCACACCCTGACCTGCTGACTGGTTGCTCCACCAGCAGGAACACTGATGACTGGTGACCTTTGACCTCCTCTTTAAGAAGCCAGAAGGCTTTCCAGCATCAGCAGCTTGTTTAATGTCAGGTATTTGAGTCCAGACTTTGACTAGGCCACTCAATGGAGGAATCCCGTCGGAGTGCAGTTGCTGAAGTTCAGGCTGGGCTCCACCAGAGAGCGCTCTCACTCCGCTCTGTCTTTGGGAGGCAGAGGAGGGTGATGATGAAGAGCGGGGGGGTTCTGCTCCAGAGCAGAGAGATGGAGGACGGGACAAACTGGGTTTTACACGAATCAAACGTTCCTCATGTCTGCAGGAAAACATCAGTTTCTTTCTGTTTGAGTCACAAACAGCCTGAGCTGCTGCGTTCAGACTTGAGACAGAAATGATCCTAGAGCAATTGATCGGCTCACAAGCCCACAGCATCATGCCTCCACCACCGGGATGGACAGCTGCTTTCCTCCAAACAAGTTTTCTGGTTTGGTTTCCAAACGTCTGAAACTGAAACATCTGATCAGCTGCAGCTCCGATCTCCACAAACCGATTGGGATCAAAACAGTTCAAACTTTCTTAAAGAGA
Organism: Poeciliopsis retropinna; assembly: GCA_010277075.1. Taxonomy (NCBI): domain Eukaryota; kingdom Metazoa; phylum Chordata; class Actinopteri; order Cyprinodontiformes; family Poeciliidae; genus Poeciliopsis; species Poeciliopsis retropinna. The sequence continues at coordinate 594,600 of VMRM01000003.1, forward strand.
CAGTGTCCTGTTAATGTGCGACAGATTCAGCTGCAGCACTGCGGAGAATCACAGCGAGTTATTATGCAGTTTAATCTTTAGTTTCAGGTTTTTTTCTGAGCAGATCCTGATAGATGGAGGAGAAACTCGTCTGTCATGATGGATGACCTTGTGACCTTTTAAAGGTCGTGTTATCTCATCACCTGGTCACTTCATCATCTATGATGAAGATCAGAGAAATGTATAAAGACAAACTCCAGACTCAGCAGAATGTCTGGAGTTTTCCAGGCCTGCATGACGAACGGATCGGGATTTATTCCTAAACATCCGGAAAAAAGATTTGAAAATGTTTTTAAGATAAATATTTTTTTTTCAGTTTCAATTTTTTTTTATTTTGAACAAACCTTTTGGCCCAAATGTAGCTCCATAGAATATTCTATTCACACTGAAAAAACTTTAAGCAGAAACCAGATTATGTTCAGCAGGTCTCTGGTTCTGTTCGGGTTCTGGTTCTGTTCTAGCCTCATGTTCTCTTGCCTGCAGCAGAGCGGATCAGGAATCATTCCTCCTCCATCCTGTCGTCCTTTATCGGCTCGGTTCTGATAACCGACCCGATCGTTTGCAGCAGAACCGCTCTGATCTCTCCGTCATTCAGCAGAACCCAGATTGTCTCTGATTGGCTGGAGGTGATGTCACCATCTTCCTCTGCGTCCTGCCGGCAGCCAATCAGCAGCCGTGTTTTTTTTCAGCTGGGGACAAAAGGATGAGAGCATCAGAACCGAGCCGCTCCGGGTCCAAATGAATCTTTTCTGCTCATCAGTGGATCCTTGAGGTCTTTCAGAAATCTTCACATCGTGATGAAACGCTCTTGATTTACAAAGAAAATTCACAAATATTCTGCCCCTTTACTCTGATGCCCCCAACTAAAGGAGAATGATTCCCTGTAGAAAACAATTGAGAGGAACTGCAGCGGTTCTGGTTCTGGACTCAGAGGTTCTGAGAAAAACCTGAACCTGGAGAAAAGCGTGGGATGTTTTCGGTTTCTACGAGTCGTTGGCGAAACGTGGAAGAATGTCCTCTGATCACATGGTGGTGGCAGCATCATGCTGTGGGAAGGAGAAAAATCCAGGACAGGAAAACCTGTTGGAGGCTTCCAGCAGGAACATGGGTTAGAGTGGCCTAGTCAAAGTCCAGATCTAAACTCAGCTGAGCATGTGTAGCGCGGTATCAGATGTTTTGGGTGAAATCAGATTGTTTTTGTTTTTTCTGCTGATTAATGTCGGAATATGGATCACATCCATAAATATCCTCATTTATACGGAGCATCAGAACCAGAACCAGAGCAAACAATCACATCTGGAGTTCCTCAAGGCTGAGTTCTCACAACACTTTTATTCCACAGCTCCCCCTAGCGCAGATTGAAAAGTATTACACCATGTCCTGCATGCTAACTTCCTCTTAGCATGACCACAGTCCAGGCACTGTGTGAGTTCAAAGGTCAGAATTTCCTCCTTCCTGCAGCAGAAAACATGGACGTTGTTTTTTTCTCCACAGATTAGGAAATGTTGGAAAAACAAAGAAATGATGAATCCAGATCAGAACCTGCATGGAAGAAAACCGAACAGATTAACAGAAGAGCTGTGACCTCTTCTTTGCCGAGGTCACAGCGAAGAACAGAAACAGCCGGGTTTCATCAGAGCACCATCAGGAGATAGAACCAGGACCGGTTCTGGTTCTCCAGCCGGTTCTGGTTCTCCTGACCTGCAGTTCCAGATCCAGATGATTGACTGACCTCCATGCAGCGCCGCCTGTTTTGAGCCTTTCCCCTGATCCAGGTTAGAACCACAACCCGGACCGAACATCCGGGTCAGACCGGATGTTCTGACCCGGGCGGGTCAGAACATCTCTGCTTCCTGTTTCTGGGTCACATCCACTGGGTTCTATAAAAACAGAGGATTGATGGAGACGGAGCTCCTCTCCTCTGATCATGTGTGAGCATTTCACTCCCCCTTTACACAGCATTAGCAGAGGTCAGAGGTCAGCGCCAGCCTGCTGGCTGCAAGTTAACCCTTCACCTCCCAGGAGAACCGAACTCTGAGTCCATCAGTCAAATGGACTCTGAGTTTACGAGCGCGTCGCGGTTCAGAACCGACCGTCTTCTGAATCCAGTCCAGCCTGAAGGAACCAAACTGAAACTAATTTATTTATTTATCTGCAACCAGATGAAGGATGATGATCATAAAAACACCAATCAATCATACTGGAACCAACGACCAGACCGGAGTGGACCGGACCGGACCGGACCGGAGTGGACCGGACCGGACCGGACCGGACCGGATGACCGGACCGGAGTGGACCGGACCGGATGACCGGACCGGAGTGGACCGGACCGGATACCGGACCGGGACCGGACCGGATGACCGGACCGGACCGGAGTGGACCGGACCGGATGACCGGACCGGAGTGGACCGGAGTGGACCGGACCGGATGACCGGACCGGAGTGGACCGGACCGGACCGGATGACCGGACCGGAGTGGACCGGACCGGATGACCGGACCGGAGTGGACCGGACCGGAGGATGACCGGACCGGATGACCGGACCGGATGACCAGACCGGACGACGGACCGGATGACCGACGAGTGGACCGGACCGGACCGGATGGACCGGACCGGAGTGGACCGGACGAGACCGGCGATGACCGGACCGGGACGGACGGACCGGAGACCGGACCGAGTGGACCGGACCGGAGATACGGACCGGATGGACCGGACGATACGGAGATGACGGACTGGACTGACTGCTGTCCAGTTGTGAACAGAAAACGTTCCATTTTCCCAGCAGGCCTAAATCATTATCAAGTTTTGAACTAAATTGGTTCCAGTTGTTGTGAAACCCGACCGGCTGGTTTTAGTCTGGATTTAAAGGAACTCAGTTTTTTTTTGGGTCTGGTTCTGATGCAGACCAGAACCAGAACCTGAGCGGTCTGAAGTTGATCCAGCAGCAGTAGATCTTTAATCTGTTCATCGTGGTTCATAGATGCTCTATAGAAAAGTTGTTCAGCTGACAGAAGGTCGTCTTAATAACCGTCTTTATGTGGCTCTGAAGGTTCAGGTCAAAGGTCACCCTGAGCTCTGGTTACCAACTGTGACTTTTGATCAGTAAACATCAGGAAAAACTCCTGAAAACTGGAAGTGGAGTTTTCAGGGATTAAATCCAGAGATGGATTATAAATTATCCAAAGTTCCTAACGAGTGACTGTTTGGGTTCTAGAGTCAGAACCACGATTTGACTGTATCTGTGTATGTGTTCCCATAAACGATCGATCTTACAGCAGCTGTTCTAAACATGCCCAGATATTTAACATAGATCAGATTTTGACAGATTGTTTGAGTTTCTGTGAAACATGGATGCTGCTCTCCTTCATCTTCCTCAGTTTTGATCTTTGTAGTTTGTTTGTGACTCAAGTTGAATTTTGGTGAAGTGCCGCTTCGCACCGTTTGATTTTCCTGCTGAGTTTGTGCCGCAGTGTGAAATAAAGCAGAGACGAATCGGTCATCAGAAAGCTCCAGGTTTTCAGAGACGAAGCGGCGAGTTTCCTCTCAGGAGGATCTGCAGATCCTCTCGTGCTAATCTTTTATTATTTAGCCTGATATTAAAGTCATAAGATGCTTAGAGTCAAACTTTGACATGTGTAAATATTGTGTGTGTGTGGAGTTCATGGTGAAGTCACGGCCTTCTCTTTCCCAGTGGGAGGAAGAGGCAGCTTAGCATTCAGCGTAATCTGCTGCTGTGCGGGTCGACAGGAGGGCAACACACACACACACACACACACACACACACACACACACACACACACTGCTGTAAAATGTGAATCTGTGTAGGAAGTCATGGTTGTGTAATGGGATTGGCGCCGACTGACTGCTCAGCTTTCAGTTTATGGTTCAGTTTTCTGACTGATCATCGTTATTAGTTATTATTGCATTTTCTGATCAGAGCATCACTGATGGCTGGATCCCCGATCCGGTTGGTCCAGGTTGGTCCTGGTCAGAGGCACAGAAAGTGGCTATGCATCGTATGCAACCCATAGGGGGCGCTGCACTAGAGTGGCGCAAAAACAATATGGGGAATTTTTTTTTTCTAGTCAGCATTTAATGGTCTAACAGCTGTTTGTTGTGAAATGATCTAAAGCTAAAGATGGCGGCAGGAAAAACTCGGGGCAGAAAACAGAGAACGGAAGAGGAGGAGGAGGGATGAAGAAAAACTTTTCAAAGTGTTTGAAAGATAGAAGGTGAGTAAAGTCAGTGAATCAGTAAGAGAGTTGTAAATGTTGAGGTTAAGCTAGGCTACAATAACAGGCTAGCTGGTTGTTTCCGCCATATTGAACCAACGGGACGCCATTTATTCATTACTGCTATAAATGTCTGACAGACACACATCTCAACAATACGTGCAATAATAATAATGACCAAAGCAAAACATGGGAATATTACGGTCAGCTAAACTGTCGTTGTGGGACCTAAATGGAAATTCATGTGATTCATTGAGAACGATTAGAGCTCTTTAAATACTCCGTGATGACAGGAGTCCTGATTAAAAGGCTTAATTATCCCGACCCGTTTGGACCGCTTTCTGTTGGTTGGTTCTCTGCTGTCTGAACGTCAGATCAGCCAGTTCATCACTAAACCAGGACAATTTTCACACATTAAAAAGCTTAACACAAGTTAAAGTTCCGACTGGAACCTTTGTAATCATGTTTCCGGTACGCCTGTAAATCTGACGCACAGCTACATCCGCTAACAGCTTCCATGAAGCTGCTTCTGTAAATTTCTGCTTCTAAACGATCTGATTGAGACGCTGGAAAAGATTATTGTTGAACTAAAAGGAGTTAGCATATCAGCGAAGCTATGCTAGCCTGAAATAGCATCTGAATGCTAAACCTGTAGCAGCTAATGTCTATATTGCTAAAGAAACTCCATGAATATTTAATGAATACAAACCCATTGAATAAATTTTAATATTTTGAATCACATCCTATTTGCACACAGTTGTTTTTTCCTGTTAAATGATGATCTTCCATGTCCAGCTGATGAAATAATGACTGAATATTACGTCTGACCAATAATGCTAATGCTAGAGCTAACATCATAACAATCTGCTGTGGTTCAGCAGAATGAGGTCAACATGACTCCATGTTGGCTGGGAATAAAATCGCTGCAGAAAAACCTCCATGTTTTCTCACTGGTTGCTGGATAACTGAGGAGAAGGAAGGATCTGCTGAAATGTTCCTCCATTCGGACCTGAGATGGAACAAACGACCGATTCTGTTCGACGCAGGAGACGCAAACGCTCCGTGAAGAGAAAACATGTTTTCTTTTTTTCTGTTCAGTTTTTTTTCCTGAGGTGATAAAAACTGAACGCAGATGAAGAAACGTGAGAAAAACGGAAAAGTTCAAATAGGAACTTTTGCTTAAAGTGTAAAATGAAACTTTTTGAGCTGAAGATGACTTTAAGACCAGGTTTACAGGTAGATATCTGGAGTAAAGGATAACTTTTATCTGTGGATTTTGGAGAAAACGTCTGTTTGGCAGCAGAAAAACGTGTAAATAAAAGATAACTGTAAGGAGAATAAATATTGCAGCGTTGTGTTTTTGACAGTAACGAGAGCCGACCAGGCCGAGCGTTTGACTCACAGCTCCTCGTTTTACTTCTTCAGCATCTGCGTTCCCGTCCGGCTCGTTCCGCTAACGATTCAGAAAAAAATATCTTCCTGCCTGTTTTCACACAAACCTCACAGAAACGGAGTTTGTTGTTTTCACTGTGAGGATTTAATACGGACATTTTCCACACATCGAACCCGGTTCTGTGTGAACAGATGAAGATTACACACCAGTAGAAATTTCTTTCCTGCAGTTAGTTTTTTAAATTATCTTTAAATAATAAATACTGCTGTTGGCTGGACTTTGCTGTCCTCGACTGAACCCAAAAACTGTTTGATTTTTTTTTTTTTCCTGCATCAAATTTATAAATTTAAAACCTTTACATATGATGTTTTTTATACATTCTTAATCTTTTCTATGTTTTCATGTCCATTTTCTCCAAAGAAATCCAATTTTTTGAAAAATAAAACACAGAACATGTAAAGTGCAATATTTTTGTATTATAGCCTTGACCGGGTCAAAACTGAACAATAAGCAATAAAAGGAAAAAAATAGGAACTAAAACATTACATAAGTAGAGAGTTTATGCAAAATGCATATCTCCTGTTCTACATAATTTGTGACTAGAGGATAAAATATTTTATAAATACAAATCAAATCCTGGCCAAATTTCATGGAATCGACCTTTAATCTGACTGAGATGATGGAAATGAAAAAACAAAAAAGCAGGAAGTTCCAGTTTGAGTTAAACAGGCTGTTAAACTGGGAAACAAAAAGTTTCAAAGTTTCTAATGGTCCTTTAGTAGAAACTGGACTCACATTTCTTTACCAACAATGCTAATAATAAAAGTTTGGCGGATATAAAAAGTTTTTTATTTTAATAAAATAGTTTCCTGAGTTTGTTTGTTTTTAATGTGAATTTTTCTCTTTAATCTTCATATTTAAGTCATTTGAAATTGAAAATCTACCAGAACCAAGTCTGAAAAAACAGACAGATTACTTCCTGACTTCCTGTCGTCTTCTTTGTCGTTTCCAGCAGGAGTAGCATCCAGCTGCTGATCATGTGACTCTTGTGATGCAGAAAAGTGTTTCCATTAAAGTTCTGCTAAATAAATCTACATCTTTATCTCATCAGAGAGGAGAAACGTGAGGTTTTTTTCTAAATTGGCTTTTTTTTCATTAAGCAAATTTATTTTTCTGATTCCAATTTGCCCAACGGCCGATGGAAAAGCAGCTAGTGTAAATTTGGTTAATCTTCAGGTGTATCACAGAGGCAATGTTTGACTCTTCTAGATAATAGTGATCATCTGGATGCAGCTTCCTGTTTCCTGTTGAGACAGGAAGTCGCTGACCTGTTGCGTACGAATCCAGAGAGTCTCAGATTGAAACTAGTCGACTCGTTCCTGGAAACGTGTCAGAGTGAGAATCGGTGGATAAACTCGGCAGAAGATCCCCGAAGTCTTCTGTTCGTCGTTCCCCGCCATCGTCCCGCCTGTCCGTCTGTCATGGCGTCCTGTGGGAGCCGCTGCTCCTGACAGCTCTGAGATCTGCTGTCATCCCGCTGCCGTCTCCCCAGAGACGCTTTCCATGTGTGAAGAGCTGGAATCTGAGTGGCTGCGGAGCGTCGGAGGAGCCGCGTGACCCCCAGCGGAGGCTCTCTGGGCCAGGCGCCGTGTTTCTGGACGGGGTTGCGTGTCCTCTTCCTGTCACGCTACGTCTCACTCTCGTCCCTTTCCATGTCAAGCTGAGGGAGCGGCGGCTCCTGACATCGATGTTTGCGTGTCAGAGCAGCAGATTTCCAGCTGTGCCTGCACGCACAAGCAAGGAGAGGTCAGAGGTCAGCGACTTCAGCCTCGGTGTTCTGCAGATGTCAGAACGCCAGGAGGTTTTCTGAGTGGCAGCAGATGTTGGTCCAACTTTATCAACACAGAAAAACAATCAGATGTTAGGATTTAAAATCATGTTGGTCAGAAATAAAACCAATCCCATCTTGATCAGGCAGATCAATCATCCGATCAATTAGATCAATTATTACCATGAGGAAAAAAATAAACCAGGGAAGTTACAACAGATATTTAGTTTTTATGGATCGCCGGAGAAAAACTGATCGATTTTAGGACTAAAAGCTACAGAAAGATAAAGTATGGACATAAATATGTATTTTATGCTTTACTGGCAGGTTGTTTATAAACTAACTGTAAAAAATTAGCAGCAATAATTTGGTTTAGTGAGAAGGGCAACAAATGGAGGTTGATGGTTCAAAGCTTCTTTCTATTTTAGTCATTCTTTTATAAATGTCATAGTTTGAAACTAAACAGTTAGAAGCTAAACATTTAGCTTAAATACATAGTTTAAATATTTACTGAGGATGCTAATATCAAAACCAACATTCAGTCAGCCAGGCTCGATACTGTGAAGCTCGTGTTTCCGATCGGAGTAAAAGGCGCCTGAAGCGGCGCTACGTGGCGCCACGGCAGGTGAACGTCGACCAAACGGCCGTGATGTTCAGGTTGGTAGTGATGGAAACGTTTCTGGTACCAGAGCAGAAGGTTCTGGATGTGGTCCAGACTCGCTGACATTCATCATTTTGAGCCCAGGAGGCTTTTGCTGCTCCTCTGTGGGGAGTTCAGGCTCTGTGGGGATTTCGCCTTGCTCTCTCTCTCTCCTCTGCAGCTCTAAGGCTGCGACGCGTTCATGATAAAAACCAAACCGTTTCTCTCTCAGATGTGAGTCTGCACAGATTTCAGCTGCAGGAGGCTCAGCGGGCGGATCAACTCCATCTCTCTCTCCCCGATATGCGAGGAAGCATCAGAGGTGGCAGCGGGTCAGTGGGACTGCAGGGAATGCCTCACTAATCTGATTAAATGAGTCTGAACTGCAGCCAGGCCATCACTTCATTCATAAACTCTCCTCCTGTCAGTCTGGAACCGTCTGCAGGTTCCTAAACGCAGGTCAATCCCAGATTAATAGAAAACCATCTCAGGCCTTAATTAGCATTAGCTAGCTTATGCTAATGCTAGCTCTTGCAGCTGTTTTCACAAACCAGAGACGATTCACATTAAAGCTTCACATCCACCAGAACAGTTCAGTTCGCTTTACTCTGACAGCGTCACGTTTTAACAAGATACGTCTCATCTCATAACGATGGCGCTCGAATTTTCTTTTTTCCTGTGTGACAGCAATAAGTTATCACACATATTGATAGCTTATTGCTATCATGTCAATAGGTTCAGAGCAAAAACATTTTTAAATGTTATTTTTTTACATAATGTTACTTAAAATGTGATTCGTTACAAAACCTGAAATAACGAAGATTAAATGTTTTAATCAAGTTTCTCTGCTGATTGAACAACATCAATGGGAAGCAGAACCGTGTCACTTCCTGTTTGTTTGCTTCTAAACGTGTCACTTCCTGTTTATTTGCTTCTAAACGTGTCACTTCCTGTTTGTTTGCTTCTAAACGTGTCACTTCCTGTTTATTTGGTTCTAAACGTGTCACTTCCTGTTTGTTTGGTTCTAAACGTGTCACTTCCTGTTTGTTTGCTTCTAAACGTGTCACTTCCTGTTTGTTTGCTTCTAAACGTGTCACTTCCTGTTTATTTGGTTCTAAACGTGTCACTTCCTGTTTGTTTAGTTCTAAACGTGTCACTTCCTGATGATCCAGAAAGTAGATAAAAAATACTTTCCATTTCTGCAGTGATTTTCTAAATCTGTGAACCAATCAGCAGCTTCGTTGCTCAGAGCTCTCACTGTTCCTCCGGTCCAACCGAATCTCCGTCTCTCCGTCCGTCTTCCTCTCTGTCTAACTTTCTCTCTGTAACCTGCTGCCTCCATGTTGGCTGGAGGAAGACGAGGATTAGATGAAGGCCAGACGGTGTAATGCTAAAAGCTGAGCTAAGCCCTATTAGCGAGAGTCATTAGCCGTCTGGTTCTGCACGCAAACGCTCGATTATCAGGAAGAAACGGAGGAAACCTCAGCAGGATGGAGATCTGAGGGGACAAAACATTTTCCTTCCAAAGGACCCAGAACCCAGCAGAACCAAACCGCCGGGTCACTTTTATTTATCTGACTTATTCAAAAACCATGAAGAAGACGACAGGAAGTGAACGGAGGATGATGAACGACCAATCGCTTTGAAGCAGCTTCCTTCGTCTGCTGATCATCTGGTGACCGTGCGGTCACTGCGGCGGCCATCTTTACCGCCTTAAACGGAGCGCTGCTGGGCGACATCTATGTTGTTGTTCAGTCGCTTTGAGGTCGGAAACCGTTCAGTCTGATTGCCGTTACATTTATTTAGCTGCAGGAAGAATAACGCAAACAAAATAAAAAATGGGATTTCAGCCATAAAAAAATGTTATAAAAAAAAAAAGTTATAAGATGCCAAGAGTGAAAGTATCGTCTTTGTGGCTCTGCTGCCGGATCTGATCTGTTTCATCTGAAGCGTTTATTTCCTGTGTTCGGTTCTGGAAGCAGCAGAACTTCCTGCCGTCATCAGCAGAGATTTTAAGGTGGAACGACGTTGACATGAGTTTGATGGCAGCAGGAGGATTGAAGCTGCTCCGCTCGGCTCTCGCTGCCTCTCTCTCGTTGCGCGCTTCAGTCAGAGGCAATGCTGGAGGTCAAGGTCGCCAAAACTTTTCAAGGACATCAGGAAGGAGGTTTGGGGTTTAGATGTTCAGCAGTTGAAGCTGGTTATTAATGTTTGATGTCCAACAACTGTAGAATTACAGTTTCTATAGGAAGCATTAAACCCTTCAATGTTTTATCCTTTTATTGGTTTTGCTAATCAATCACGATCAACAAAATGTGTCCTTTTTTTGACTAAGCATTACAGAATAAACTTTAACATCAAAGTTAAACTGATTTGATCCATTATGTTTCCTTGATCAGGTTAGGATAGAATAGATCAAAATATGTTTTCATAGAAACTTGTTCTCTCTCAGGTAGTGAGACGTTTTAGGGTCTCTATCACTTTAAATCTAAACAGCTGCTACTGGCCACGCCCCCAACTCAACCTTTACACTCACACGAGGAAATGACTGCAAACAGGTGAGCAATTACACAACCGTAAATCTGTGAAAAGCATAAGTAGAGCCTCCTGCTCAACCAACCAGAATGCAGCAAGTGGTTTCTAGATGATGAGTCGACAACAAAACTCTTTTCCAGCAGCCATTGTACAACGCATAGAAAAAACCAGCTGACCAAACGGGCAGCACTCTGCTGCGGTTGCTAGGTAACGGGCAGCGCTCTGCTGATTGGTGATGTTAACGTTTTGCAGGTTTTTGAAGCGACTCGTTTTCCAGATACAAAAAAACATGAAGTTATTCTAAAAACAGCTGCATGTTTGTTTGTTTTTTTGAGGCAGTAGAAAGTCAAGTGGAAGAATAAAAACATCCAGAATGTGATTTTTTCTAATAGATAATCTGATAAATGTTCTTGGTTCCAGTTTGAACTGAAATGTTTCTGAAACTGAAACTTCAGATGTTTCTGTTTCCTTCCTGATTTTCTTCAGTTTCATTCGTCAGAATGAGGAGGAGACGATGGGCTGCTGGGGTCAGAGGTTACGGAAAGGGCATCTGTGATGTAAATCTCCAGCCTTCCTCCTCCTCTTCATCACAGCCTTCCTCACTGAGCTGCAGGTTCAGAGCCAAACTTTAAAACTCAGCAATACTTTAAAGACTCTCTGAATTATTTATTCAGCTTCACACAAAGATTGATGTTAAAGAACTTAAAAAATCATTTTAATAAATCTGTTCAAGATGTGAGGATGAAATATGTGAAAAAGGGAATTGATAATAATGTGGATCTGTCCTCTGATTGAAACGATTAATAATTAAAACTCAGACGGTCCAGAACTGATGACACAGCAAAACTCAGCCTGGTCAGAAACACTAAAACATTTAGTCACAATTTACTTTATATTCTACATTAAATATTTTTAATTCTCTTTGTGTCAAAATATTTCCTTCAAATGTTAAACAGCTTTGATAAAAAAAAAAAAAATTTTTAAATTCTGCAGAATATTTGACTCCAGACTCTTTACAGATCAATCTCCCAACTTTAGTTTCATTTTTTTTTTTTTTACCAAAAAACTGAATTTCAAATGTGAATGTAATCGACTTTAGCTGCTGTGTTTGTGTGTCTCTGTCTCGACATCAGCGCCAGAACTTTATGCTTTTATTAACAAAAAAAAAACAGAAAAATTAAAGCTTTACGTCGATTTCTTCAGTAGTGTTCAAGTAGAAATAGGTTTGAAATAGTGCTGAAATGTAGTCTCCTAGGTTCCAGCGGAGATTGTTTGGTAACAGGAAGGTAGCCTAGCATTTCCTCTGTGTTTTGTAGCATTAGCTTGTGGTAACAGGAAGGTAGCCTAGCATTTCCTGTGTTTTGTATCGTTAGCATAAATTTTCTCGTTTTTTTAAATAAAACCTGTAAACCAGCAGCTTCTCTTTGCCATTTTCCCATTTTCTGATTCTGTAAGCAGTGATGCATCACTGTGGGAACCAGAACAGGTTGATTAGTTTCTGTTTGACCTCTGACCTCTAGAACAATAGACAGTCTGGAGGAGAACTCCGCCCCCTGCTCTCCATCTGGACTGAAAATGACAGACATGAAATTAATCCATAATCTAAAGATCAGACTTCATGTTTACCTTTTAATTAAACCTTTTAAAGTTGATAACTTGATGAAAAGTTTTCCCCTTTATGAAAATCCTTCTCTCGTCCCCAGAATTACCCCATAAGGTCTTTGTTTGTGACACTATTAGTGACAAGTCTGTGATTTTTTTTTTATGGCTTCAACTAAATTCAGAAATTGAACTTTGTCGTTTAAAGAATTCATCTGATTGGATGAAAACAATCTGTCATTTGCTGCTGTGCTTCTTTTAAACTTGCTTTGAGTTGCTAACAGCTGTTTGGCATATGAACTTTCTCAGCTTCTTGGCCTCGTTGGTGTTCCATACATGAGAAACAGGACCGTCAGGGAGGAGCATCTGAACACCAAACTTTGTTGTTTGTTTCACAGAAATATGAGTTCACATTAGTTTCACTCAAAGACAGACTTGCTGTTATTTTTTAGCAGAATTTAAATCCGGTTTCCAGGATTTTCTTTCTGTCTGATAATATCAGGAATCTGAGGGATGTTGCAGGAAAATGAGTCGATGTATTAGACAAGCTTCACCTGGTCAGGTGATGCGTTTAGCAGAGATAATAAACTATTTTTGGTTTTATTTAAATCATCAAGCTGATGAAATCTGGGTTTAATTTATGAGAGGGTTAGGGTTTTCCCCCTGTAAGCAAAATCCAAGATTCATCTGAAATGTTTGGTCTGCCTGATTTGATCAATGAGAAACTTCACCTGCAACACTCACAATGTTTCTCTATATTTAATAAAAACATAAGACCTGTCTCTTTCTAACTTATTTTTAAGGAATCTGCTTGATGGAAAAGTTAAAAACTGATTCTGAACCGACGAGTCGGAGAAATTTTCCTTCTGTCCAGGAGACACTGAATGTCCCACATTTCCCCTCAGGCTGGCGGCGCGTAGAAATCTGCTGCAGACGGAAACGGCGTCGCTGCTGTTTCTCATTTAGCGAAGCCGAGCGATAGGAGAAACACCTCAGATGTTTTAGGCTACATTCACACCAACACAGTTCAGTCCGCTTTAATCCAACTCCGGTCCGTTTGCCTAAGAAATCCAGTTCAGTTGGTGAGGCGAGAACGCTAATTGACCTCTGACCTCTGGTCCTCTAAACTTGGGCCTGGACGCCAAGCAGACCAGAGACCGCTAAAAAAGCAGGAAGTGAACTACAGAGCAGGGCATTCTGGGTAACCAAAGCTAACATGCTAGCCTAGCGCTAGCAGCAGAAATGGCTCCTGGTCTTTAGCTTAGAGAGGAATCCTCCATCTTGTTTCCATCTGGTGAAACAGGAAGTTGCTCTCAGTGTCTTCAGAGGTTTTTGTGTCGTTTCCTTCAGTGGTTGTTGGTGCAGCGCCCCCACAGGCCAGGAGGGGAACAGGTTGGTTTGGGTCAGAACTACAGCAGCTGGAGGTGAAGCAGATGTTCTGGTTCCGGTAGAACCGGGTCGACCGGGCCATCAGGGTCAATATCAACACTCTTGAGTTTCCTCAGAATTGATGGCTGTGTATTTTTACAGGTTCTTTCTTTCATTTGAAGTTAAACGTTGCTTTCTGAAAGGTTTTTGTCCGTCTGGTGAAGCAGTGGACCAGATTTCTGTCCAATCCCAGTTTGACGGTTCCAGCTTAGCTTTGGGTCAGTTCTGCTTTGTTATTAGCAGATGATGTGACTGTTGCTGCTGTGTTGTCAGTGTTATAAACTGTTTATAAAGAGAAGGGGAGTTGGGACAGAACCTTGTGGAACACCATGGACACATGAAGTGAGGCTTCATCTGAACCCAGAAATCACCAACGGCTAAAATCTGTGTAATTCTGGAGAAAGTCTCTGGAAACCTGTTTTCTTTGCGAAGTGTCTGTGAATCCTCCTAAACGATGAATCTGTTTCCTGATTGGTTCTGCCATGGAGGAGCAGCCTGCACCCTTCTGCATGGCGGCGTTCCTCAGGGTCGGGTTCATGAAGCTTTTCACCAGAGAAACGTCTCTGAAGTAGAGCAGATCTGGAATCTCTGGCTCTATCCTGGATAAAGTCTGTATCTGTTAACTGCAGATCAGCTGTCTGTGATGATGTGGCCTTCAGACTGCTGACCTTCTGGGGAACCAATCAGCAGGCTGCGGCCTCGTCGTCCTGCGGCCGCCGTGGAGCTGCAGACATTATCGTGCGGCTGAAGCGCCGAGGTCAGAGCGCAAATTAAAAATCCAAAATCTGATCCTTGGATTAATTCAAACGAGGAACTGTTTGCATCCCGGCATTAACCCCACCACCGTCACAGCTCCATATGCCCCCCCCCTCCCCTCGCAGAGGTCACAAGGTCAACCCAGAGCGGACGTAAATCTGTGGTCTCGCCGTCGACCTCCGACCCCTCCTCCACCCTGTCTACAGCCGGCTGTCTGGTGAGGATCGCGGATACTGAGCTGCGGAAACGCTGCCGGTGTCCCGGCGATAACACCAGGGCGGCGGCGGCGGCGTGGGGGGCGGCGGCGGCGGCGTGGGGGGCGGCGCCAGGGGGAACCGACCTACTGCTGTAAACTCTGGACCAGAACCCGGTTATGATGCCAAAGTTCTGGAGGTTTCTTGTCTTTTATTGCAGCTGCTGGATCAAGTATTTATTTCAATCTCTGAAATGTTCAGCATGACGGAGGCGTAATCATCACCCTGTGGAAAAACTTTCCTGCTGATTATTTTTAGCTGAAGATCAGCAATAAAACATGAACTTTTATGTTAATCTGAATGGAAGTGTTTAAAATCCCTGCAGGGTTTTTAAGGGAATTCTCAGAAATGATCAAATTCTCCAGCAGGATTTGGTTGTTTCAGCAGATTTGATCCATTTTAGGACAGAAACAGAATAAAATGGCACCGACTTATTCTGATGCACTTTTAAATCCACGATTCTAGGAAATTTAATGTTGCATTAATGTTTGTGGAGATGTTTTTAACTCTTTAGATTAGAAGTTTATTTCTGGGTGACATTTGTTGGTTCATCTCAGGTTTTAGATTTGAATCTGCAGGTTTGTGGTTTAATCGTGTTTTTTTTACTTCAGTTCATCAAATGTTTGGCAAAACCTGACGACAGATTATCAAAAATGTATCTTCCTTCATCTGCAGCCACTGACAGGTGAACATGTCTCAAAGCTTTAGAAATCAGCTTATGAAAGTTTTGGTTTCAACCTACAGGGCTGCATCAAACTTAAACGTTGCTCTAAGCTGATGCAGGTTTTATGACTTAATCATCTAAATGAAGTTTTAAGTTCTCTGAGAGCAGACTGTATTTTGTCAGTTTCTCACGAGAAGACAACCTGGTGGATTCTGGATCCATGAAACATCAGCAAAGAACCGAGAGATTAAAATAGTTTAAAATGATGGAAAATAAAGATTTTTGGAGAAACAGGAACTCTGTCAAGTTAGTTTTGGATACTTAGATCAGCTACACACACACACACACAGACACACACACACGTTTGCGCAGCTATCTTTACGGGGACTTTCCATTGACTTCCCTTCATTTCTACAGCCTAAACCTTACCCTTATCCTAACCCTAACCATTGGGATGAAAAAAGGCACTTCTTTGAAAATTCCTGGAGGTCTAACCGTAGGTCACAGTTCAATGGGGCTTGGCCCTAAAAATAGCCCCATCCCTCGTTACCCTAATGACCCACCCTAACAATTTTTGTGACCCACGGTGACCCTGTGGTAGCAGCCCAAAGAGGACAAAGTTCACCCGAAAATTCACTTTTAATGCACCAAGATGGCAAATGATGTTGTAGTTCAACAGACAGACACCAGATGGCAGAGTGCCATCTGGGAGGAATTTTTGGACAAATGGGAGCATCCATACACCCAAATGGCAAATGTAAAATTGTGCCATTTGGGAGGAAAAATGCACCCAAATGGCAAAATACACCATGGAGCCATTTGGGGGCATGGAATGTATATTTTCCAAAGTACAAGTATACAATGCTGCCACTTGGGACCACGCAGGAATTCCATGAAATGGCAGAGGCCCGGACCTCCAGAGAACCAGGAGGGACTCATGGACCCCCATGGGTACTCAACCACTTGGGAAATATCATAAAGAACCTTTGCCACAAGGGAGCACTCAAGAATGACCCCTCGTGGGGCGTGCTAACCCCCTGCACCACCACAGCACGCCCCACGCTTGGAGGCCTTGGTCCTTGATGCGGACGTTGCGGGTTCGACTCCCGGTCCCGGCGACCTTTGCCGCATGTCTTCCCCCTCTCTTCACCCCCTTCCTGTCTGCCTACTTCCGGAAAATGCGAGCCACTAGCGCTGCAAAAAACTCTTCGGAGAAAAAAAAAGAAAAAAAAAAAAAGAATGACCCCTTATGGCACACCACCCCTCCCCCACACACTCCCAGTGGACCCCTGGAACTCAAAAACTTGAAAAATATCACCAAGACCCTTGACCACAAGGGAGCACCTCAATGACCCCCTGTGGCACACTCTCTGACCTTTAAACAAAGGTTCATATCATAATACATGAGTGCCATCCAGTGAAATTTGCAAAACTTGCAATTCCCCCCAAATGGCACAAAGTGCTCCGAAATGTACAATACAAACTAATACCGAAGTGGCACTGTTGGCTCTCCCTGCCACTACACATACATGCACCGTCATGCCGGCGTCAAATTGTATTGAAATGCTCTGCCACTTCAGACCCTAACCCTAAACCAAAACTCAATTCACACCTTAGTCCTAAATTTGACCCCTGACCCAAAAACAGCGTTTCCCCTTGTGGGACCAGGCTTCAGTCCCCACAATGTAGCATGTCAGGAAAATGGTCCCCACAAACAAACGCGCGCACACACACACACACACACACACACACACACAAGGGTAATTACAGTTAACTAAAACTAACAAAATAACAAAAACTAAAATTGAGAAAAAATTTTACTGAAATAAAAACTATTGGAGAAAAACTGTAAGTGAATTATATTTTGCGTTTATAAAAATAACTAAAAAAAACTGAAGTTACAGATATAATATCCGTCGTATTCATGTTTTTGAATCTATTGTTTTTTTAAATTGATGTGACATTGATTTATTTCATTCATAAATTATTGAATAAACAAACACAACAACAAAGATTTTTACAGTCTTCAGAATTTCAAGAAGTCCTGATCATCATTCAGCTTCTTTACAAATCTGGACTAGCATTAGCTGCTACATGTTAGCATTGAGATGCTATTTTAGGCTAGCATAGCTTCGCTGATATGCCAGCTCCTTTTAACAGAACAGTATTCTTCTCCAGGGTCCAATCAAATCATTTGGTTTCTTTAAATAACCGTTAGTTGTCTAAAAGAAGCAGCTTCATCATCGCTGCTGTTAGCGGATGTAGCTGTGCGTCTGATTTACAGGTGTATCGGAAACACAACATGAAGGTTCCGGTCTGGACTTTAAAAACAAACAACTATCTCTGTATCGGTGTTTGTTTCTCCAGAAAACATTTTGTTTGTCCATGTCTGCAGACCTCCAATCTTCCAGCAGATCAACATTCATGATCTGAACCTCGGTGGTTTCTGGTGTTTAGGGTTGGGGTTTGGGCTACCCTGAACATCTGAACTGGTTTCCTGTCATCTGAGGAGGACAGTTTGAATCTTCTTGGTTCATGACCATCCCAAACTTTAGATGTTGGTGGAGTTTTTTGGGCGTTTTCATGAGGTCCCGGTGAGTCCGGAGGTCCCGGTGAGTCCGGAGGTCCCGGTGAGTCCGGAGGTCCCGGTGAGTCCGGAGGTCCCGGTGAGTCCGGAGGTCCCGGTGAGTCCGGAGGTCCCGGTGAGTCCGGAGGTCCCGGTGAGTCCGGAGGTCCCGGTCAGTCCAGACGTCCTGGTCAGTCCAGAGCCAGTCATCATCACTCATTAGAACCTGTTGGTTCTGTGACGTTGACGGGTTTTGCTGTTCATGCGTATCTTTGTGGCTGTTTGTGGTTCTGGTTCTAAATGTGAACTCATGCTCCCTGTTCTGTAGATCATCTTGTCTTGGAAGAAAAAGGTTGGTATGAATCATGAAAAGCCCCAAATGAAGATGATGTTCTGATGTTCTGACGGGTCTGGTAGAACTTGGTTCTGTTCATAAATGAGTGCCACCAGGCCGCTGCGGTCTTTTGTAATTGGACCGTTCATTAGCTTGTTAGCTAAACCCTCCATCTCTGTCTCAGTGCAGAGCCTCTTATGTGAGAACGTTTACTCTGAAGAAACGGAGGAGGAACTTGGACTCTTCCTGCCGGCTCATCTCGTTAACGCGGTCCAATCTGCCGTCATCCTGTTAGGGGATTACATCCACCTGCTCACACTGAGCGCGCCTGTCTTCTCTGACGGGCTTCTAGAACTTGCTGGGTCGGGTTCCAGTCTTCTGGATCATCCAGGCTAAAGATGTTAGGAGTTTCTCTGTGTTTTGGTTTTTATGCCAGAAACCGAAGGACAAACTCTTACTTCGGATATCGGGTGTTTCCAGGGACATGTTTCCATTTTAGAGCACAATCAAGTAACTATGTTAGTCAGCTGATTTAAAAATACTATATATATCAAATTTGACTTAAGAAAATGTTACTTCTTGATTTAACGCTTTTAAATTGGGCCTCTGTCTCTTTCTGAAGCGCCGCTTCCAGAAAGTCATCCAGCATGGCTCCTCTATTAACCCTTTAATGTTTCGACCAGCGTTGCTCTGAGCAGCAGCTCCTATAATGAGCTCAGCAACTGTTTGCTAATTGCTGCAGGCTAGTCTGAAGGAGCTGAGAGGGGGAGGAGCTGCACCTGGAAGGCGGGGCTAGGTCCAACCAGGCGTTATAACCGCTGAATGGTTGCCATGGCGATTGAAGGATTTCTCAAGCATGAAAGCATCAAAGTAACGCTGCAGGTTTGTTTTTAATGAGAAACATTAAAACCTGATGGAGGATAAAACCAGATTTCACAAGACAGCGCCGCGTTACGCAGGTCCTCCCTTCATTACTTCAGATTCAGAACAGGTCCAGTTTGGTGTGATGCAGATTTGGTTCTGAGTTGTTTTCTATCCGTTAACCAGCTGCTGATCACAGATCTGCTGTTTTATTTTTCTCTTGAGCAAAATTAGAAGCGATTAAAGCTGATTTACATCCTGAAGACGATATTTTCATGTTCATGTAGAATAAAGCCAGCAGAGGAACCGGCTGGGTTCAGATGTTCTTCACCCCATTTACTTCAAAACTTAGAATAAACAAACTGACCATAAGCTGCTCAGATGACAGGAACAAGTATTTATATCATGAAGCAACCTTTATGTTGCTCCTGAATCTGCCGACTGCATTAAAAGCTGCAGCTGCAGGACTTCAAACGGCTCACATGTTCCCAACAGAACATGAGATCATCAACGACCCAGGAACCGCAAACAAACCCAAGCCGCCTGCTTTTCCTGAACCTGAGAAACAAAATGATCCAGAACTCAACAGAACCTTTTCATTCGGCTTCACGCTGTGAAACTCAAGGAGGAACAGAATAAACTGAAAATAAATTTTATTCTTAAGTTTATGATTTTATATATTTATTTTATTGCTTGTCATAAATCTGCTCTTTATTAAAAGAAAGAAATGAAACGCCACAGGACTGATTCCCCGTCCCTGAGGAACGCCGTAATCCAGTTTTATGAGCATTTAGTTAGAAAAAGTCTACAAAGCAAAATCACAATATTTTATTAGATAAAATATTAAATTTTTCCTGTTTCTGAATTTAAAGCTTCAGACGAGAACCAGATGTGAGTCGAGCTAATGCGCTAATAGAGGAGCTAATTTTTCATTTAGCGCGTTAGCATCTTTGCTAATTTTAAAAACATTTGCTTCCTCTCGTTCTCCAGCCGCGTTGTTGCAGCAGATTATCGTTATTCTGTACCCAGAATGCATTGCTGTGGAACAGCAGCTGTAGTTTTACAATAAACAGATTTATTGATTTTAAACTTAAAGAAATATTTTATTTAGTGTTTTTGCTAACATTGAAAACATTTTGACCACCTGAAGTTTTATAATAAAATCTACTGATGTTTTTGACTGATCAAGATTCTTTTTAATCTTTTTAATTCAGATTAAACTAAAAACAAAATGTATGCCACAAGAATCAGTTCAGCTTGAATGAAAATCTTTAATTTCGACATAAAATATATATGCAGAGCAAAGAAACGTCTCTGGACGCCTCCTGGTTCGCCTCCATCTGAGCTTCGTTTGGACCCTTCCAGACCTGCTGGCCTGGTTCTGGAGAGCGCGGGTCCTCCAGCGCTGCCGACCGGCTGCTGCTGCTGCGTGGATGATGCTGAGCCATGGTGCTGCCATGGCAACCAGGAGGGAGGGAGGCGTGTGGGCCGAGAGCAAATATAGCAGCGAGGAGGAGGAGGGCGGCGAGAAACCCAAACAAAAGATCCAAACTGGAGACGTCACCAGAACTCTGCAGAGGAAACATAAAGATGCTGCTCCGCATTTTCAGACGCAGCAGATCAAACCTGTTTCAGTCTCCAGAGCATTGCATCATGGGAAAGCTCACATTGCAGGATGACATCACCTGGGTGATGTCACCCTGCCTGCAGGGAGGGGCCGGGGCCAGAGGAGGGCGGAGCCAGTAACCTGGAGGCGGAGCGCGGTAGAGAGATGCTTATTAACAGACTTTTCTGTCATTCCTGGAAAATTTGCGTATTCCTAAATAAAATGCAGGTTGAGAAGTTGGAAAACTTTGGAGTTATGTCATTCGATGCTATTGGGTAACGATGGACTCCAGCTTTTATTGTGCTGGAACCCTTTAACTGTGTGTTAAAGTACATAATGAAATGTTCCGGCTGCTGACGGATGAAAACAAATGGCGAAACAAATACCAAACAGCCGAATGATGCAAACTCCAAAACACAGAGAAACGCTGCCAACGAATCATCCTCCAGTCACAAAACAGCAGCAAAAACCTGCAATTAATAAAACAAATTGTAATGAAAAATGTTGCAACCTCAGGAATAGAAAGAATAGGGAAAACGTAACAAATTGCACAAACAGCAGTAATCCTCCGGACCACTAGGGGGAGTCTGCAGTAGCTTATATTACCTGCTAAACATGCTGCTGTTCTATAAAATACGCGACGCTTCTATCTTCTTACAACTTTGTCCTGAACATCCGTCTTTGCTGATGGTCTGTTCCTGTGTGATTTGGCTCGACGCCCCCTAGTGGTCTGGAGGACGTCCGTTTTGTGGTTTGAGCTTGGAAAGTTTTAAAATTTCTCTTTTTGCTTTTTTCCAATTTGCTTTTGTTTTCTGCTGTTGCAGCATTTTTCTTTTTCATATGTGTCTTTGTGTTTGTTTTGGATTTTGCTTTATTTATTTGTTTCCTGCGTCTGTCGGCCTCCATAGAAAAGACAGTAAGAAGCATTCGTACACCTGGTGGCCCCTGGTGGCCCCATGAATCCTCATCACAGCCGTTTCTGTGATCTGAATCATCTTGTCTGAGCTGTAGATCTGTTTCCACCGGGACCGGGCTTCAGAGAGCAGGTGGACAGTTGGCCGCCTCTCTGTGGCGCTGGAGGCAGAGAAGATGCTCCATGATGGCGTTGGGACCAGGATGTGGATGGATCAGGGCGGCTGTGTGCGCTCACAGCCGGAGCATATGCTGCAGGAGGAACCGGGCCGTCAGCGGCACCGGCGTCTGCAGTGAGCCTGCAGAGAGGCCATATTTCCTGTCACAGCTACATTTGGCTGCTGAGCAGAGCTGAGCTCACATCCTGCTGCAGAGGGTCAGACATGATTGGTTGTTTTAAACCAACAGCTCCACATTTACAGCTGAATGCAGGTCATCCAGTTTATTCACAGTATGTGAACAAGAGCATGTTTTGACTTTGATCTCGCTGAAGTTGCATGTTCTTCATGGAAATATGAATATTTACAGTTCAGGAAGAGAAGGATGAACCGTTCTGATCCGTCTCTGTAGCGCCGCCCTGGAGGTCAAAATCAAAACAGTTCATGTCCAGTATACGTGGGGTCTGCAGAGCTGGTAACTGCAAGCTGACCTCCTGACCTTTGACCTGTACAGGTCCTGGATGGAGGGAGGGTTAGCTCTGATGGTTCCCTTCAGTCTGGACCGGTCCGGTTCTGTTGACGACCCAAACCACACACAGGAAGCTGTTAGCTTCCAGCGCTAACCCAGTTACTTCATATTGACGTACATCAACAGACCAACAAGAATTACAACAATAAAGTTACATGAGGAGAAACTTTATTCTCACATTATTTCAATGTTTTCTTTGCATTATTATGACTTTATTCTCATAATTTAAAAATTATTCTTAGCCTGTGACTCTGTTGTTCTCCAGTATTTTCAGGCTGTAGTTATTCGCTGGCGGCTGTGACCTCTGACCCCTGTGAGTACCCGGCGTTTACTGTGATGTGAAACATCTGGTCCAGCTTAGAGCTTAAACTGAGCTTGGTTATTTTTGGGATAAAGATTTCTGTTCTTGTCATCAGAGAGGCAAATCTGTGATTAATAACTGGATGAATGAAACATTTTCCACCATCAGACACGTTTATTTATGCAGCACATTTCAGAAACAAGGCAGTTCAAAGTGCTCTACATCATAAAAACACAAAAATACAAACTTATCACACCATCATATAATCACCAGTTTGAGAACAAACATTTTGTCAACTGGCATCAAAATCACCAATGAGCATCAAATATGTTGATCAATATTCCATTTATTGTGGTTTTGAAGCAGCTCTAACCAGCCGGGTCTGCAGCAGACTGAAAGGATCTCAGCGTTTCGGCTGCTTTGCAGTTTTCTTGAAGTGTATTCCAGATCTGTGGTGCGTAGAAGCTGAATGCTGCGTCTCTGGATGCAGAGGAGACCAACGTGAGCAAATATTTAATTTCTCATAAAATGCAGTTAGATATTTATGAATATTTTAACAGTTTGTTAATCGTTTGTTTTACCATTTTGAGGACATTCATGACCTTGATGTGTCCTGAAACACGAAGGTCGCGATGTTCCAGGACGCACCATGACTTGATGCGTTTTCACCTAAACTCTGGATTAGATCAAAACATATTCATGGGTTAGAATGGCCTAGTCAAAGTCCAGACCTAAAGGTCGCCAAAGGTCTGACGGTGCTGGCTACGGCCCTTTTAGAGATTATTGAGACGTTGTGCTGTTTGGTGGCCAGAGGAAGGTCGTTGGTTTGACCTTCATGTCTTCCTGGTTCCTTCTGACGCAGCGATCAACTGTCAGCCGGCGGCTCTCTGCTGATTTACTTCCTGCTGCCTTCAGACGCTCCCTAATCCTGCAGGGTCTTCTGCAGTCGCTGAGGTCAAAGGTCATCCGATGAATCCTGGTTAATCAGCTGGTTCCAGGCGGAGTCGTCCTCGTGGCGTTTTGATGTCACAGACTGGAAGCTGCGGCCGATAAGCCGGCGGTCGCCAGGTGTCAGTGGGTCATCAGAGCCGGCTGTATCAGTCGGCCTCTATCTCTGGAAAAACGTAAAACGTTTCTGTTTGGACGACCCGTCGGCTTTTAGCTTTGGCTCGGCTTGCAGGTGGTGTTTGACCTCAGAGAGATAATGGCCTGATTACAGCTGAACTGCTTGTTCTTCTGGGACAACGGCAGAGGTTTGAGGTTTTTCAGGAACAAAAACGTTTCCAGGGACAGCGGAGCGGCGTTATCGGAATCCGTCTGCTGCTCCCAGTTTGAACAGAAATGTGAGCGAAGCTGATAGGCTGAGAGGTGCAGCAGAGCGCCGGGACGCAGCGAGCTGATTGGCTGACAGGTGCAGCTTTGGCAGGATCTCAGCTCTTCTCCATGCTGGCGTATGGATCATCTGCAGATTCACTAATGAGAAATCTTATGCTCTTAAAAATGCAAAACATGGTGAATTATTGATGCGTAAACCTGGAGCCAATTAGCTTTAGTGTTTCTTCAGGACCTGCTGGCGGACATCTGACCCCTCGCTTGTTGTTGAGGCGACAGTCTGAGAGTAAAGAGCAGTCGCTCCAAGGAGACGCATGTTCAATCTTTCTTCACCAGAACCACTTCAATCTGTAGAAGGTCAGTTTTCCTTCCATCAGCAGGCCCAAGAATGAAAAATCTGTTTGTTTTTAATGGTCATTAAATGCGTCACACCGACAGACGGCATGTTCTCGGTTAGGGAATGAAAACGGAAATAATCTAGAACATTCTTTGGGTTTTTGGATCCCAAACTCCTGCTTCCATCCAGGAACCTTGATGGTCAACATCTGCAAAGTTTGGAGACGTTTACCATCATCAGCAGCTCCACCATTACTGAAGGCCAAACCATAACACCGCCACCACCGTGCTGACCAGACGAGCTGCAGCTTCTTGTGAGGATGAGGAACTGGAGTCAGGCCGACTCCAGAACAATTAACAGCTAACAGTGGTGAGCACTGCTAGCTAAAAAGCTAGCTATGCTAAAGATAAAGTGTTAGCCATAAAGATTAGTTCTGCAAATGCTAAAGCACCACCTTAGCAAGATTTAGCAAGAAATAATGCTAAATTCTATACCAACGTGTTTAGCAGAAGCTAATGCTAAAGAGCTTTTCTGACATGACATTTAGTGAAACCTTCTGCTAAGATGAAACTCCAACATGATATGTAGCTAATCTAATGCTATAGCTCTACACCAACATGGTGTTTAGCAGAAGCTAATGCTATTAATCTCAGAAGATTAAATTATGAATTTATGGCCCCAGTCCAGTTCCTTAGCCCCAGTGCATGCTGGGTCATGCATTTCCTGCTGTGCTTGCGTCTCATTCAGGATGCACTGACCCAGGTGTCTGGGGGGTTATTAGAGCGGGGCGGTCTGCTGTTGTCGGGGCAGTTAAACGGCCCCAGACGGGACAGATTAATTCCCCCGCGCCTCTTTTTGTGACGGAGCCCAGAGTCAGTTCCTGTGTCATTGTTGGGCTCCATCTGTGCCACACACACAGCGGCAGCAGCGTTAAACCTGGTTGACACACTTCAGGGTCCGGCTCGGGCCATCTGGGAGAAAACGTAATACAGCAGCTTTAACACACTCACTCTTCCTCCTCCTCCTCTTCCTCTGCTGTCCTCAGACCAGCAGGCTTTTACTCATCTTGAAGTGGGACGCCACAGACGCTCTGGGCAGCTGTAATTACTGATGCCGGCTGATATCTTATTGATATTATGCTATCAGCTGCAGATTAGCATGTGGGGGCGTCTGGATCTGTTGTTCTCCACCAACTGGGTCCAGTTCCTGTTCTAACACATGAAAGAAATGGATGTTGTTTGGGATTTTTCTGCAAAATTAGAATATTTTTCAAGAAAATATCCTTTAATTTCTCTCTTTAAAGTTTTTAACCATTTGTGAAGCACACAGAAAACTCATTTTAAACTGAAATGCTTCCTTTTATTTTAAAAACAAACTTTCCTGTTTTCTGATTCACATGGAAACTGTTTGAAACGCAGCGATGGAGCAGCGCCAGGCGTGTAAACCTCTTGATCTGAATTAGGGATGGACTCATCAGGATTTGTTATGTTTTGTCCTTGACAGCAGTTATTTAATGATTGAGGTCCATTTCTTCTAGTAAAATCAACCCACTCATAGATTTGTTTTTTTTTGTTTTAGTTTTGTTTCACCAAAATGTTTCAGATCAACAAACTTTGGTTATGTTCAGCAGGAAATACGACTCAAACTAAATGATTTCATGTTTTCCGACTGTAACTGACTTTCATGGCCCGATTCCAATGTTTTCACCCCAAAATAAATCAAATTGGTGCCACTTCTATCTGTGGAACGGAAACACATCCAGTAGCTTTCCACGCATCTGAACCAGGTTAGGTTTTATCCATCATTGACAGGAGGCAAGCATCATAATTCTGCAGCAGAAGATGTCAGACGGTAAATCTGGACGTAAACAACGGCTGAAAATGATTTTATCGAAGTGATGAAAGCAGTCTGAGTCAGTGAACGCATCACATCCCAACCCCCCCACTGTGGAGTGTGAATGGATGTGGATCCAAACAGACTGAATCTTGTTTCACTGTGTTTGCATTCGGTGTTGCGTTATTTCATTATGCTTTGTTGGGACTTGTTTCTGCTCAGGTTTCTGAATCGCATTTCAATCAGGTTATAGTCTGGGCTTTAGCTAGGCCATTGCCATTCTGCTGTAGATTAGCTGCTGCTAACCTGCTAACTGGGGCCTATAGAGTCTGGAATGGAGCTCTTCGGAGGTTCTGGTCATTTTTTAACTTCATCCTCTGCACCTGGCCTGAATGCTGGGACATTCACTCATATTAAGAGTGGTTCTACCTGAGATGTTTTCCTCTTGGGAATAAACGTTCTCTCTGTAAATTAATCAACTCCACAGTTTGGAAATAACCTAACACCAGATGTGTTTTAATTTGTCTCTGGAAAACCACAGTTAAACTGATTCATCATGATCCACCAATGGATATATTTCTTAGGAGAAATGGAACTAGAGGTCAACGGCTGGAGCTCTGAGCATGCGCGGAGTGGCTGGTAAGTCAGGAGGCGGGAGAATATGGGGTTTCCCACTGTGATTTGTAAACCAGGGGTGACGGAGTGATTTTAAAAACACTTCTGCAACTAAAACCTCCGTTTGATGGACAAATAAATTCACAACTTCAGTTCTCATTCCTTTTAAAGTCTCAAAATAATATAATTTATTGTCTGCAATCTTTTTTCAGCGAGATTCTATGTTTTAAAACCGCGTCTATCCAGTAGTGCTCCTCGGTGGAGTGGTTCGGTCCGGCCGGTGTCTCACTCCGCCAGGCCAGCCTCCATTGCTCACTACTCGTCTAAAAATGGAGCCGACAGGATGGAGGTTTGTGTGGAGGAGAAGGAAAGGAGACCGCTGATGGACATGGAGCTAACGGTCCGATTTGTGTTTTAATGGCGCGGAGTTTTGTTCAGACATAGCGGCCTCCATGAAGAGCCCCGAGCTGTTAGCATGTGTGAGAAAACAGCCGAAACCCGGAGCTCGCTTTTCGCTTTTTATCTATTTATTTTACTCTGAAGCAGGCATTCAGACGGACGACTTGCAGGTTTATAGATAGACTAGCTTATACCTTAAACAGATTTTATTATAATTATACGTCGGTTTGTTATTTTCGACCGTTTTTAGCCGTCCCGTTGAAAGCGATGTACAACACGGTGTGGACGGCGGAGAAAACCGGAGAGGACGGAGGCTGGCGGGACGTGATGATGCCCTATTCCACCGAGCTGATCTTCTACCTGGAGATGGACCAGCCTCCAGGTAGGCGGGGTACCGGGAGGCACGAGACACGGAGCGGCCATCGGGCTGCAGGGGCCGAGAGGCGGTGGTGCTGTGTTCGGTTCGGTTCCCCGGGAATCAGTGGAAGGTTTTACCAGCTTCCTCCCGCTGGACGCCATTAAAGCTTCTGATTCAGAGGTTTAAAGGAATATTTCACACATTTTAAGCGCTTTGTTTCAGATTAAGAAACGGAGTGAATTTATGTAAACTGACCATTATATATCAGCTTTTTTAAAACCATGTAAACTGCTTTAGTTGGCCTAAATCCCAAACTTTTATTAAATAATCTGTAAACCAGTCCGGGTTTGTCTAAAGACTGTGAATTCTTGAACATCTGAGGTTAAAAAATGGTTTTACCTGAACTTTCCCCAACAGCCTGCAGGTTTCACCAGTGGAAAAACCATTTTTACCTGAAATAAGGTGGTAGAGAGGCCCAATAAAAAAACTCTTTTTTATTCTTATTAGATTCACAATAAAAGCTATATGGGGTCCAGATCATAAATATTGGGTTTGTTTGAGATTTCTGAATGTGTGGATGCATTCCTCTGCCTGATCTTTGTCTGTTCGTTCACATATTACATAAATTACAGCAGCAGATCTGCTTCTCTTTGTTAAAGCGACAGATTGTTTCCCAGAGCCTGGTTCTGGGTTTCTAACACAAACCGTCTGCTAGCTGCTAGCAGCTCTTCAACAGGACTTTATGCACTAATCTGTAATATTTGGATGATGTTTGATTGGAGGTGAAGTAGTTCAGCGTTTCCTGTGAATCAGCAGCTTTAGTTCTTTATTTCTGGATCTTTCTGCGCTCAGCGCTGCGTTCAGGGGGGGATGGGGATTCAGACGGAGTAAAACCCGGATGAAATCCTCCATTCCTTCCCATCTGAGCCTCTTCTCTGCAGCGTATTTCAGCGCCTGTCACCGGATCGCTGCGTCTTCCTGCTTCCCTCTGCTCATTTGTGCCTCGTTGTGTCGGAGTCACCACCGACCCGCTCAGAACCGCTGAGAACCGGGTCGGTTTCCTGCAGGTTGATGATGGTCCTGATGTGATGCTGCAGGAAAACGACTCGGCTGAGTTTCTGCAGCGTTTTGTTGCTCATCATCTTCTCTGGTTCTGGTTGGTTGGTTTGATGGTTTTCAGACAGAACCTCTGTGATCGGGTCGGAGGAGGACGAGATGCTGCTCTGTTTGGACCTCTGAGGCCCGGGTTAGAAGAGCCGAAGCATTTCTGCTGCATTTCTCCAACCAGCTGATCAAACCTCCACCAGCTGCAAATCTCACAACAAATCCAGGCAGTGGACGGGTTCTGGTCCCATACACAGCTCGGACCGGTCCGGTCCTGCTCCAGGTCCAGTCCGGCTCCCACCTGTTGGGTCCAGCTCCTCCTCCCTCCTTTCTTCCTTCTCAGAGCCCCGCCCCCTCCTGCCAGGCTGCGTCCTGATTGGCTGAGGCTTCGGGTTTAGGAGCGGCCGGCCCGGTCCGTTCCTCAGTCCGACAGAGCGTCGATGTTGCTCGGCAACATGCAGCTGATGGACGGCGCCGTGCAGGACGGTAGGACTCGGACCTTCATTCCTCCAGCGGCTCTGGTTCTGATCCAAAGTCATGTGATCCCGAGTCTTGCAGAACTTTCTGTTTCTGGGCTCAGGACAGTTTGAAGCTTCAGTCCAGCAGAACCAGGTCCAGTTCCTCCAGCTGCTGCAGACCCAGCATGGTTCTGATTGTTCTGATCCGTTAGTCTGATCAGCTGCAGCCTGAACTGAACTGGTTCTGATCAGCTGTTCTGCTGGGTCCGATTGTTTTTACTGGACTTTGTCTCTCGCTGTGTGTGTGTGTGTGTGTGTGTGTGTGTGTGTGTGTGTGTGTGTGTGTGTGTGTGTGTGTGTGTGTGTGTGTGTGTGGTGCTCCTTTGTCTGCCGCCTGTCGGCCCCTTTGTTCCCCTCGGCTCGGTGAGGTCCGGTTGGGAAGCGCTTCCAGCTCCTCAGTGGTTCTTTGTTTGGGCGGTTCTGGTCCGGTTGCAGGATGACCCGGTTCTGGAGCTGATTTAACAGAAACAATGGTTCAGTTTCTGGTTCATCTGTTTTCTGCTCCTGATCAAACCTCAGATCAGTTAGTTTAGAGATTTGCACTTTATTAAACTATAATTACTGGGTTTATTGAGGTGTGTGTGTGTGTGTGTGTGTGTGTGTATATATTTACATGTGTGTGTGAGCCACGTGTTCTTGACTGCAGAAAACTTTCTAAACTTGTTGGTTTAAAAGAGAAGCGGAGCTGCAGCTTCCTGGTTTCACCTGCAGCAAACGCTGCAGGAGATGCAGCATCTGATGCAGCTGGTGCTGCAGCATCTGATGCAGCTGGTGCTGCAGCATCTGATGCAGCGTCTTACTTTGTGACTCTGAACTATTGTTTGTGGAAGAGACAAAATGTTCCAGCAGCTGCAGCCAATCAGAGGTCGGCGCTCCATCAGAGCAGCAGGACGGATCCTCCAGTCAACGAGCTTCATTCATTCATTCATTCATTCATTCCAGGTTTTTTTTCCTGAAACATTTTGAGATTTTCTGTCGGCTGCAGACAAAGAAACTGGAGAAAACTCGTCAGGAAAAGTAAATATTTCTATGTATTTATTGAAGCTGTAACCAGTGACATCACAAGCTGTTTGGTGATCGAGTTAGAATTACAAATTATTTTAGGAATCAATTATTCAGACGATAAAAGTTTGTCCACGAGGCACAGAGGTGAAACCTGAAACTGCTGCTGCGCCAGTGACGCAGCAGGCTGTTACCAGGCAACCGGAGAGTCGGTTGCTAAGCGACAGGAGAGTGATTAGTTAGTTGCTGGTTTAGCTAGCTGTGGCAGGTTGAGCTGCTTTCCTCTGCCGGTTTTGGAACCGATCAGATCCAAACTGATCAGTTTTGGATCAGAGTTCAGTGAAAGTATTGAATATTCTATCAGTGTGTTATCTATTGATATTGATCACGTATCTATTGTGACAGATATTATTGAACCTGAACCGACAACAAACCAGGTTGTTTCCATCAACATCTTTTTATTTTGAGGCATTGCAGTAGAAGAGGTTTATGGAAACAGCAAAAATCCAAAACGGTTTACTGAATTTCTCCAAAACGTTTTAATGATGAGACTTTTGGCTTTTCTGGAAGAGTTAATGAGCCAGAGGAGAAGCCTTGAGCTGTTGGAGGAACCAAACCCTGAGAATCACAGTCCAAACCTCCGGATCAGGCAGGAGGACGTCTCTGGTCCACGTTGCTTAGCAACCACTACTTCCTGTGTATTACAGCATGCGTGGCGTCAACGTCTCACGACATCACGCTTTGTGGCTCCAGCCCAGGCCTGTCAACTGTTTCTGGATGATAAATCCTCCCAGACGTTATTGCGATTAACGATAATATCGGTGTTTTATATGATGCTACTGGCATAATAAAAATGATTATTATCATATTCTCAAAGATCAATAAACCTTAAATTCAGATCAATATTTGACGCTGGAACCAGAAACATTTTAAATATCCAAAATAAACAAACAAACCAGAAACAACAAATAAAATATGAAATTTCTGTAAACAAAATTCTCCTTCAAAATAAAGTTCAGTTGAGATCAAACTTTTATCGTCCAGTTTTTGGCAGAAAAAAAAAAAACTATATATTATGCAAGTAGAAATTGTGTTTTTTAAATGTATTATAATATTAATTGATTTATTGATTATTATAACAGGAAAAACCAGCAGGGTTTAACGCTGGCTCTGATTGGCTGGTTGTGACTGAGCAGAGTAATTATGCAGAGCACCAGGAGGAGTCATTGATGAGTTTTTTCAGAGATTATCTGATGTTATTACATGATGAACATTTTAATGCATATATAAAATCTTTACTTGTTGCTTCAAGACGTTGGCTGTGAAAGTTCACTGCAGGTGGAGCAGAAGCGGCGCTCTGTCTGTAAACTGTTACTCCGGTCCAACAGCAGGAGCAGAACCACCAGCAGCTCCAAGACTTTTAATAGGTTTTCTGTTATTTGTTTAGCTTTCTGACCGTGATGCTAATCCCAGTGAGTGCTGGTCGCTGTGCTGCTGTTCCTGCTGTCTGGTCGCTCCGGATGTCCCTTTAAGTTGAGCCACGATGTAACCAAACTCCATCAAATGTCATTAGATTCTTTGTGTTGAGGCGTTTTGACCTGCTTCACCCCCACGGTATTTCTTCACTGGAACACGCAAACGTCCCCATTCGCTCTCAGAGCGTCACAGTCACATCATTTAGGATTTGATGCTACGCAGTGAGACGGAAAGAGGTGAGCTGCAACACTTTTTCACAGAAATCGGCCGATTATGATCGGTGACTGATCAATCACCACACCTCTACTAAAGATCCAATTTTTAGAATTTTTAATTTGAAGAACTCTTAGTTAGAAAGTAAAAACTCTAAACGAGATAAATTCAGTCAATCTCAAAGTTTGTTGTAAGGAGTTTCAGGAAAAGGGAGCAGAGATACAAGCATTTATTTATCAAATCACGTTTCAGTTGTTTCTATAAGTCGATATATTGATTAGTTGATTATTGCATCATATTGATGGCAGACTGAATGAAAATCATCTGGGACAACACCGTATTGTCATCGAAGCAAATCAACAAGATATTCTCTCTCTCTCTCTCTCTCAGCTCTTCCTCCAAAGCCAGTCAAACTCCGGCCGCCGCCGTCTTCTTCAGGGGTCAGAGGTGACGATGGCGACTCGCTGCAGGAAGCAGAGTGGTACTGGGGAGACATATCCAGGTAGATCCGCCTCAGCGCTCACGGCTGGAACAATGTTCTGGTTTCTCTCAGCTCTTTAATCACGGGAACAAAAGGATCTGTTTTAATCTGTTGCTACTGATGGTTGCTATGGTGATTTCAGCATCAGGCCTCCACTTATAACATGGAAATATGTACTGGTGGAATTGGTATCATTTTTGTAATTATTTAGTGATTATGGACCTATTTAACTTATTTTCTCAGGATTAAAACAGATGTTTAGATTATTTGTTTTTCAGATGCTCTGATCAGGTTTTTTGCTGCTGATATCGATCAATTAAAACTTCATGAGATTGGCTAGGACTATAAACTAGATAGAAATACTTGGTAGGGTTTTGTTTTTTTGCAGTGCACAACACGAGTTCCCAAACGTTCCCAAAATACCAGCGCCACAAACTGGCGCCCCCTATTGGCAACCTGGCAACCACTTAAAAATACATTCAATTATTTCCTTCTTTTTAGAAATAAATATTTAGAATTATGTCTATTTTTGATGAATTTATTGGATGAAAGTGATTAATTATATAGGTTTGCTTGGTATTATAAGCCTGGCGGCCCACCAAGCTTCACTCGCCCCCCGCCAGGCTGAGCTTGCCTTGTTTATAGTTGATGTTTTTAAAGTTGGGAGAGCAGACCAATCAGAACTGCCGCACACGTTTCCTTTCACTCAAACTGGACGCAGGCTGACCGGTGGATATTTACATCAACCTCTGTGAGGAATCATGTTTCTGTGGAGAACTCCACATCAAGGTCAGAGGTTAAACCCGCTGCGTTGCTCTGGGTGTGCAGCTCTGTGAACTCCAGGAAGAACTTGTAGTCTTTCTTTCAGAGGAGCGCTGAGACTGATTTATCTTTCTGTGTTTTAAAAACTCAACAGACATGTTGAGATGGAAACGCCACATAATTGTTTGTTCACAAAGATCAATATCCTCTGAAAGCCCGAGCACAAGTTATTCCTGCAGTTCACATAGAGCTGCACAACCAGAGCGAACGCAGCTCAATGCAGATTATGGAAACAAACATGATTCCTCACAGAAAGCTGATGGAAATATCAACCGGTCAGCCTGTGTCCAGTTTGACTGAAAGGCAGCAGCGCGATCTGCGCCGAGGTCAACCGTAGAGATAAAGCAGCGGCAGCTCTCTGATTGGTCCGTCTCCCGGCTTTAAAAACATCAACTATAAACTTTTATTTTAGGAATAAATCTTCTCTGCCAATGAAACGCTGAGAGCAACAGAGACGCTTCCAGCCTGGATTAAAATATATTTTATTATTTCCCTAAAAACATAAACAGTTAACGCTTAGCCTGGTGGGGCAGCTAGTAAAGCCTGGCGGGCTGCCAGGCTTATAATACACTGGGGGAAACCTGGCATCTATATAACATCTTTAACTACAAAACCCTGGTGGACCCTGACCTCTGACCTCTACTGGTCATTATATCCTGAGACATTTAATGGTATTTGTTTAATTTTGTCCCTGTTGGTGCTCCATACACCAGCAATAGATTCATCCTGCATCTGCTGATGAATGACTTTATACACAGAACATCCCATAATTATCACAACAGGCCTCCAATAACCCAACTAGTCAGCTGGAGGTTCGGCCACCGGGGGGCGTCTGTGAGCGGCTGCGTTAGCTTCCTGGGGTTCTGCTCGGTTCTGTTGGTCTGATCGACATGTTGCCATGGTTACAGGGAGGAGGTGAACGAGAAGCTGAGGGACACGCCGGACGGGACCTTCCTGGTGCGGGACGCCTCCACCAAGACTCAGGGGGACTACACCCTGACCCTGAGGTACGCCGCGCCACCCAGAGCTCCCGGTCGGGTCTGCTCTGGTTCTGGTTCAGACCCGGCTCACCCTCTGCTCCGGTTCTGGTTCTGTTCAGGAAGGGAGGCAACAACAAGCTGATTAAGATCTACCACCGAGACGGGAAGTTCGGCTTCTCGGAGCCGCTGACCTTCAGCTCCGTGGTGGAGCTGGTCGGCCATTACCGGCACCAGTCACTGGCCCAGTACAACGCCAAGCTGGACGTCCGCCTCACCTACCCGGTGTCCCGCTTCCAGCAGGTGAGGTGCATGCTGGGTAACAGACTGCAGCTCACTGACAGAAGCTTTCAAATGTTTCTGTCCAAACTGCAACAGTTTTCACATCATCACTGTTTAATTTTACGGTTTAATTTGAAGTAAATGTTTGACCTGAAACTGTCCCTCCATCTCTTGTCCTGACCAGGACCAGCTGGTGAAGGAGGACAACATTGACGCTGTGGGGAAAAAGCTGCAGGAGTACCACAGCCAGTACCAGGAGAAGAGCAAAGAGTACGACCGGCTGTACGAGGAATTCACCAAAACCTCCCAGGTAAACCTGGTTTCCAACCAGCATCACGTCGCTTCACGTTGCTCTGCTGCCCCCAACCTCCTCCTCCTCCTCCTCCTAGGAGATCCAGATGAAGCGCACGGCCATCGAGGCCTTCAACCAGACCATCAAGATCTTCGAGGAGCAGTGCCAGACGCAGGAGCGCTGCAGCCAGGACTGCGTGGAGCGCTGCAGCCGCTGCAGCGGCGACAAGGACATGGAGCGCATCCTGGTCAACTTCGAGAAGCTCAAGTCCCGCCTGGGGGAGATCCACGACAGCAAGGTGCGTTTGGAGCAGGACCTGAAGACGCAGACAACGGAGAACCGCGAGACGGACAAGAAGATGAACAGCCTGAAGCCCGACCTCATCCAGCTGCGCAAGATCCGCGACCAGCACCTGGTGTAAGTCGGCAGCAGGCGCGCCGCTGCTTCCTGTCTGGAAACTGAGCTCTGTGACTGGAGGAGGAAGTTTAGAAACGTAACAAACCGGTACCCTACTGGGACATTTAAAAGCACAAAATAGATTCAGAAAACTAAAATCCTGACAGCATCCAGGTTCGCTGGTTTCTGCTCCACTTCTGACTTTAGCTGCTCTGGCCGACTCTGGATTCAATCACATGGCTTGATGGCCAAGATAATCAATATTATCAACGCAACAGTCCACAAACTTCTGGCAACCAGTTTGTGACATCAGTTTGATTTTGTTTAAAGTATTACTTATTATTTAAAATATTTTTTTCAACTGACCCATTTAATTACATTTTTCGCAGTAGGAGCAGGATTTGGGTTCCTTTCTGTCTAAATGCTTGCTAACCGTTAGCCAGATGTGCAGCGAGTTTCAGCAGAACGCGGTTCTACTCAGACCGGGTCTTCCTCTGTAATCAGACGTTCCTCTTCTCCTCGTCCAGCTGGCTGAACCATAAAGGAGTCCGGCAGAAACGAATCAACGGCTGGCTGGCCATACAGAACGACGCCGCTGCAGACGAGTGAGTGTCCGGCTCGGCTGGAAGCGGCCGTGTTTGCGTCGCGGCGTTCTCACTGTGCGTTTCTGTGGCTGCAGGGGCGGCGAGGAAGAGGAGAGCCTGCCTCACTACGACGAGAAGAGTTGGTTCGTAGGAGACGTGAGCCGGACGCAGGCGGAGGAGCTGCTGGGCGGGAAGCCGGACGGAGCCTTCCTGATCCGGGAGAGCAGCAAGAAGGGCTGCTACGCCTGCTCTGTGGTGTGAGTACGCCACACAGCCAGGACATTAGCATTAGCTGCTACGTGATTAGCATTGAGATGCTATTTCAGGCTAGCATAGCTGATAGTTAGCTGATAAGCTAACTTCTTTTAGCACAACTTGAACACAATAACAGTCTTGTGCAGCGTCCAATCAGATGGTCTAGAAGCATCGTCATGGCGATGGAGCGGATGTAGCTGCGCGTCAGATTTATGGTCGTACCAGAAACGTGTAACACCGGAACCTTCGAACGCAAAATACAAAATAAAATAAAAACATTTTCTAATTGTGTTAAAATGTAAAATCTGTAATTAAACAAAATGAACATCCCAGTGGAGGTGACGGCGTTGCCTAGCAACCCTCAGTCCAGATGATGATCTGCCTCCAGGAATCCAAATTATTCAGCGGCTCTAAACCTGAAACGGGACAGGAAAAACAATGGCCTAGTCAAAGTCCAGACCTTACTGTTTGCCCCAGATCCTCCAGAACCCGCCCAGTTTCCTCCTGTCTGTAGTTTGGTACTGACCCGTGTCGTCCTGCAGGGTGGCGGGCGCCGTGAAGCACTGCGTCATCTACAGCACGCCGCGCGGCTTCGGCTTCGCCGAGCCCTACTTCCTGTACGGCAGCCTGAAGGAGCTGGTCCTCCACTACCGCCTCACCTCGCTGGTGCAGCACAACGACGCGCTCAACGTGCGCCTCGCCCACCCCGTCCACGCCCCCGCGACCCCCCTCTGCAGGTGAACCCAGGGGGCGGGGCCAGATCTACTGTTACCAGAAGCTCCACATCTGGACTGCTTGATTTGCACAGGAAGTGAATGTGAAGAGGAGAAATGTTTCAGGTTCAACGCCGACCCCATCGACTCGTCTGGAAACATCGGGGCCGCCATGTTGTGGGCGGGGCCACAGGTCTGGGCTTCAGCAGGTCCACAGGAGGCGTCCTTTCAAAAGCCTGATCCAAAAATTATTCATTTACTTTGAAGTAAAACTATTCAGAAAGTTCTGCAGCTTGTTGTTCACGCTGGTTCTGGTTCTGAGCAGCAGCTGGAAGCCGACTCTTACACTTTACAGTTTTAATCCACCTGATTTTAGGTTAAAAACTGAGTTCAAGCAGCAGCTGCTGAAAGTTAACATGTTTTTGTTTCTGAATCCAGAAAAGAAACATTTTGATCCAACATTAAATTAAAAATGTATATTTAACAAAACAATCAGAACCAAAAGGTTTGACAGGCAGAGCAGGAAATAAATTCAGCAGCAGAAAGTCGATAAAACCAGAAAATGTTTTCCTGAGATTTAAAACTTCAGAATGAAACGATTTTAACTAAATAAGTTTTATTTCCTTATTAAAATGTCCAGAACTTGATTTATTGTTCCAACAGACAAGATTTGAGTTTGGATATAAATCTCATTAAAAACAGATTCTGCTCCTGAATTTGTTTCCATTGAGCTGTAGTGACATCTAGTGGTTAAGTTAAAAACTGCAACAAACAGCAGAAAGAAAAAACTCAATTTTGAGCATTAAAGTGAATTTTTCTGTTTATGGTTAAAATATTTTATTTAAAATATTTTCTGCATGTTTAAAGTTCCATGAATGAATTAAAACTAATTTAACATTGTAAAGTTTGAATGGGCCGTTTGAGCTGATTGGGCGACGCCTCCTCCTAGTGGAGCTTCTGGCTCTCTGATTGGCTGATGACTCCTGGCTCCTCCCCTTGTCTGCAGTGGGTCCACAGAAAGCCACAGGTGTGTGTGTGTGTGTGTGTGTGTGTGTTTGGACCCGTCTGGAGCTGAAAGCCATCCGTGGTGAAGCTGTTCCTGTTTGGACCCGGCAGGCGGCTCAGAACCGGGTCGGGCCGTTCCGCCCTTCAGAACCAAGCGACGGATCTGAACTGTGAATGTTTATTTATTTCTTGCTGAGTGAAGCTGACAGAACTGCGGACTGAACCGGACCGGACCAGGCAGAACTCCAGCAGCACAAAGTACCGACCCGGTTCTGTTGCACCGTTTCCCTCCACTCCGGTTCTCTGAACCCGTTTGAATGTACAGAGACGGGTTCTGATCCGTGTTTACCCTCCACACACTCACTGACTTTTGCAGGTGCTACCGGGTCGGACCGGGTCGGGTCGTCGCCCCTCAGGTGTTTTCGAGCCAGCGGCGGGAAAACAAAGCAAATCAGGGTTTTTTGTTTTTGGGTCCGGTTCTGATCCAGTCAGCTTGTTGTGACCTCTGACCTCTTCTCCATCTCCATGGGAACTACTTGAAGTGCTGAATGTGTTTCTATGAGAGTTTATTAAAGTTTTAAGCAGAAGAGTCTTGAGTTTCTCCCCGACGGAGCTGCACACGTTTCCCTGTGATGTCTGATCTACAGATATAGATCTATATTTACACTTTATATGAAGCTCGATTTTCATCCCTGGAACATTTAAACCAAAGATTTTAGTTTATCAGAGGATTTATTTGCTTTTGCCACTTGGAAATGATTTTTGTTGCATCAGGAAGAATCTGTAAAATCCTGCTTTGTTTCTATTCCAGATGTGAAAAGAAGAAAAGCGTTCAGCTTGTGGATCGCGATAAAAATCTGTTTTGTGTCTGGATTTCAGACAAAACGCAGGAATCAGTTTGGGAAAATCATCCTGCAGAAAAGCAAGTTTAAATCTGGTTTAATGTTCCTGAGCAAAAACTGCTGAGCGTGTCGATAATGAAGCTTCGTTCATCACAATCCATGAAAAAAATGCTAAAACCAGAGTTTCTGTCCAGCTAATGTTTTATTCCTGTTAGTTTATTTTTTAAAACTTGCCCTGTAATTCATTCATTCTGTAATTTATTAGAGGCTGAAGTTTGACGCAGCAAACAGATGAAATAACGAGAAGTTATGAATTTCTTCAGGCGTCTCAGGTTTGTTACGTATTAATGCATCATGACTTCTGTGTGAGTTTTACTCTGGTAGTTTGTTGCACATTATTCACGTATTATGACTTTATTTGCATATTATTGCAACTTTGTGTAACAACTTAATTTTCACTATTTATTCTGTGCTGATTATTTTCAAGCTGTTTATTTGCCACACATTACAGATTTATTCACCCAGTACAAAACGACGACGTTACGATTCATTCTGGTATTTCACTTATTTCAAGTTTTGTCGCATTATTACGACTTTTACATAATGTGAGTTCTCATAATACGAATTAATTCTCGCGATTAGAAACAGCTAAAATAAATTCAAAATAAACGTTTAGAAACAAATCATCTATGTAACGATTTTAAATTTTAGTACATTTCTTACGTTAGTTTCTGCCGGATGATTTCCCGACGTTCCTCCGTCAGGGGGCGGGGCTTTGTGCACAAGGCTCCGCCCATCAGGACGACTTTTTCCCTCGTGGCGCTAAAAGCAAACAGGAAGTTTGTGCATCAAACCAAAACAATCAGTTTAACCAAGTTTACTTTTCACCGACTGTTTGAAGTTTTCGGAAAACTCGACTTTTGTCCGGAACGTGTCGGTGAACCCGAGGCGGCCGTTGGGTCGGATCCGGTCGCCGACGCGTCCCGGCGCGCCGCCATCGCAGGACTGTTACCGCCGTTTCCTCTGAGCAGAACTGCAAAGTTTTATTTGCAGCGACGGTTTGATTCTCAGTGGGAGTCGTGTCGCGTTCCGACCGGCTCTGATCAGAAATATCACATTTAAGAGACAAAAGGTTTTTAAAACTACATGACGCCCGTCCCGCGGTTTCCCCTTTTGCAGATCCAGCATGCATCTTTGGTACTTGACTGTTTTATGTGTAAAAAATACAATGTTTAATAGATGTCTTTGGAAAACAACTGTTATTTGTCTGTTTGGTGTTTTCTGATCTGAATTGAATTACGAGCAAATTTAACCGCAGAGAAAGTGAACGGTTAAAATCTGAACTGTTTTTTGTTCTCGGCGTTTCGCTCCAGTTTCACTTTGGTTTCTTGTTTCGGTTGCAGAAGTTTGTTGGTTGTAAATTCTGACTTGGTTTGAACTTGGCAGCGCCGCCATCTTGGATTCTGTTGCAGAATAAAAACGATTTGATCAAATGCAAACAGCTGTGATGGAGTGTTTTATGTTAACTAGTCCAGTAACTGATGAAAAGTTTATTCGTAGAAAAATCCTTTAGGAATCTGTTTAAATTATGAATCTTCATAACCTGAATAAATATTTAATAACTCAGTTCAGGTAAAGATTGTTCATGATATGTTTATATATAATTAACCAAAGTGTTTTCATACTATGGTTAATTTTTAGGTGCAGGATTTAAAAAGGTTAAAATGTGATTATGTAAACATCCATAAACAGAACAAACAATATTTTAAAATATTTTTAGTTACAGTTGTTGAACAACTGGAGTTTTAGCAAAACTTTTGCTTCGC
This sequence comes from Poeciliopsis retropinna, assembly GCA_010277075.1. Classification (NCBI taxonomy): domain Eukaryota; kingdom Metazoa; phylum Chordata; class Actinopteri; order Cyprinodontiformes; family Poeciliidae; genus Poeciliopsis; species Poeciliopsis retropinna. The sequence goes on from VMRM01000003.1 coordinate 634,895, forward strand.
CGCTTTGTGGATCAGCGTAGCATCAGAGGCTAGCAGAGCTTATCGTAGCATAGCTTATCGTAGCATAGCATAGGCTAGCGTAGCGTAGCATGTTGCTGCCAGGAGGATTTCTGTGCTGTAATTTGCTGACATGAACTACTTGTGGGGAAAACATTTATTTCACATCAGTTTGAAAGGCTAACAGACTCATAAACATGAAAACCAACATAATAGTTCAGTTTTATAAATGCACAATACAGTTAATTTATTTCAGCTAATGGAAATGTTTTCTCACTTTAAACTGATGGCAGCCGTAAAGCACGGTGGAGGAAGCATGATGATGTGGGCTGGTTTGAACGGAAAACAGATGATTAAACTGATTGTCGATTCTGATCCTCCTGCCAGTTAAACGTTTTTTTCTCTTCATATTTTCTGAAATTACTGGTTGAAAACAAACAATGCAAAAACTGCTCTGGACGTTTCCATGGAAACGGTTTACTGGCAGCTTACTGGGTCGACGAGATCCTTTCTAATGAGGATGAGCTAAACTGTATCCTCGTTCTAACATTAACAGATCAGAATCAAAATGGTTGAATATTTTATGAGGAGACCAATAAAAACAGAATCTCTTCCTGGATCTTCAGCTCCATGTTTTCCATTCAGTCCATTTTTCATTTCTCAGAGTTTATCTAAAGTTCGTCTCCTCGCTTCTAAACTTCCCAGTTTGGCCCCAAAGCAGAAGCTGCAAATGAGCCGCAGTTCAAATTCAGGTCGATTAAAAAAAACGAGTTTTCATGTCAATCTTAATGTTTCTGCAGCTGCCAGCCTGAGCCTCTAAATATTTTATTCTGTTTCCATCAGAGCTTCAGAGCGGCTCCACTGGGAGGCGCCGCGCCCTGATTACAGCCCGGGCCCCCGGGGCCCCCGAGACCCCCGGGGCCCCCGGGCTGCTGGACGGCCCTGGCGGAGCCTCGTTATCCGGCCTGAAGCCTCACAGCTTCCTGCAGCCGCGGCGTTTCCCAACATCCATCACTAAACTCGGTTCGTTAATAAAACAGTGAAGATGAATAAAATAATCTGCCAGTTAAACTTTTTTTATTAATTATTGAATTATAACTTCCACATCTGAAATCATTTAATTGTGTTAGATACTAAAAAAAGATTTTGTTTTGCAGTGTAGAAACTCTAAAATTGTTTTTAGCTTTTTAGGATTTACTGAGATGTTGGCTGTTTAAAGATCAGATTAAATATTAATGATCTCAATTTAAAACCAAATTAAACTCCAAAAATCACAACTAACTTCACCGTAATGTTTTATAGTTCCATTTTTAAAGTACATAAATTATTTTCTAACATTTTTCTCCAGTCAGAACAAATTAAAATCTATAAATATGTTATTGATCTCATATGAATATTTATGCAACAATTAATCAGCTGAAATGGATTTTAATTAAAAATGTTAAAAACTAAAACTGATCCTCCATCACAGCATTAAATATTAGTAAATATAAATATAACCGATAAGAAAACAACTTTCATGTTTAAATAATATATTCATACATCAGAAACTGTAACTTAAATATTTTATGTCTGACATGCAAATATGTGAATCTGGAGAAAAAACATTTAAATAAAAACATTTTTAACTGAATCAATAATTAAAATATTTGGTTCATTTTTTCTTTTCAGTTTTATGTGAATTGATTTATTTTTGATGAAATATTTCATTTCTGTGGGATTTATTGTGAAGTTCCTTCTGAACTCAATCATTTCCTTTCAGTTCCATCCATTCATTCATTCATTCATTCATTCATCTTCATGTTGCTCTAATAAAAGCTGGAAGAGAAAATTATTTATTTCTACTGAAATGAAAAATGTGTGAAACTCAGTAAGTTCAGTTTCCGGTGATAAAGAGTAAAACGGTTCCGACCCGGTTCGGTCTGCGGTCTCGTTTCTTCACGCAGTTTTTCTTCCTGGTTTCTCCAGTTTTCAGTTTCAGGTCTCAGGAATATTTAACTGTCTTGTGTGGATCTGATTTCTGTTCTGCAGAGCGACCCGGTTCGACCCGGTTCGATCCGGTTCGATCCGGTTCCTCCATGTTTACTTTTATCTTCAAAAACAAAAGAGCTTCAAAGCCTCCAATCAGCAGCTGCTGATGTTGGCGCCTCTTCATCGCTGCTTATTTTTGGGGATTTGATGAACGCAGGAGTCAAACTCCGGTCACAGACTCAGCAGCAGGTGGGGGAGGGGCAGCAGAGCAGAGCAAATCCGATCTGCTGCGTTTCATTTCATCTCACAGAGAAACTCTGAGACCAGCGGGAGAAACAGAAACATGTTCTGTGATGGAGGTTCATGTGGAGGCCACCGAGATAACGAGGAAGAGGAGGGAGAGGAAGAGGAGGAGGAGGAGGAGGAAGAAACAAAATGGCTGTTTGCTTTAAAGGGGAAATGAAATAAAATAATTTTTTCGCTTTCAGTCGTTAAAACTTGTCTTGTTCTTCTTCGTTGGTAGAAATTTGCGGTTGTTGGAGTGAAATTCAGCTTAATATCTGAATCTGCTTTTTCCTCCTCAGGTTTGATTTAAGCCGTTTCAGAACCGGAACCGAAACCGGGTCAGAACAGGAAACCCGTCTCTTTTCTCCAGAGAGAGAAGCTGACTGGACCGGGTTCTGGTCGGGTTCTGCTGCTGAACGCAGGCGGTACCGTGGGAACTGGTTCAGATCGACCCGATCCCAGGCTGAAGTTCTGCTTCCTGAAACGGGTCGAAAAGTTGAGACCTAAAATATCTGCAGCCTCAGAACGAACCCAGAAATTGGGCTTTGACTAGGCCCCAGGGAGGGACGCAGAACCACAGCGGACTGGTGGACGCGGGCCAGTCGGACCACTTTCAACCAGAACTACGCCAGGCCCATCCCATGGTGCTGCCCCCACCTGCTGCTGGGCGAGTTTCTGCTGATCTGATGGAGGTGAAGAAATAAAAACATGAAACTTCAAACCTGAAATATTTTTCTAAATCTGTCAGAAACAGAAATAATGTTTATAAACTCCAAACTAAAGACGGAGCAACAAACTGGCTGCCACCAGGGGGCAGCAGGGAGCGACCCACTTCCAAACAGGCTCCGATTTTAACCAACTTAAAATAAAATACTTTGACATTTGATGCTTTCAGCAAATTAAAAACTTTTACATTATTTAAGTTTTAATATTTACAGGAAGCAAAGAACCATCAGTTTTACGTTGCCATAGTAACGATGCTACGAGTTTAATCTCTTTGTTCACTAAAAACGTCTGAGAAATTAACCAATTACTGACTGCTTTCAAGCCCCGCCCCTTTTCCCAGAATGCACCAAGTCTGCAGCTCTGAACAGGAAGAGGAACCGAGTTCAATCTGCTTACGGCCCCAGATATCCTTGGAGCGGCCCTGCAGGGTCCAGGAACCAGCTGGTTGGAGCAGAAGATCCTGGAACAGTTTCATCTAAAAGCTGCAGCAGGTCGTCCTTCCACTCAACCTTTTGAAAATAAGGATCATTTTGGGTAAAAGTCCATCAAACTCAGGCAGAATGAAGCCGGTTGAGCTTTCAGGACGGAGAGGTAATTAAATCTCTAAAATAAATTCAAAACTCTGGGAAGGAAAAATCAAAAACCTTTTTGTTGTTTTAATCAGGAAGGGTTGAAAACTTTCCAGAATCGGCCTAATTAAAGTCATCAAAACATTAAAAATAAACCACTTTTATGTGACGCTGATTCTCCACTGAACTGAGCTGACAGCGCCCCCACATGGCCGAATCATGTCATTACAGCTTCAAGTCCTCAAACTGATCTGGTGGAATGCAGAGAACAGCCAGCAGAGGGCGCCGGTGAGGCGGGGAAAGATGGAGGGATGAGAGGAAACAAGAGAGAAAGAAATTCATCTGAACGTTTTTACGGTTCTGGAGGAAACTTTAGATAAAGAGAATAAATGTCTACCACAAAAAAATCCAGAAATTACAGATTATTTTCATAAATTCTCATGTTGAAAAATAAATTCACAAAAAAACTAAAATATGTGAATCAAATCTTTAGCAAATTTCTGACTTTACAAATATTTTAGTTTAAATGCTGAAAATTTCTCTGAAAAAAGATTTTTTCTTCAAAATTAGTGAAATTAATTTTAAGTTTCTGAATTTTGAAGGTGGAAATTGTTTTCAATTTCACAAATTATTTTAGCAAAACATGGAATTTCAGCTGCAAATGTTAGATTCCAGAAACGTCTGATGAAAATCATATTTTCAGTGTAATCTCGTTCCTCCCAGTCAGAAAGATGTAAATAAAGATGATGAATGTTTCTGTTGAGAATATTTAGCTGTTTGATTATATATTTTAAAGCCTGAGGTTTATTTTCAGTTTTCCTTCCTCCAGTCCATCCGATGCAGAAAACATGGAGTTCTGTCTGCGGACCAGTTAAATCGACACGCAGCTCCGATATTCAGGATCGTCTCCAGGTTTCAGTTCAGACTAAAATTACTCACAATCTCTCGGATTTAAGGCTCTTAGTTTAATTCAAAACTCCTTTAATTAAATGGAACTGGAATCATTTCTTCTATAGTCGCTGTGAGCAGGAAGCTCCAGTAGCAGTCAGTCTGCCAGCGTTTCTGAGGAGGCCTCTGACTGAAGACTTTCTGCTGTACGTCAGTTTCTGACATGCCAAGTTGCATGTCTGACATCATCACTGCTGTGTTTGGAGAGCAGGTCGCAGCGACCCTGAGGTCAGAGCGACCCTGAGGTCAGAGCGACCCTGAGGTCACAGCGGCCCTGAGGTCACAGCGACCCTGAGGTCAGAGCGACCCTGAGGTCAGAGCGACCCTGAGGTCAGAGCGACCCTGAGGTCGCAGCGACCCTGAGGTCAGAGCGACCCTGAGGTCGCAGCGACCCTGAGGTCGCAGCGACCCTGAGGTCAGAGCGACCCTGAGGTCAGAGCGACCCTGAGGTCACAGCGGCCCTGAGGTCACAGCGACCCTGAGGTCAGAGCGACCCTGAGGTCAGAGCGACCCTGAGGTCAGAGCGACCCTGAGGTCGCAGCGACCCTGAGGTCAGAGCGACCCTGAGGTCGCAGCGACCCTGAGGTCAGAGCGACCCTGAGGTCACAGCGACCCTGAGGTCACAGCGACCCTGAGGTCGCAGCGACCCTGAGGTCAGAGCGACCCTGAGGTCACAGCGACCCTGAGGTCGCAGCGACCCTGAGGTCAGAGCGACCCTGAGGTCAGAGCGACCGTGAGGTCAGAGCGACCCTGAGGTCAGAGCGACCCTGAGGTCGCAGCGACCCTGAGGTCAGAGCGACCCTGAGGTCAGAGCGACCCTGAGGTCGCAGCGACCCTGAGGTCAGAGCGACCCTGAGGTCAGAGCGACCCTGAGGTCAGAGCGACCCTGAGGTCGCAGCGACCCTGAGGTCAGAGCGACCCTGAGGTCAGAGCGACCCTGAGGTCAGAGCGACCCTGAGGTCGCAGCGACCCTGAGGTCAGAGCGACCCTGAGGTCAGAGCGACCCTGAGGTCAGAGCGACCCTGAGGTCGCAGCGACCCTGAGGTCAGAGCGACCCTGAGGTCAGAGCGACCCTGAGGTCAGAGCGACCCTGAGGTCGCAGCGACCCTGAGGTCAGAGCGACCCTGAGGTCAGAGCGACCCTGAGGTCAGAGCGACCCTGAGGTCCTGCATGTTTCTTTCAGGTCGGTGTTGGATGTTAATGAGGGATTTGAACCAGCAGCCATTTCTCATAAATAAGTTCCTCCAGTTTGTTGCTGAATCGAGTCGGTTTGAACGTAGTTCGAGCTTCTGGGATGCCAACAGCTGCTGCGGGTGGTGACAGCGACACCTGGTTACCATGGTTACGTGCAGAACAACTGACGAAGGAGCCGCCATGTTGATAAAAAAACTTTATTACTGCAAGGTTCGGCGACAACAACAAGCTTTTCACCACAGTGGAAAATAAAACTATTGCACTGGACTCTCTCCGACCGGGTCGGAACCGCCTCGGTTCCGACCCGGTCGGTAACAGCCGTTCCCCAAGAGAAGGTTCCGGTTCTGGAGACGGGTTCTTCTCATTCCCAGAACGTCAGCGGATCGGATCGTCGGCTCCTCCACGCTCAGCGACAGAAACACGGAACCAGAACCGGGACTAGAACCAGAACCGGGACCAGAACCAGAACCGGGACCAGAACCGGGACCAGAACCAGAATCAGAACCAGAACCGGGACCAGAACCAGAACCGCTGCAGAGGTGAAAACACTCAAACTGGTTCCATCTGTGATAAAACCCGGTCCGGACAGGAAGGTCCGACCCGACCCAGTTATTCTGGAGGAAGCAAAAGAAAAAAGTCCTGTTTGAGTGAAAAACAGAATAAAATCTGTTTTTTCTCTGCAGCTTTGATAAATTCTACAGTTTTTATTCTGATCAGAAAGGAAAGTTCTGAGGTTCTGTGCGGCTGACCGGGTCAGACCGGACTCTGGTCCGGTTCCGTCTCTGAGCAGAAACTTTCATGCAAAGAGGCAAACGTGACAAACAAAATAAAAACAGGTCCAGTGTCGTCCCGTTTCCTGCAGCCTGTCAGAACCGGCTCCGTCCAACAACCGGGTCTGGAGCAGAACCGGCCTGCAGGGGGCGCCGTGGCGCCAAGCGGGCCGTAAAGAACCCGCTGGAAGAGATGAAGGACATGTAAACATCGGACTGCCGAGCCGGAACATGTGGAAAAGCAGAGCGACTCGGAACCGGCGCCGGGTCCGAACAGAACTCGACACGTTGACCCTAAAACACACACAGGGTAAAAACTGCTTAAATACACACACACACACACACACACACACACACACACACACACACACACACACACACACACACACAGGAAGTGACGTCACAGGACTGGAGGCAGCAACACAGCGAGTTGGTCCAAAGGAAACCGCGGACGGGGCTGGAGAGACGCACGGCGGCCCGGCCTGCAGGGGGCGCTCTGGGTTCTGACAGACCGGACCACATCAGAACCAGAGAGACGTTAGCGTAGAAAGCGCCCAGAACCGAAGGTAACAGTGGATTTTCCCCAGCAGGTGGCGCTGCGACGAGTCGAATCTGCAGAGTTTGTTGCTTTAAACTCATTAAAGAGATATTTCTGAATTTTAACAAAGTAACGATCGCCGATAACCTCGGTTACCATAGCATGTTAGCATGCTAGCATGCTAACATGCTGAAAACTTCCTGGTTGCTCAGCTTGGATCCAAACGAACAACTCCGCCAGAACCAGGAAGTCCTTTTATCGCTTGTTTACCTGAGCTGCCCTCTGGTGGCCAGAAGAGGTTCTACATTTTAATTGGACTTTTCAGTTTCAACATTTTAAACTTTATATTTATCGGGACATAAAAAGTATTTTTATTTCCTGGGAGTCTCTGAGGAAACGGCTGCAGTTGCTCAGACTCACCAGCAGGGGGCCTCGTTTAAACGTCTCAGGATTAAATCTCTTTGATCTGAACGTCGGGCCTGCTGGTGGCGCTGGTCCACATTATTATTGTAACGCTGCGTCGGTTCTGTTTGGAACATTTAAACGACGGAGCGGATCGGATCAGGCCAGGGTTCTGTTCCGGTTAGGTCCGGTCCGGATGGTTCTGGACGCTCATTAACGGGTCACAGAACCGTCTCCAGAACCGGGCCGTCGTTAGGTCCGCAGCCCCGAAGCCGGGTTGTTTTGGCTGAAGCGGGAATCAGAACATTGATGTAACAGAAAACAGTCGGAACCGGGCCGGATGAATCTACCGGGTCAGAACAGTTCTGCAGCTCTGGTTCTGATGCTACGTCGTCCTGCCGGAGGCCGGGGCGGCAGGCGGGTCGGCCGAGGCGTGGGCCGGTTCCGGCCCGGCCCGGCCGGACTGGGTCGAGGTTCTGGAGGCCGCCCTGCCGGGCGCCGCGGTTCTGACCGGACCCAGGACGCTCTTAGCTACGGTGGCGATCTGAGTCACGACCCGGTCCATTCCGGACTCGGTAGGCGGCGCCGGGGCGGTCGCGGCGGCACAGAGCCGGCGGTTGTCGGCCTCTTTCTGCTCTTTGGGAACGCCGGGCGAGGCGCGCGCCGGCTCGCCGCCCGCGGGGGGCGCCGCGGGCTTCGGGCCCTGGGCGTCGGCCTGGGGGGGCGGCTTGCCGACGGACATGAAGGCGCTGCCGGGGGTGGAGAAGCTGGAGGGAACCGAGCCGGGCCCGCCGACTCCGCCCGGTTCCGGAGCGTTCCTGTCCGGTTTTCCAGTGGCGGCGCTCCGAGCCGGCCGGTCCGCCGTCGCCTTGGCGACCGGCGGCACGTGGCCGAGGTGGCAGAGAGAGGGCAGCGTGCCCGCCGGGCCCGTCCGGACCGAGGTGGGCCTCAGCAGAGGCGGCGGCGTGAAGGCGGCGGCGCGGCGGCCATCTTGGCTGTCCTCGGAGCCGTCGTCCGTCTCGTCCTCAGAGGAGTCGACCTCGTGGATGGCGTCCTGCTTCTGCAGCGACTCCCGCCGCTCGGCGCGGTCCTGCCGGATGGCCGACAGCTTGTCCTTCAGCTTGCTCTTCCCGGGGGTCAGGCCCAGCGACCCGGTCGCCATGCCGACGGTGCCCTCGCCCTCCTGGCGGCCCAGCTTCCTGGAGGCGGCGGCGTGTTTGTGGAGGCCGGCGGGCGCCAGCATCGCTTCGCCGCCCGACTCCTGTTGGCCAAATATGTGATCATTTACTGAATGTGTAAATCAGGGAAAGTTTGAGATCGAGTTTCTCTCAGCAGACATAAAAACTGTAAATTAAACCCTATTGACTCATTTTCTATGCGAATATCCATCAGTTATAGCAGAAATGATAAGGTCATAGAAAACCTGATGCGGTTTCTTCCTCAGTGAGTTTCTGACACTGGAGATCCAAACCGGATCGACGTTCTGAGCTCCCTGCTGTGAAGCGATCGCTAAAATTAATCTTTACATTCTAGAAAAAATGATTCCGTTTCAACTTTCATTTTCAAACAAAACTTTTTGCTTCCGATACACAATTCCCATCAGACTTTGTTTGGACCGTTTCTGATACGGCAGCGCCATCTTTACTCCTGTACCAACTGGCCGAACCAGTGGCGCCCCCTGCTGGACGGAGGCTAAACTACAACACTGAAAGGAGATCGACTGGGACTGATTTAATCTAACCAACCATAAATAGTTGCTGCTGTAATTAATTAGTTTTATTTCAGGCCTGGTTTATTTTAACACGTTTCTGTTTAAATAAATAACTATGAAACGTTCTGATGGTGAAGGTGACCCCCGGTGACCCTGGTGACCTTTTACCTGGAGGCTCTGCAGACTCGTCTCCCTTTGCAGAATCTCCTTCTTGAACTCAGAGTGTGAGACGTCCAGGCTGTGTTTCCGAGCCGCCGCCCCCCCCACCGCGGCGGGCGATGACGGCGAGCCGGACAGCGAAGCGGCGAGCTTCTCGGCCGACTGCACCCTCTTGAGCAGCGGCGAGCGCGGCGGCTCGGCGCTCTTGGGCCGGGACATCTGGCGGCCCAGCGGCGGGGAGGAGTGCAGCTTGACGGGGAAGGCCGGCCCGGCGGCGTGGCCCGGCAGCGGGGATGGCGAGCGCTGCGGCGAGCTGCCCTGCGGCGTCGGCGACGGCGTGCGCGCCAGCGGTGACAGCGGGATGTTGCCGGCGGACTTGCGGCGGGGGGAGCGGTACTGGCGCTGCAGCTTGGGGGCCAGGCCGTGCAGCGAGCTGGGCCGGATGTGGCCGGAGCCGGCCGGGGAGTTGGGAACGCTGGAGCCGGGCGAGCTGCTCTGGGACGAGTTCCCTCCCACTGGGACCAGAAGCGGCGCAGTTAGAGGAGAACCTTCCACCGGACCCGGCCTCTGTGCGGGCGACTCACCTGAGTGGGCGGAGTCCGGAGTGGACCTGTGGGCCTGCGTGGGGCTCCGCGGCGACAGGTTGTGCGTGGGCGAGCCGGGGCCGCTCTCGCCCGACGACAGCGAGCGGTTCAGCGACGACAGGCTGCGGCTGGTGTGCAGCAGCGACGCCTGCTTGGTGATCTTCCTGAACAGAGACGTCCGCTTCTTACTGCGGACAGACGTCAGACTCACGCAGGCGTCTCAACATGTGGTTTACAAACTAAATATTTAGCTGGGCAGTTAAATACTTGTTTAAGTGTTTAAAGGTGGGTTCGTGGTTTCGCAGCTCATTATTTAAAATCATTTATTTTGTTTCCACAGCAGCTGAATCTGAACTGCACAAGTTAAATATTTTGGTTCGTAGCCAAATATTTAGTAGGAAATTGTCACATTTATAAATGAACCACTAAAACTTGACTTTGAGTCATGAAGCAGGTTAAATAACAGATTAAATAACTTGAAATATTGCTGCTCATTTCTGACTAACTTTACAAATGAATAAATATTTATTGATCCATATCAGGACCAGCTAATGGCTCAGAAACCTTCATCCTCAATGCTGAAGTTTCTAAAGCTGCTGTGACCTCAGATTGACCCCAGATTGACCCCACCTGTCCTGTCCCTCCTTGCTCTTCGTCTTCTTGTTGCGTCTCGCCATCTTGGACTTGTGGTTGGTTTTGCGCGCGGGGCCGACTTTGATGGACGTGTTTTCAAACGGCGTGGCAGAAATGGACACCTTGGCTCCACTCTGAGGAAACACAGCAGAATGAACGGAGGCTCTGATTGGCTGCTTCCAGCACGGACAGACGCAGCGCTCTGATTGGCTGCGGCCGTCCTCACCTTCAGGATGAGCTCCACCACCTCGGTGTGGACCAGGCCGTGGACCGGCTCGCCGTTCACGTGGGTGATCAGGTCGCCCTCCCTGAGGCCGGCGTCGTGCGCCGGGCCGCCCTCCTCCACATGCTGAGGGGGGAGAGCGTCAGTTAGGGTCAAAGTTCACACCCCAGACAGAGGCAGCACGTCCTGCTTTCAGTTTTACAAAACGTCCTAGTTAAAGCACCGTTCCTCCAACCTACTGACTGCCTTAAAGAGTTAAAAGAAAAATGTTTCTGATTTATTAAATTAAAACTAGTTTCAGATCCAGGAACTAAAATCCAGGACAGATTTTTTCTGTTTTCTGAATTTGGTGAAACATTTTCATCTCTTGCTGAATGTTAAGATCTTCAGATCTTACAAACAGTTCCTGGGATTGGACCTGAACGGATAGAAACAGCCAATCAGAGCCAGGAGGCGGGTCTTAAGGCTGTCAATCAACCTTCTGGAAATGCATCCTGGAAAACAACCTGGAAGTTCCTGGAACCTGGAAAGCTTGAAGTGTTTGCTGATTTAGGAGGCAGAACTCTGGCTGGGTTTTTGTCCTGGATGTTGGAGCGGTTCCGGCCGGCCCGGTACTGACCCAGACCATGTGATGGACGCTGTAGATGTTGGAGTCTCCCATGTAGACCCTGATGGCTCTCAGCGTGAAGCCGTACTTCTTCCCGGCTCGGTGGATGACGATGGCGGGCTGGACGCTGCCGACGGCCGGGGAAAGGTCGCGGCTGGGCGAGGAGTCCCGGGACGACGGATTGGACGACTGCGAGTGTGGAGACATGGGGCTGGCCAACGGCGACGCTCCGTGGTGATCTGCGGACAGACAGAGGAGTCAGAGGAACGTCCTGCGGCGCCGGCAGCTCTGGGAGTCGAACCGACCTCCTGGGATCACCAGCGACAGCGTATTGGCCGACGCCGACTTGATGACCTTGGCGAACGGCCGGGTGCCGCCGCTCGCCGCGTGTTTGTCTGCGTCTCCGGACAGCAGGCGATGGCGCGCGCGGCGGGCCGCCAGGTCGCTGATGGCCCTCGGCGTGGACGGAGAGTCGCCGTCCGCCGCCGCCTTGGTCGCTGCGCCGCCGTTCCCTCGTTCGCCGCCGTCTCCAGAGCTTCCTGCTGCAAAGAGTCGGCCATCTTTGTTATTAATGAGGCTGACGGTCAGCTGGGTGACGGTCAGAGGATCAGGAACACCGCTGCGACACTGACAGCTAAGCAGGTAGAGCAGCGTCCTTCAGCAGGAGCCACATCCGTTATTTATTTATTAAAAAGAAATGAGAAAAAAAATTTAACACTGAAAAATTCAAGATGGCCGCCATGGTTGTCAAATTTTCCAATATCTATCACAGGTGAATAGTTTTGGTGTAAAATCACATAATTAAACCAACAGAAATCAACTTATTTTTGATTTCAATCAATGTTTAAAATATTTTTCAAGATGGCCGCCGTGGTTGTCAATAAAAATAGTTTCTTCACTAAATCATCAATTAGATGAACATATTTGGTGTCAAATCACAGCCTAAATATTTTGAACCACAGAAATATATTTTCTTTATGTTTCTCTTTTCTGGTGGACATTTTTCAAGATGGCCGCCATGGTTGTAAAATCAACAGCAGTTCTAGTTCAGGCTCACTAGCTGCTAATATGCTAAGCTAGTATCTTAGCCATGCTAACGCTAAATTCAGAAAAACTTTGTAGGAGCTCAAATTTACCCAAATATTTATGTTTCTAGACTTTTTAGACATTTATTATCTCTAACGTTTAATGAGGAGCTCACTGCAAAGTTAGCCGCGCAAACGTGTGTGTGTGTGTGTGTGTACTGACGTGTGAGCGTGGCCTTGCTCTGCTGGCTGCTGGTGGAACTGGCCGTGTTGGGAGACTCTTCCAGCTTCAGCTCCCGCTCCACTGGGAGCTCTGGGATGGAGAGCGGCAGCTCCTCGGAGCGCGGGCCCCTCACCGCGGCCGGACCCAGCAGGCTGGGGCTCTTCCTGCTGCCGGCGCCCCCTGCTGGACCAACCAGACACAGCAGCAGGTTATGATCTGTCAGACTGACCTTTAACCCCGAGCTGCAGCCTGGAACAGCCTGTTCAGGTTTCACCACATCAAATTTAAGACTTTTTAAGACATATGAATAAAGTTTAATACCTGTATCTCTACAGAAAACTACAAACTAGCAATAAATCTTTCCTATGAAAGACTCAAAAATGTTAGCTAGCAAGGGTATATTAGCAGCTAGCTAACGGTAGCCTCAAATACCTCGAGTCACAAAAGCAACAAAGATTTCTGAATTCAACTCAAACTTTTGCCTGACAGGAAAATACAGTATGAAGAATATATAAGATTAAATCATCCAGTCAAGACAAAGCTAACAGTAATTTAAGACTTTTTAAGGCTGTATGTTGTCATTCCTGTCAGTGAGTTAGCCTAACTAGTTAGTGAGGGTAACTAGTACTTCTGACAGAGACAAACCTGATTTCTCCTGGATAAACAGGATCTGCAGGTTTTAGCTAATCAGAAATAAAACGTTTTAAGACCTTTTTTATGCCACTTGGAATTGAGTCTATAAATATGAGGGATGGTTCTGGGAAGCTATGATAAAGAGCAAAAACAGTGAACCTGGCTGTGTGGCCATGATCGAGGCTGAAACGTTAGCTAGCTAGCTAGTGTGGGTATGTTAGCAGCTATTAGCGGTAGCCTCAAACAGAGTCACAGAACACAATGAAGATGTTTCTAAAACCTGCCTTACAGAAAAACCCCAGGATAATAAAACAGCACATTAAACATTTGTATTTAAGACCAACTTACATTTCTACAATGCATTTAAGACATTTTAAGGCTTTGGTTTTTAATTCTCATGTGAGCCGATCTGACGGACAGTCTGGGTTCACCTGGACCTCCTTCCTCCTCGGCGGAGATGGCGAAGCGCGGCATCTCGATGATGGCGGAGCAGCAGCGCCTGCGGACCGTCAGCGGCGGGCTGGAGTCGCTCTCCGTGTGCGACGACTCGGAGACGGAGAGACGCTTCCGCAGGCTGGAAGGACAGGAGACACGACGGAAAATAAAAGGTCTGATCGATCGCTTCACTCAGACCAATGACAGAAATTATTTTCAAAAAGAATCTTTAATGTCAGTCGTTATTTTATGAGAAACTTTGTTTATGAGAATAAAGTCAAAATATCAGCAGGATAAAGAAGAAATTTAGCAGCAATAGAAAGTTTAGATGAACTGATGTGAATCTGAGGAGAGCAGGAAGAAACATTCGTCTGATTTTATATTTAGAGCAGAAGTTCTCCTAAAATTACAACTTCATTCTCCTACTTTATTCTGATCATATTATGACTTTATTATGATTTTATAGTTGGAATAAATAAAAACTTTCTAATATTAATAACCTTTGACCTGAATTCAAAATGTAAATAAATAGAGCTGTGAAACAAGATGGCCGCCCCGACAGAACGATGGAAACCAAAGCCAGAAAAGGTCAGTGTTTGCTGGTGTGATGGATTATTGGTTTTACTGGTTTTATTGGGTCCCGGTAACCGACGGCGACTCACATCTCCGGCGATCCGACCAGCCAGGACCGGTCCCGGGTCTTGAGTCCGCTCAGGCTGTCGACGCGGTCGCCTCCTTCCTCGCTGAGGCTGCGCTTGGTGGGCGGCGGCGTCCGCTTCTCCTCGTGGAGAGACAGACGCTCCATGCTGCTGTACACCTGCAGGGACAGCGTCGCCATGGAAACCGTGGTCTGATCGATAGTTTCCAGCCCAAATCTCATGGGAATGCAGCCATACGATTGTTTATATATCTATAATCCTCAATTCATAACATTTATGTCTGTTCTTTATTATATTCTGACCAGAACCAGAACCAGAACCCGCTGGAACCGCAGAGGACAGAACACGACTTGTGTTTCCATTTAAGTCATGAAGTTAAATTGGGATTTTTACAGTGACACCACATGGTGACGCTTGACTAACCGATGGCTGTCAGTGATCGATTATGTCAAGTTTGATAGATTCAGATCAATAAAGAATCCAAGAACATTTTGATTTATAGAAAAGTTTTTGTTTTCTGCCACAGAATGACGGCGAAGATTTAATAAAACACCAACAAACGTGAAAAGCAGCTCAGATTTTAAACTGATTTTTGTGTCTCAGTTTGGTGGAAACCCGTCCAATCTGGCAACCCTGATGGGTCACCGGGTCACCGGGTCAGTACCTTGCTGAAGCGCGGCGAGCAGGAGGAGAACTGCCGCAGCTCCACGTGTTCGTCGTCGTTGGTGTCTTCCTCCTCCGAGTCCACATGGTGGTACCGGTCCGAACGGGCTGGCGGGCAAACACAGCGTCAGTTAGCGAGCTCCACACAGAACCGGGCCAAAACCGGGCCGGAAGAACTCAGGGACGTACTGTCGAAGTAGCTGGTGTCGTCCTCGGACTCCAGCTGAGGGATGAACTCGGCTTTCTGCCTCAGCAGACCGGTCCAGTCCAGATCCGTGAAGAACGGGTTCTGCTTCACCTCGAAGGCTCCTCCTGACCCAGAACCAGAACCACGACCACGATCAGAACCAGAACCAGGACCAGGCCAAACAAACGTTGGTTGCTTTATTTGCCTCTTCTTCAGTCTCCATTGGAAGAGTTTTGGCACCATCTAGTGGTCGGACTGTGTACTGCACCTATGGTTTGAGTTTTGCTGATAAACTCAATAATCTAAACTTTTAAGCTCCGTTGTGCAATAAGACCAGATTAACAAGGATTACAGCATGTAGGTCATTAAAACACACAACATGTGAACAAATTGCAACAGTTTGATGCTTTTTATCGACAGCTGGCAAAGAAGGAATGGAAATGAGAACCAGTGGTACAGGAAGCCGGTACCTGTCCCCAGCCTCTCCAGCGGGTTCTGGCGGAGCAGCTTAGCGATCAGGTCCTGGGCGTCCTGAGGCAGCGCCTCGTCGCCCTCCGGCCACACGATCTCATCTGGGAGGAGAGCAAACGGGAAGCGGGTCAGAGGGGGCCTCCGTCCGGAGCGTCCGGTTCCGGCTGCGGCTCACCGCTGATGACCTGGCCGAACAGCTCTTCCGGCGTGTCTCCGAAGAACGGCGCGCAGCCCACCAGGAACTCGTACAGGATCACGCCCATCGCCCACCAGTCCACCGGCTTGCCGTAGCCCTGCCGCAGGATGACCTCCGGGGCGATGTACTCCGGCGTGCCGCACACCTGCAGACGGGCCACGAAGAAGAAGAAACACCAGGTGAACTCAGAACCCGACCGGACCAGAACCGAGCCTGATCCGGCCCGGGCCTGCGGTGGTACCTGCTTGTCCAGGAACTCGCGGGTATCCTTCTCGATGTGGCCTTCGTACAGGTTGGTGGTCAGGCTCATCAGGCCGATCTTGGAGAGGCCGAAGTCCGTCAGCTTGATGTGTCCCAGAGACGTGATGAGGAGACTGAGGAGGACAGACAGCCTGAGCTGGACAGTTGGGTCCGAAGGTTCTGGAAGGTTCTGAGAGTCTGCCGGGAGTCTTACTTGTCGGGTTTGAGGTCTCGGTGCACGATGCCGTAGTTGTGCAGATATTCCAGAGCCAGGACGGTCTCAGCAAAGTACATCCGCGCCATGTCGACGGGCAGAGCGCCGATGTTCTTCAGCAGCGTGGCGCAGTCTCCGCCTGGACAGACCAAACCACAGGACAGTTAGCTTACCAGCTAAATAGCTAGTTAGCTGTTATGCTAAATATTTAGTTAGCAAGCTAACTATTTAGATGCAATTTAAGCAGTTTGGTCTGAAGCAGCTAAACACTTAGCTAGCTTTCAGGTAAATATTTGGTTTGAAAGCTAAATATTTAGCTCCAAATTAAACTACCTGCTTTGGTAAATATTTCAGTTTTGGACCAGAACCTGTGGGTCTGACTGAACCAGAACCTGTGGGTCTCTTACCCTCCACGTACTCCATGACCATGCAGAGGTGGCGCCGGGTCTCGAAGGAGCAGAACATGGAGACGACGAACGGGTTCTCGGCGAAGGTCAGGATGTCCCGCTCCACGAAGGCCTGCTGGATCTGGTTCCGCAGGATCAGGTTCTGCTTGTTGATCTTCTTCATGGCGAAGCGTTGCCGGGTCTCCCGGTGCCGCACCAGATACACGGCCCTGGACAGACAGGAGAGGCGAGAGTCAGCCGGGCCCAGTCAGCCGGGCCCAGTCAGCCGGGCCCAGCCCGGCCCGGTTGGTGGCACCGTACCCGTACGCCCCGTTGCTGATCAGCTTGATGTTCTCGAAGTCTTCCTCTCGGGGCGTTTTGGGTTTGGTCTGCGGCGCGGCAGGGATGGCCGTGTTTTGGCTCTGAAACGGACCAGAGAGACATCAGAACCAGAACCAGAACCAGACCCGGGAACTGGCCCGGTTCTGAGCGCTGACTCACGTCGACCGAGTCGTCGGTCTCGGGCGTCTCCGGGTTCCCGCTGTCGTAGCTGCTGAGCTGGGTCATTTCTGGAAGCAGAGACACGGCGACGACCCGAATGAGACCAGAGGTTCTGGTTCTGATCGGGTTCTGATCACAGCCAGATTCTGAAGTTCTGGTTTACCCTCCAGCGGGTCGCGGGTCAGGCCCAGCTGGCTGATGATGTATCGCGGGATGTCGGACTTGATGCCCTGGCCTTCCTTGGCGTGACCCTCGGCCGCCTCCAGGAGGTGGTAGAACTCCTCGGGGTCAAACTCCTGCAGAGGAAGAGGAGGGTCAGGAGGAAGACTCTGAACAGAACCGGTTTGGTCCGGTCGGGTTCCTACCAGGCACTCCAGCAGTCGGGCCGGCCGGGCGATGATGATCATCAGCTTCTTCACCAGCTGGGTGACGAAGGTCACCTCCTCACTCTCTGAGCGCTCATGGGCCTGAAACGCACAGAACCGGGTCAGCGGGACCGGACCGGAGCTGAGGTCAGAGGTCAGATATGAGAAAACATATGGATGGATAAAAATCAGAAACAGAGACAGATACTGTTCTGGTTCTGATCGACCCGGTCTGTTTGATGTTGTTTTAGCTAATGCGCTAACAGCAGAGCTAGTTTTAACTTAAGCTAACTTTGAACACATTTAGCCCACCTAGCTTGCGCTAAGCTAACCTTTCCAGGTAAGTTTTGTTAATGCTTCTTTACTTCTAGCTTCTGCTTAAACCATGTTAATGAGGCGCTTTAGCTTTAGCACAGCTTTAGCTTTAGCTAGCGACACCGACTGTTTCTGTATTTTATTGAAGCCGATGTGATATTTTCCATCAGGCATTCTGCTGGGACGTCTTTATTTAAATATTTAGTTTGCAGGCTTAAAAATAATTTTTTAAATTCATTTTCCGTCTTAAACCCGACAGCAGATGAGTTAGTTTATACTTTTTGAAACTTTTATTCCAGAAACTCCCAGAATGCTTCAGGATTAGTTCACAGAAATGTAAATAAAACATCAGGTTTATTTTTAAGTTTGTGTTTCAGATTATTAATCTGATTATCCAAATGAGTTTGGATCATTTAAATCATATTTAGTGTTTCTCCTTTTGATGCTGCGTTGACCTGGATGCAGGTCGCCATGGTAACAGTCGCAGGGTCGGACGGAAGGTGAGGCGGCGCCTGCCAGGTAGGTCATAAGGTCACGACCCGGTGAGGAAGAGGAGGAGAGATGAAGGCAGGGAGGAGGTGATGCAGCTCAGTTTGGACAGAGACGCTAAAGAAACAGGAAGCAGAATCACTGAAGGGGTCCGGAACCGTGCAAAAGTCTCGGGTCACTCCGTTCTTCTGTTTGGATCCAAACATCCAGATTTTTTCTCCACGTTTCTTCAGAATTCATGAAGTTTTTTCCTCTTTTTCTCCTCCAGTTTGTGGCTTAAAACTTTTGCACAGAACAGCAGCAGCCGATCAGAACCGCAGGTCCAAAGCTGGAGCCAGCGCAGAACCAGAACCGCTGGACAAAACTTGGAACTCAACTGTGAAGCGAGCCTTCCTCCTCTTCATCTAGTCCTCTTCCGTCATGCCTCCAGGTCCAGCAGGATGAAGATCTCCCACCGGTGCCGGTTCTGGTCCCGGTGCCGGTTCTGGTCCCGGGCCGTCCGGATCAAAACGCAGCCCAACGCCGGAGAGCCGCTGAACATCCAGACAGATGTTCTCTCCTCTTCCTCAGCTCTGTTAAAGAGCTTCACCCTCCTCTTCCTCGCCGAGTCCGGACCCGACAGCCAATCACAGCCGGAGGAATTCCCTCAAGCCCCGCCCACGTTTACCGCCGCCCCCCGCGGAGGCCGTCCGTCAGCGACCGGCGGGCCGTGAAATGAACTCCAGGAGTGTGAGTGTGTGTCCCAGGCGCGCACACACACACACACACACACACACACACACACACACACACACACTCACTGAGCTAATAGAAACGTCTCCCCCCGGTCGCCATGGAAACACGCCCCCAGCTCAGAAACAGGAAAACGGTCCGGAGCGTCGGGACAAGAACCGGACAGCTGGTGACATCACGCCGCCACCGATGAAGATGAAGACGATGAAGGTGACGGAGTGTTGCGTCACCCTCTGAGCCGATGGAAGGAAAACGGAGCGGAACCGGGTCCGACGGTTCTGGTGGGTCCATTTAGGGGAAATGCCATAAATTTAAATATTTAATAAATTTTCAATTTCTAAAACAGACGATAAAACAAGATGGAGTCACTTAAATGAGCAAAACAGATAAAAACTGCGTTTGGACTTTATTTGTGAATTAGATTTATTTTATACTTTTTACATTTAATTTTTTTTTTTTTCGTTGGAATAATAAATCACTTTTTCTATTTGTTAAATTAACGCAGTGTTTATTCTTCACTAAAACTAATGTGATAATATTTGGTTATTATTATTTCTGTTTCTAATTTTGCACCAATCAGGATTTTTAATCAGCTTCTTAGAGGCAAAAATAAAATAAATGTGAACGTTAAAGGAGGCGCTGAATGCGTCTAAATGAATATGATAAGTGATTGAAATGTTCCAGACCGTCCCGGACCGGTCCGGACCGGCCCAGACTCACGTCCTGCAGCAGCTTCTCCAGACTCTCCTGCAGCTCGTAGAAATATCTGGAGGTGATGAGGTCCTGTCTGTTTTTGTCCAGGCAGTCCCTGGACAGCTCGATCAGCTGGTGGAACACGAAGCTCAGGACCCCGTCGGCCAGCGGACGCACCTTCTCCGGCGCCGCCGAGGCCAGCAGCTCGGCCAGCCGCTCCTCCATCTGGGCCGTGGCCTGGGGGCGGAGTCACACAGGGGGGAGGGGCTTATGGCGCCATCATTTAACAAACGGCGAACTGTGATTATGAACAATGAATATCTGAAGCAGCATTTTTGTAAATGGGATCATTAAAGTTTTGCGGACCTTGGGGAAGCGCTCCTTGTAGACGTGGTTCATCATCATGATCTCGTGGTCGAAGGAAACCGGCGAGCGACCCGGGCTGCAGACACACCAACCACAGACTAAATAAAATATCACTGAAAACAACAAACAGTAAACAATGAACATGGATCTTATTTTGTATTTTTCTGAGACATGGGTTTAATCTGCAGCAGGAATTCTGTTATTACTGATAATCAATAATCATTTCTAATGATATTTAACATCAGCAGCTCTAATACCAGAGCTAAGTTTTAGCTTAGCGGTTCTTCCAGTCCCCCCAAAGAGCTTCATGTGAATAAAGTTCAACATGTGACTCGGAAATTTGGTTATTGTGAGAAGTTTATATTTTTCTCAATAATTTTATTCAAATCAAGAAATGATGCAGAACAAAATGTCAGTAGATAAGATATAAACATAAATAGTACAAATAAGAGTTTAAAACATGTAAATTATAATCTACACATTAATCTGGTATTGGACTGTTAATATATAATAATTAATATATGGATTAAATTTAAGCTAGCACTTAGCATTAGCTTAAGATAATTATGTTGGTGTGGAGGGTGGGAAAGTTTAGTTTTTTAACACAAAAAGCAGAAAAATACAAGAAAATTTGGTTTTACAAAAAATTACAAATTATTCATTTAATCTGGATTCATAATAATTTTAGTTTTTGGCTTTAAAAGGTTAAAAATCTGCAAATTATCAATAAAATAATAAAATATCTGCAGCTTAAACAAAAGTAAATGTCTAAAAAATCAAAATGTAAGAAAAAGACATTAAGTGACTGAGATCCAGGATGAGTCACACACACCCACACCCACACACACACACACACCCCACACACACACACACCCACACACACACACACACACCCACACACACACACACACACCCACACACACACACACACCCCCACACACACACACACCCACACACACACACACACACCCACACACACACACACACACACACACACACCACACACATACCCACACCCACACACACACACACAGATCATGTGACCATGTGAGCGATGAGGTAATGCCTGAAGTAATTTATCAGCAGCTCAGACTCCAATTACCTGCTTAATGAGAAGGTGACAGAAAACGTCATGCAGTTTGTCATCTCACACACCCACACACACCACACACACACACCACACACACACCCACACACCCACACACACACACACACACACACCCACACACACACACACACACACACACACACACCTGGGGGTTTGTTTACGTCGCCTCGTCTCCAGACTGAACTTTCAGTAAAAACTGGATTTTATTTAATTCTCTAAACGTTTCAAGGAGGTAAAAAATAAAAAAAAACAAATTAATTTAAAAAGGAGAAAATCTGGTGGTAAAATAATTTGTAACAAAAAATACTGACAAAATAGAACTAAAAAATAACATAATATATGGCATGTTCAAATATATTTAAGAACATTAAAACAATAAAAATAATATTAATTTAAGAGTGACAAAAAAGATAAAATACGATCAATACAATTTATTATATATATATATATATATATATATATATATATATATATATATATATATATATATAAAACTCCATCTAAATAAATAAATAGGAGAGAGATAATAAAATACAGTGCACACAATAATTTACTTGGCAATAAATTGAACTGACATTTAACTTTACTGGATGTTATTATTATTATTATTAGTGTTAAAAATGATAAGATATGAAATTACTAAAATAAATAAGTGTTAAAAAATTATATGAAATGACATACATTAAATAATTATAATATAAATAGAATAATTAATAAAACATTTTTCATTGTTATTATTTGTCAAATAATAATATTTATATAAAATATATATTAATAATACTTTAAATAACAAATTAATCATATTTTATAATTTAATAATAAAAAAAATCAAATAATAGTAAAAATGAAATAAATTCAGATGGAAAAAAGTAAATTATTGGTTTGAAATGATCACATTACTTGTTAATATCAGGCGATAATATTTAAAACGAGTCGCCGCCATCAGGAGGATTAATCAAACCCAGAGCGCCGGATGGACTCCAGGGCTCGCTAAGAAAATAAAACTAAAATAACTCTGTGGTTTACAGCCATCAGCTCAGACACAGGAGGCTTAGAGGTTCCTGCAGAACCGCTCCAGAACCGGCGGCGACGGTACCTGAGGCTGCGGGAGCGCGGCCTCATGGCGGGCGAGCGGCGGCCCTCCTCGTCGGTGACGCTCTCAGAGCTGAAGTGTTTGGTGAGGAAGTGCAGCTCGTCCGGCGTGGGCTGGAAGGGCAGCTGGTGGAGCTTCTCCTGAGATGAACAGGAGGACTGTGAGAGGAGGAGCACAGAGGGAGCACAGATTACAACCAGCAGCTACAGGTGGGGGCGGGGCGGGGCGGGGAGGCTGCGTGTCAGGGCTGAAAACCACAGAAGAAGAAGGAGGAAGAGGCAGGGATGAACTCCAGCTAAGAGTCACAACAGCAGGAACAAACAGAAACTCTGAAGCTGCTTCACAGAAACCAGTTCAAACTGGGATGAAACCAGTTAAGCAAACTGAAACCAGAACAGAGAGAAAAACCAGATTAAAGACTGAGATGAAAGAATTAAACCCAAAATACATCCAGAGAAAATTAGTTTGCAAAAAGAACCAAATCCAGAAAAAATCCAGATTAAATCCCAATGAAACCAGAACAGAAGGAAATCCAACGGACTGGTTCTGAAGACGGTACTGGGACACCAGCAGGAGGGAGACGCAAGGGGTACTTTCTTTCCCTGCCTTGCGGGGCGGCGGACTCACGGAGACGGTGGAGCTCGGCGTGTTGGTTCCGTATCCGGACGACGGCAGCGAGGCCAGAGACCAGCGGCGGCCATCGGTCCTGCAGGAAACACATCGACCAATGAGACCCTCAGGATTTAACAGCCAATCAGAACAGAGAGATGAAGCATGAACAGATGAAGAGAATCCGTCACCAGCCCAGTTTCCTTTCAATAAAACAAATAAATTAAGCCACATAAGTTTGTCTACGAGATAAATCAATAGAGATGATGATGTAAACAGATTATGCTCATAATCAGCCAATCAAAGGAGATGGAGCAACAAGCCCCGCCTACAAAGGAAATACGTTTCCTTTGTTTTGTGAAGTAAATATAATTTGATCGTCTGAAAAGGTTTTATGAATAAACGTGTTTATTTTACATTGGTGAAAGTTTCGGGAGACGCAGCTGGTGAGCAGAAGGTTTGAGTGTAAACAGGTTGGATGCAGAGGAAAGGTGCGTCAGTTACCTGTCGGCTCTGTGTCCGTGGCTGTGAGGAAAACAAAACATTTTTATTTCATGATTCATCACAGCTGCATCAGGTCTCATCCTGATCCAGGATCAAACAAATGTTTCCCTGATTAAATCGACAATAAAATATTAATACAAGTGCTTGGCGTGCTGCGTGTGATGTGCGGCTCCGCCACAGGGCGGCGCTGTAGTGCCAGCCCCCAGCAGCAGAGGTCAGCAGCGGGACAGAAATGGATTTCCATTTTAAATCAGCGTCGGCTCGTTGCCTCTGCTGCAGCCTGAAATGTTTGTTGGGTTGTCATGGAAATACCCAGGGGGCGATTTAGAGCAGGAAATTAGGCGTTTCCATGGAAACACTTTATTTCTTTTTAATGGGGAAAGTTGATCTTAACTTTTGAGATTTGGAAGCTGTCAGCAGACTGGAAGAGCTGAGAGACAAGAGTTATTAATCCCAGACAGAGTGACGCCTCCCGGCGATGCTCTGCATCTTTGGCTGCAGCATCAAGGGCAGCCATCTTTAAAAATACAGCCAATTATTGTACCTAGAGGGCAGATAGACATTTAGTCTACTAGCCTGCTAGATTCAGTATGAAGCTAAATATCTGGTTAGCAAGCTAAATAAATAGTTAAACTAGTTACTAACTAACTAAATATGAGGTATGGAGTTAGCGAGTTTGCTAAATAATACTTGGTTTGAAGCTAAATATTTAGCTTGCTATTGAAAGATTTTTTTCAAACTAAAGTTTATAGAAACAATGAATAACAGTGAAAATATTACTTTATGAAGTGAAATTACATTTCTTCCTCTCGTGACAAACTAAACTAGAAGTTATTGCAGTAAAATTCTAACAGTAACTTTAACGATGAGCTTCACGGGATGAGCTGCAGAGCCGAAGCAGGTCGCTGCGGTTTAACACCCAGCAGCTCTGAAGCATTTCTGTTCATCTCACCTGCGAGCCGGAACGAAGGAGAAATGCGCCGCTGTGTTGGGGGAAAAGTTGCGAGGGCTGTCCAGTGGGCTGGTGCCTGCAAGACACAGAAAAGGGCAAAAAACAAAATCTCGATTTTATCTCCAACAACTCTGCTGCTTCAGTCCAACATCATCCATCTCTCTAGTTTCTCCTGAAACACGTTTCAGGACCAAGTTTATCCATCCAGTAAAATGAGCTTTTTTACTAAATAGATTTAAAATTATGACAAAATAAAGACCAAAAATGAGTTTCCTTTCTTCGCCTGATTCACATCAACACATCCAGTCTGGCAGCAGCTTTAATGTAAAATAATCATCATATATATTTAGTATTTCATGCAGTATTTAGCTAAAAACATGCAAAAATAGATTGTATTTGGAAAATATTTTACTTTAAATCAGTGAAAAATTCAGATTCTTCTTTAAGAAAACTGTAAACTGGGATTGAAGGTTTTTTTGTTTTAAATGTACATTTTCTTCAGGTTTATCTGAATTATGTGCATTTAATTACTGACTTTAAAAACCTTTTGCATGTCAAAACGTTTGTAAAGAACCAGAACAGAGAATCTGGTTCTGTTGGGTTTTATTCAGCGATGGTTGATTATTACTGATATCAGCAACACAGAGACCTACGGTGACCTGCAGTGACCCGCAGTGACCTGCAGTGACCCGCGGTGACCCGCAGTGACCTACGGTGACCTGTGGTGACCTGCAGTGACCTGCGGTGACCTGCAGTGACCTACGGTGACCTGCAGTGACCCGCGGTGACCTGCAGTGACCTACGGTGACCTGCAGTGACCCGCAGTGACCTACGGTGACCTGCAGAGACCTACGGTGACCTACTGTGACCCGCAGAGACCTACGGTGACCTGCAGTGACCCGCAGAGACCTACGGTGACCTGTGGTGACCCGCAGTGACCTGTGGTGACCTGCAGTGACCCGCAGAGACCTACGGTGACCTGCAGTGACCCGCGGTGACCCGCAGTGACCTGCGGTGACCTGCAGTGACCCGCAGAGACCTACGGTGACCTGCAGTGACCTGCGGTGACCCGCAGAGACCTACGGTGACCTGTGGTGACCTGCAGTGACCCGCAGTGACCTACGGTGACCTGTGGTGACCTACGGTGACCCGCAGAGACCTACGGTGACCTGTGGTGACCTACGGTGACCTGCAGTGACCCGCAGAGACCTACGGTGACCTGTGGTGACCTACGGTGACCTGCAGTGACCCGCAGAGACCTACGGTGACCTCAAACAGCCCCAGTAATGGAAACTGTCTTCATTAGCAGCAGAAATACAAACATCGTCCTGTGAAACAGCCTCTATATGAGCATGGCAGGTAACCATGGAAACACACAGAAACTGTTTTACATTTTTAGTCTGTTGTGTTAGAAAGTGAAGAGACAGTGACCTACTTTAGCAGAACCTCAGAACTATTCCTGCAAACGAGCCGCATGCTAATGCCTCGCTGACGCCGAGAGGCCGAGATAAGAAAACACAGAAATAACCGGAGAATCGCTGCGACTGACAGGAAGAGCGAGCTGTCAGCAAGACGAGAGGCAGAGCCGTCAGACGCCTGCAGACACGCCCGTCATCATCTGACCTTTTCCCAGGAACGGCCTGCTGGAAACCAGTAGGAGAGCAGGAGGCTTACTGGCACAGCAGCAGAGCAAAGAGCTTCATTTACCAGAAACATGAAAACCAAATGGCTTTAACCAGCTCAGATAGATATTACAGATTATTCTGTTAGAAAATAAAATCGTGCTTGGAAACTGGCTTGAGTCGAAGACAAAACAACCACAGTAATGGGGCCATTAAGGTCACCAGGGTGGACAAGGTCAGATAAATTAAGGTCACAGTCTGGGCCACTGATGGTAGCTGGTTGACAAATTACTATTTAACTACCGTAGCAGTAATTTGACGACTAGTTGTATAGTAGGGCTGTTGAGGTCATCTGCAGGACCATTAAGGTCACTAATCAGACATGAAAGTCCCTGGATCAACCCTGCATGTCCAGGTCGCTGGTGACCAATAATGAGCCGCTAAGTCACTCATAAGGTCATCAGGTCAATAGCAGGGCTACTAAGGTCACCTGAACA
The DNA here is from genome assembly GCA_010277075.1 of Poeciliopsis retropinna. Classification (NCBI taxonomy): domain Eukaryota; kingdom Metazoa; phylum Chordata; class Actinopteri; order Cyprinodontiformes; family Poeciliidae; genus Poeciliopsis; species Poeciliopsis retropinna. Next base: position 661,390 of record VMRM01000003.1, read on the forward strand.
GCCCCATTATTCCTCCGGATGAGTCTGGGTTCAGATGTTTGGAGCAGCTGCTCTCAGGATGTTTGCGTCCCTCGGCGGGGTCAAGGACACTGACAGCGTTACCACGGCAACGCAGCATGAGAGGATGCAGGAGGTGGAGAATATCACTGCTGCTTCCTGTTAATGTTGAATAAGCTGAAAATAGAACCTAATCTATTCTGGGTCCAACTGATCTTCATCTCCTCAGAACCAGAGTCTTCCTCCCTGCTGCTTTACCAGCCGGCACAGATCAAAGACCGAGCAAACATTTAGTCTTTACCGTCCAGCAGGTGGCGCTTCACTCAACATGTTTTCCTTTGTCTTCCTAAATGTTAATATTTTAACTTTTAATCCAGAAAAACAAGTACTAGCGTAGTAAAGTTGATAGTTGAAGGTTTCTTTGAAGAAATGATCCAGAGTGATGATGAAAAGGCACTCTGCCCCCTGCTGGTGGGAGGCGGTGCAGGTCTTACCTGTGTGTCCGTGCAGAGGGGAGTGCGGCCGAGGAAGAGTCGGGGAAGTGCTGGACGTCACGATCAGACTCTTCCTGTTGCTGGCCCGGCAGCTGTGGACACAAACACACACAGCTTCAGGTCAGCAGCAGGTCGCACAGGTGAGTGGCTCCGCCTCCCACCTGCAGGAACGGTTGCAACGAGCCAATCAGAGTTCCAAATTTCTCCTGACTGACACCGAGTCGCCACGCCAGCTCAGACATTACAGACCCGGCAGATCGTTCACAGAGACGGCGATGGAAACCCAGAAACGTTTACTGGACCGACCGGCGCCGCTCCGCTTCCACCAAGCAAAAAATAACAATTAATCTGGAACTTCTCAAGTTAACTCGTTTAGATAAGAAATAAAAGGTAATAAAATAATCAAACACAGTATTAAAGAAAAAAATTCATTTTATTTTACTGAAAATAGAAACAAAACGGATTCAAACTCCGACCCGGCTGGCGGTTCTGGCAGCAGTCAGAACACACGGTGTGTGAGATCCGGTAACTGATCACACTGATCCCGTCTGAACGCTGTAATCAGGAAGAACATAGAGACGCTTCAACGCCTCCAGAACCAGAACCAACTGGACTCTGTTCCTGCTTCAATACAGCTCAAATATTTACATACACCGAGGTGATACATGGGCCGCTGTTCATGAACAGAGATTATACAGAAACACACGTTTTCATCATTTCACAGGTTGGACGGCCGAGCCGCGGGTTGCCAGATCAGGTTCGGGTGCAAATCAGAACTCAGGTTTCCTGCAGCCTTTAAATGCTCCGCTAGCAGAAGCTCAGAAAGACCAGGGTTCCTGAACGCAGCAGAGCTTAAAGCAGGTCTGACATTAGAAAATACCGGCCCAGTTTTACATTGTTTTTTAAATAACGACGTCACAGTTTCATCTCAAACAAACAAAATAAACTTAAACGCTGAAGAGCTAGCAGACGTGGCTAGCTGCAGCTAGCTAGCTTGTTCTCAGCGTTTCTTTGTCGTATCTTTGCGCCCCAATAAACCGAGTCAGGAAGGAAATATTTCTCCTGTTTCATGAAACTCGGCGGCCCGGGACCTGCTGCTTGGCGCCGCGCTATTTAGTTATTTTGTGGAAGACGTCGGTGTTTCAGACAGTTTGTTCGCCGTGGCTGATGGGTTGGTTTTCTGTGGAGAGGCGAGCTGACGCAGAGCTGAGCTCCGGTTCACCAGCTAACGGCGGGACGGGAGCTGCAGTGGCCAAAACACTGCAGACGCTGCAGTGGCCAAAACACTGCAGACGCTGCTGCATCCAAAGTTTTGACCAGAAACCTGATAAGTCCGTTGGTTCTGTGGCGCCAGGCCGAGCTGACTCATCCAGCTGAGCCTGTCGTGTTCATCAGTTTGAACGGCGACGAGCTGCAGTGGCCAAATTATACTGTTATGAAAGATCACACCAACTATAAAGTCTTAACCATGCAAACATGTTATAAGTCCGTTGAATGGGCATAAGCCAGGCTTAAGTAGCACTCAGTCCAGCGCCTGGTGTTTTTGCCAGTTTGAATACATGGATGAAACCATGGTGTCGTTTGCAAGATCAATCACACTATCAAGTCTTATAAATGCAAGACATTTAAAAATAGCTTGATCTACAGGACGCAATCACTTACACGTAGCACCTAGTAAAGCCTGTTTGCCTTCCATGCTCTATACATCTGGTGACGGAACCATGTGTACGTTTCCGTATGAACATTAATCAAATGACCAGACGGAAAGTTTCAGCTGATCTACCAGTGACGCATCACCGACACGGCCCCTGCAGGCGTTGCACTTCATCCCACATCTGGTGACGGATTTACCTCATGAATGGGAGATCAGGAATCGGCACAATTCATCTGATCCAGTGACGATACGACATCCACGATGCGTGCATCCAGACAATCTGCTGCGTTTCTCATACGGAGATCTGGATCGGCAACGATCTGATCCAACGATCTGATCCAACGATCTGATCCAACGATCTGATCCAACGATCTGATCCAACGATCTGATCTACCTCTGAACGGGTCTAAGAATCAATCACAGTTACCAACAAGCAACATTCAGACAAAAAAATAAAACAAAACAGCATCGACCAAACTGAGAATCAGAAAACTGTAGTCGGTGCAGCGCAAGTTTCCTGCAGGATCCAAGATGGCAGAGCTCAGTTAATCTGCGCAGGAGTCAGTCGGAGCCCAGCGGGAGAACAGAAGAAGAAGAAATCAGGAAAAGCTGCTCTGAATCTCCTGCTTCCTGTCAGACGAGGAGAAGGGATGAAACGCAGCTCCTCAACAAACAGCGACAGGAAGCTTTCCGTCGCCATGCCGACACAAGTCATAGAGAAACCCGGAGCGCCTGGGAGGGCGGCGGACGGTTGGATGAACGGTTGGATGCAGACGTACCTCTCTGAGCGCCGCAGCATGTTTCTCTCTGGCAGTGAGAAGTTGGACAGAACCGACCAGGACTCAGACATGCTGAGGCTCCAGCCGCATCGCTATGACGACGACTCCGACCTGTCAGCAGCCGCACTGAGCGCGTGCAGAAGCTGCTGCCGTGGCGACCGTCTCCCCACTTCTCTCTCCGGTCTGTTTCGCCCCGATCAGAACCGGATGAGTCTTCCAGAACCTCAAAATCCTCCCGACATGCAGCAGCTGACATGACGTCAACACACACACACACACACAAACCCTTCAGAGCAGCAGACTCAGAGAGAACAGCGCCACCTTCAGGTTCTTACTTCAGATGCATGTTATCATTAATGATATAATCTAAAGAGTTGATTAATTTTATTAATTAATTGATAAGTTCTCTTAAGAAAAGAACCGGCCGTCTTTTCATAACGAAGGATTAAATTTTTCAACAATTAAAAACCCATCATTACATTATTAATTATGGTTTTGTGTCAGCTGCATTAAACACCAACTGACTAAACAAAAAATTTATTTTGTGACATTATTGAACTCATATTTATAACCTCTTCAGTTCCATGTTTATAACAGAACAATAAAATAAGATGTGGAGCAGTGAACGCTTTGTGAGCAGAGAGGATTTCAGATCAGATCTGACAATATATGATCCAGTTTTCCCAGAGTTACTTTCTGCTTCCACCTGCTGCTGAACTAAAACTGCAGATTTTGCTGCTCAAACAGCAAAACCATCCCAGCATTGATCAGTCTGAACGTCTCCAGAAGCCGAAAAAGGAAACAATCGGAGTGTTTTTCCTCCTGACAGTCCGGTACGTTCTGTTCTCCAGCTGCTGTGGTTCTGACCCAAACCAACCGGTTCCCCTCCTGGCCTGTGGGGGCGCTGCACCAACAACCACTGAAGGAAACGACACAAAAACCTCTGAAGACACTGAGAGCAACTTCCTGCTTCACCAGATGGAAACAAGATGGAGGCGTCAGATTTCTTGTAAAACACCACCAGTCGTTTCTCCTGCTAGCGCTAAGCTAATGCTAGTGTTACCCAGAATGCCCTGCACTGTAGTCCACTTCCTGCTATGCTGATCTGAAAGCGTTTTTCCCCACCAGCATGTCTGCAGGCGGCCCTCTGGGCCAATCAGGAGTGCTACAGGTGGGAGGGGGCGGGGCTTACCTCCAGAGGAAGGGGTTTCCTCGCAGGTAAGCAGGGGCGGAGAGAGGGCCGTCGCAGGGAAAGGAGGGAGAGGAGGAGGAAGAGGAGGGCTGGTCGACAGAGGGGTGGAAGGAGGTGGGGGACAGCAGGTGATGGAGGAGGAAGCTGCTGTTGCCGTGGCAACGCAGCTGAGCCGGTGACCAGATTCTGACGAGAGAGAGAGAGGAGGAGGAAGAGAGGATGAAGAGGAGGGAAGAGCGGAAAGGACTGCAGAGCCTTCTAGTGGCGCCTGGTGGGAACTGCAGCTACATAATTATCCGTTTCCAAACCTGGAATTTAGATTTATTATTGTAAACTCAACCTAAAGGTTTGAGATGTAAATAATCCACAACTTAATAAACGTAAGACTAACTGCTCTCAAATCACGGTGCGTTCGCTTCCCCTCAGAAAACTCACAACTGATTCTGCTGCTTTTGGACAGAAATGTTTGGATTTTTCTGCCTTCAGTTCAAGCTGTGAATGAAGGAGAAGCTTCTCTGCAGCCGGTCCAGGAGAACCGCAGGGTGGAGGCCTCCAACCCCGCTGGGTGTCCACACACCTCAATATGGACAGGGTCAGCCTTCAGCATCGCCATGGCAACAGACGGGCCGCCGCAAACAGAACCAGCCTGAGCAACGGCTGCAGAACAGGCGGAAGAAAACCCCAAATATTTTGGAGGATTTTCTGTTTTTAATGCAGAACCATGAGACTCAGAACCAGTCCAGCTGGACCCAGGAGCACCTGTGGGTCCAGTCAGAGCCACATCCAGCGCTCAGGAGGCTCTCCACACCGACAGTCAAATTAACAGAAATCATTTGGGTTATTTAGCCTGTCAAAGGGGAAAATGGGGCTTATTTATTTTCAGCATGTTATTCACTTATAAATGTCAGCTTCAAACTAAATATCTAATTCACTAGATAAATATTTAGTTTAGAAACTAAATGTTTAGTTTACAAAATACTCTCTTGCTCGCTAAAGCCAAATATTTAGCTTGCTAGCTCAATATTTTGTTAGCAAGCTTGTTATTTAGCTAGCTAAACATCCAAAGCTATATTTTTAAACTGCAAGATAAATATTTAATCAGTATTTAGATGCCGTGCTAATGCTAGATATTTAGCTTCCTAGCAAAATACTGAACTTATTATCTCAATATTTTCTTGCTAAATTAATTACACAATAGCAAGTTAGATATTTACTTTCTAGGTTTGGAACTGACATTTACAAATGAATAAGTAACATGTTGAAAATATGACCTGCTGGTCCTCCATTTATTCTCTCATGCTAAACAAGCAGAATTATTGCTATCAGTCGTTAGCTGTGCTACATGACAAACAGACTCGCTGATTGGTTCCCTGATTGGTTCCCTGATTAAACCTCCTGAAGCAGTCCGGCTTTGGTTCATTTCTTGTGGCGTTCCTCCAGGCTGCGTTTCAGGCCCACAGAAACGTTTCAGGTTTCTCGTTGGCTGAGCTGCTAGCCGTCCACTGACCTCCAGTATATCAATCAGGACTAATGAACTAATGAGTTTGAGAGTCTGGGAGACATGAAACCCTCATGAATCTGGATTAAAACGAGAATAAAACGTTTCTATCATGAGGTGATTTCAGACAGATTACATGACGACCCGGGGGTCAGCGTCCGTCTCCACAGGCCGTTTGGTCTGCCAGACGTTCGCCAGCTCATGATGATGCGAGCGCCGCCATCTTCCCACAGGATCTCCATGGACATCCTTTCTCTGACCGCTGGACTTACTGGAGTCCGGTCTAATTAAAGCCTCAGTGACTCAGCCGGGTCTGCCGTGACGCATCCAGACTGGGTTCCCTCCTGAACCGTCCAGAACCAGAGCGGCCGTGTGGATGGTTCTGATCCGGTTCTCTGTCAGTGGAAGGAACCAACTCAAGGGGAGAATCCGTCTGGACTCGTCCTCTCTACTCTTCCTGACCGGTTCCAGAGAACAACAGATTTTTCTAGACTCACATTTCCAGAGTTCTCTGTCTTTTTAACGCTAATAATTATTTCATAATTCATTTAATCCAAAAGTTTGAGATGAGAAAGAGAAATTCACTAAATATGGAACCAAAACTGGATCAATGTTTAATGAACAGACGATCAGACGGACAGAACCAGAACCTAAACTCTGGTTCTGCTTCCCATTAAACTCAAGTTATCTAACTTCTGGTTCTGTACAGTTCTGGTTCTGGTCGTCTTACTGCAGGCGGAGGTGAGGCGCTCCGCAGCGCTCCTTCCTCCTCTTCATCTCGTGTTCTGGGACAAAAGGCTGAGCTGTAATCTGTGATAATCCATCAGCGTGGAGCCGCTCATCTGTCCGTCCTGATCTCCGTTTAAAGGGATGACCTCAGAGTTATGTCACACACACACACACACACACACACACTTCTCGGGGTGAAACGTTCCTTTGGGTTTCTGAATCCTAATCCAGAACCTGCAGCCACAGCAGCTTACGCTCAGCAGCCAGTTTGCTCCATAAATCCCATTTCGGATTTTCCCGTTTGTTCCGGAGTAATCCACATCCTGTTCCAAACGTCAGGATAAATCCGAGAGCGGTTCCTCCTCTGAGGGCGAAACCCGACCCAAAACCTTCATGGGAAGCCGTCCGGACCGAGGGGAGCAGCGCCGACCCGGTTCCCTCCGTGTTCCCAGAACCGGAGTGCCGATCCTGCTGCAGCTGTCTGGTTAATCCCTCTGCTAGCAGCTAACGCTCTGCTGTCTGTGGCGTCCAGAGGACAGAGGGAGGGGGGGAGAGTACCGTACCGTACCGGGTCGGGTCGGGTCCAACAGGTTTCCTCTGAAACCAACTGGCTTTAACAATCTGAAGAAAGTCTCTAAAAACATTTACAGTTATTATTTTAACTTGAATTCACTGTGAAAGCTTTATTACACTGTAAAACCGACACTAGAGCTGGTGGAAATTATTGGGACAAATATGTTAATATTTTTGTTTTCTTTTTAATAAAAATAACTTGCATTAAAAAAATTATAGCCAGTTTGTTTTTCACGGTTTGATATTTTTGACATAATTTGTTTTACCTATTTAAAAGATAATTAATATTAGTTGTTGGCTACAAATTCTCATTTTTAGAAATCAAAATTAAATTACTATATTGTTAAACTAAGTTAGTTAAATTAAACTTTGGATGGTTCTGGAGTCCTTAAGTGATTCTATTGGACTAAAGTTGATTTAAATAATTAGATAAGAAAATGCTCCATATACGCTACAGTAAAATTATATTTTGAATATTTGTGCAATATAAAAGTGGAGATAAAATGGTACCAAAAAGTATCAAAACAACAGGGTATGATAAGCCTGGCAGCCCGCCATGCTTTACTAGCCCCCTGCCAGGCAAAGCGCTGCTTGGTTTTGTTTTTAGGAAAATAATTTTTTAAAAAAGAAAAGAAAAAAAAAAAGCTTATTTATTTATTTAATGATTATTTTTTAAGCCGTATTGCAACGGGGCTACGTCTCTGCCGCTCTGAGCATTTCACTGGCAGAGCAGATTCATTCCTGAAAGACACGTTTATAACAAATAGGTTTATATTTATGCATTTAAAGCAGGAGAGCGGACCAATCTGCACACTGCAGCAGCTGGATGACACTTACCTCAGCGCGATGTTTACATCAACTTCCTGTGAGGAATCATGTTTCTTTCCACAGTTTTTGATCGAGGTAGGAGTTTAAACCCGCCGCATCAGCTGTGGTGGTGCAGCTCTACGTAAAACGCAGGAATAACTCGTAGTGGCGCTTTGAGGGAGCGATGAGACTGAATTATCTTTGTGAACATAATTATGTGCTGCTTACATCCCAACACTCTTCCCAGCAGGTGGCGCTGTCTGCCCTGTAAAGTTCATGTCTGTGTTCCCGGTTGGTCAGAGCGTCAGCGGTTAGCGAACCGGCGCTAACCTCATCATTCAGTTCTCCTTGTAGTCATGCATCATGTTGGTATTGCATTTTTTTATTATTAGTATTATTATTCTGGTTACACGATGCATGAAACCATATTAAATGTTTTGTTCACTTAGTCAGTCAGAGTTAATGAGCGCCGAGATCAGAGAAACTCGTCCCATAAACTGCAGCAACCAAAACAGTTTCTGTGTTAAAAACTCAACAGACAGTTGAGTTTTTAACTCAACTGTCTGTTGAGCACACATGTTGCTAATGTGTGCTAAAACCACATTAGCAACATTTAATTAAATCTGTTTGTTGCTCATCTCTGCAGTGCAGCAGATTTAACTCATCCTGCAGGGCCGGTCCAAGGCTGCATGAGGCCTGGGGCAGAGTCTGACCGAGGGGCCCCTTTTAAAACCATCAGAACCGCTAACAGGGAGAAACGCTGAAACACACAGGAAGCTCAGCTTCACAAACAGGAAGTTCAGCTTCACTACCAGGACTTTTGGGCTAAAGCAGACTTTCTGGCCCTGATTTATCCCCATACAGGCTTTTAATATGAAATCTGGAAGAACCAGAGAGTTGAAAGGAAGGAAAGAAGGAGACAACATGAGGAAGTAAGGAGTGAAGGAAGCAAGAGAGGACACAGAGGACACAAGCTGCCTGAATGAATGACAGAATGGAGGAAGTCTGGTTTTGTTTTCAGATTATTAAAATCCTAAACTAAATTAAATCCTTTTCATGATGGGAATCATTTCAGACAGAGCCAGGAACGTTCCTGGAAACCATCTGGATCCTGCAGGTCCAAAACACACACACGCACACACACACACACCTGATATAAATAGCCCTGCAGACAGAGCTGCAGCTGTTCCTGCGTTTCACCTGAACCTCCAGCAGGAGGCGACCTGACCGAAGCAGCGAAGATTAACCAGTAACATCTAAAGCTGAAGTCTGATTGGCTCATTGCTTCTCTCCAGGTGAGAGCTGAGCTCTGATTGGACGAAGTGTTTCAGGTACTTACAAGCTGCCTCTTCTGGGAAGACTCAGCTCCTTCTGAAACAGAGGAAATAGAGAAGCAGTTAGTTTCTGGATTCAAACCATCAACCAGGGCGTTTCATACAGTGGTGCTCAAAGGGCGGCTCAACTGGGGTCATAAAGTTTCTTAGAAATAGGATTTTTTTTAGACTAAAAAATAACTTAATAAAAAATTAAGATGAAAAAGATATTATGGAGCTAATTTGGAGGCTTGTAAATTATTAAAGACAATTTGAAACAAAAAAAGTGATTTTTCCATCAGTTTACTACAAAAAATACTGAAGGCTTAGTTATGAAGAAAATTAGATTAATATTTGTTTAAAAACATTAAAACATGAGCAAAAGTTATTTGGTCATTTATGGTTTAACAGTGCAGGAGTTTAACCAGCAGATGTCGCTGCAGCACATCAGATCCAGCCTGCAGTAACACAACAGAAAATACTGAAAAATCAGCTAATTTTACTAAATATGATTTATTTTAAGAGTTAATAAAGTTCCTAACAGTGAGCAGAAACACACACACACACACACACACACACACACACACAGTGAGTGCTTCAGGCTGAGCAGAGCCTGATAAATGGCTCATTTCTCTTCATCTGTTTCAGAGACGATAATGGAGAAAATGTAGTCAGAGAGAAAATATACTGCTGAAAAACTGAAAATACTTCAGCTGAAAGTTGCTAAACATTAAAAATCGTCTTTTACAAAATTACATTTTTATTTGAACATCATAAGAGCCAGAATACGTGGCGACGGGGCGTCAGGTTGATGTGCAGCTGAATCATCGCATACAGGACAGACAGCCGGACTCTTCTGTCCCTGAACATCTGGAATATGGAGGAGGAGGAGGAAGACGAGGAAGAGGAGGAAGAGGAGGAAGGCTCCAAGTACTTTCTGCTCTTAACATCCATCAGAGATAGAAACTGATCCTCATCAGACACTTTATTGCATTAAGCTGCAGGTTCTGGTTTCTGCAGCTGCTGTCTGAGTGCTGAGGGAGATTATCTCCACCTCCATCATCATCATCATCATCACCCCCAGGCAGTGCAGCCTCTGGTCAGACTCAGCCAGGCTGTTTCAGGCCTCCAGCTGAGATGAACTGATCCTCAGTGACGTGTAGCAGAGCAGGATCTGGTAACACGCTTCATGTTTAATGGCTGCTGGAGACGCAGTGGGAGGGTTAATGTCATTACGGAGACGGAGTGCTGCATCAGCAGCTTAATCAGGATGGACTCTCCAGATAAACTCCATGTAGAACCGCTGCAGGTGATGCCCCGCCCCTGGCTTCCTGCTGCAGGGCAAAAAGCTGCTGGCTAACCAGGGCTAGGATCCCTTTTAGCCGTCATCAATATAATGAGCTAAATCTCAAATATACGTCTGATATATAAAAGAAAAATGGACGCGGCGCTTTCCTACAAACTATCTTGACAACCAAAAAAGATCAGAAAAAAGTTTTAATTAAGAAAATTAGCAAAGGAGAGGGAACTAGCTCAGTTATGCTGGCTTGACTTTGACAACATTAATAATTAGATTAGCTGTGCAATTCTGTGTTTTGGTTCAATAAAAAAAAAAAAAAAGCGACCAAGACTCCAACTGACAGATCAGTAGATTTAAATTAGCGAAGCAACCACCGCTGGTAGATTAGCTAATAGCAGCAGTAGCTAATCTAACACAGAGAGTTGGAGTAAAGCAAACCGGAGTCGGGGTAAAGCGGATCGGAGTCGGGTTGAAGCGGACCGGAGTCGGGTTGAAGCGGACCGGAGTCGGGTTGAAGCGGACCGGAGTCGGGTTGAAGCGGACCGGAGTCGGGGTAAAGCGGACCGGAGTCGGGGTAAAGCGGACCGGAGTCGGGTTGAAGCGGACCGGAGTCGGGTTGAAGCGGACCGGAGTCGGGTTGAAGCGGACCGGAGTCGGGGTAAAGCGGACCGGAGTCGGGGTAAAGCGGACCGGAGTCGGGGTAAAGCGGACCGGAGTCGGGTTGAAGCGGACCAGAGTCGGGTTGAAGAGGACTGGAGTCGGGTTGAAGAGGACCGGAGTCGGGTTGAAGAGGACCGGAGTCGGGTTGAAGCGGACCGGAGTCGGGGTAAAGCGGACCGGAGTCGGGGTAAAGCGGACCGGAGTCGGGTTGAAGCGGACCAGAGTCGGGTTGAAGAGGACTGGAGTCGGGTTGAAGAGGACCGGAGTCGGGGTAAACGGACCGGAGTCGGGTTGAAGCGGACCGGAGTCGGGGTAAAGCGGACCGGAGTCGGGTTGAAGAGGACCGGAGTTGGGGTAAAGCGGACCGGAGTCGGGTTGAAGCGGACCAGAGTCGGGTTGAAGAGGACCGGAGTCGGGGTAAAGCGGACCGGAGTCGGGTTGAAGAGGACCGGAGTTGGGGTAAAGCGGACCGGAGTCGGGTTGAAGCGAACCAGAGTCGGGGTAAACGGACCGGAGTCGGGGTAAAGCGGACCGGAGTCGGGTTGAAGAGGACCGGAGTCGGGGTAAAGCGGACCGGAGTCGGGTTGAAGCGGACCAGAGTCGGGGTAAACGGACCGGAGTCGGGTTGAAGCGGACCGGAGTCGGGGTAAAGCGGACCGGAGTCGGGGTAAAGCGGACCGGAGTCGGGTTGAAGCGGACCGGAGTCGGGTTGAAGCGGACCGGAGTCGGGTTGAAGAGGACCGGAGTCGGGTTGAAGCGGACCGGAGTCGGGGTAAAGCGGACCGGAGTCGGGGTAAAGCGGACCGGAGTCGGGTTGAAGCGGACCAGAGTCGGGTTGAAGAGGACTGGAGTCGGGTTGAAGAGGACCGGAGTCGGGGTAAACGGACCGGAGTCGGGTTGAAGCGGACCGGAGTCGGGGTAAAGCGGACCGGAGTCGGGTTGAAGAGGACCGGAGTTGGGGTAAAGCGGACCGGAGTCGGGTTGAAGCGGACCAGAGTCGGGTTGAAGCGGACCAGAGTCGGGTTGAAGAGGACCGGAGTCGGGGTAAACGGACCGGAGTCGGGTTGAAGCGGACCGGAGTCGGGGTAAAGCGGACCGGAGTCGGGTTGAAGAGGACCGGAGTTGGGGTAAAGCGGACCGGAGTCGGGGTAAACGGACCGGAGTCGGGTTGAAGAGGACCGGAGTCGGGGTAAAGCGGACCGGAGTCGGGGTAAACGGACCGGAGTCGGGTTGAAGCGGACCGGAGTCGGGTTGAAGCGGACCGGAGTCGGGTTGAAGAGGACCGGAGTCGGGTTGAAGCGGACCGGAGTCGGGTTGAAGAGGACCGGAGTCGGGGTAAAGCGGACCGGAGTCGGGGTAAACGGACCGGAGTCGGGGTAAAGCGGACCGGAGTCGGGGTAAACGGACCGGAGTCGGGGTAAAGCGGACCGGAGTCGGGGTAAACGGACCGGAGTCGGGTTGAAGCGGACCGGAGTCGGGGTAAAGCGGACCGGAGTCGGGTTGAAGCGGACCGGAGTCGGGTTGAAGCGGACCGGAGTCGGGTTGAAGAGGACCGGAGTCGGGTTGAAGCGGACCGGAGTCGGGTTGAAGAGGACCGGAGTCGGGGTAAAGCGGACCGGAGTCGGGGTAAACGGACCGGAGTCGGGGTAAAGCGGACCGGAGTCGGGTTGAAGCGGACCGGAGTCGGGTTGAAGCGGACCGGAGTCGGGTTGAAGCGGACCGGAGTCGGGGTTGAAGCGGACCGGAGTCGGGGTAAAGCGGACCGGAGTCGGGGTAAGCGGACCGGAGTCGGGTTGAAGCGGACCGGAGTCGGGTTGAAGCGGACCGGAGTCGGGTTGAAGAGGACCAGAGTCGGGTTGAAGAGGACCGGAGTCGGGTTGAAGAGGACCGGAGTCGGGTTGAAGAGGACCGGAGTCGGGTTGAAGCGGACCGGAGTCGGGTTGAAGCGGACCGGAGTCGGGTTGAAGAGGACCGGAGTCGGGGTAAAGCGGACCGGAGTCGGGTTGAAGCGGACCGGAGTCGGGTTGAAGCGGACCGGAGTCGGGTTGAAGAGGACCGGAGTCGGGTTGAAGAGGACCGGAGTCGGGTTGAAGAGGACCGGAGTCGGGTTGAAGCAGGACCGGAGTCGGGGTAAACGGACCGGAGTCGGGGTAAAGCATTAGACTGAGGCGGATCCGTCTCTATTTTTATCCCTCCAGCTGCATTGGATCAATAATTCCTGGATGGTGAGAAACTCTGAACTTTCAGATTGAGCTTCGAGTTTCAGGAACATTTTATTGACTTAGAAAGCCAACAATCATGTCAGATTGTTAAAGACGACGGAGAAGTTGAACCTCAACCACCGATCCACCCGACTCGGCTGAGCCGTCCTTCACTTATAAAAGCTTCTCCGTCTCAACAGGTTTCCCATCAGAGCCAAACAGAGACCAGCTGACTGCAGCCTGAAATCAATCTCACAGCTTGGTGTGATCTACAAGCTCTATACAAGGCAATCTGTGATTGATTAACAGGCCTGGAACAAAGGTAATCAATACGTTTGATTAACTCTGAGGTTAAACTGAGCTGTGGATATTTTCAGACCAGACAGCCAGAAAAACAAACTGCTCTGGTTTATATTACTGATTAACTTTAAAGCTCCAGAAAAAACAACAATTTTGAGTTATATTAGGAATATATTATAATGATTTAACCTAAAAGGTTCTGAAAAATTAACTTGTTTTGTTTGTATTCGTGATTTAAGATGAAAGTTCCTAAAATCTAATAATTTGGTTTTATTAATTATTTAAACTAAAAGTTGCTGGAAAAAATATTTCAACTGAAAAACCAGAATATTTAAACGGCTTTTAATAAAATGTATTTTAAATCTTACAACATGATGAAACATTTTGTTTTAAAACATTCAGTATTTAAGAAAAATAAAATTATTACAGTATAAACGGACATTTAGCAGCAATAATTCAGGAAACGGACCTTAAGAACGACTTGTGTGTCTTTGTTGAAACTGAATGTCCGTCTGTGTGTGTGTGTGTGTGTGTGTGTGTGTCGGGGGGTTCTCCACCCGGGGGCCTGATCATAATAACCCCCTTTAGTCGAGCTACAAACGAGCAATTAGCAGACGGCTGGCGTGGAGCGATCAGCGCTGCGGCGGGAATCCATTATGAACTCCGTGAATATTGATGAGGAAACGGCGACAACAAAGCGGCTCAAACAAAGGCCGCCATCGACAGCGCAGCCTCCAGAGACACGCTGATGGAGAGAAACACGAGAAGAGACGAACGCAGCAGATTTACAGAGACTCAAAGGCAAAAAGAAAGTACAGCCTCATAACTCCAGGGATTTCCTCTTCTCCAGGCCTGTGCCAATCAATCAATCAATCAATCAATCAATCAATCAATCAATCAATCACATAATAAAGTAAAACCAGCTCAATAATTTCCATTTGGATGATTTATCGTTTCAAACTGGATGTTAAACCTGAGATGGTTTTTTCATGATGGATTACAGAGATTTTATAATTAATTTTATTAATTGATATTATTTAAATATCTTCCAGTTCCAGTGATAAATGTTTACTAGAATTTAAAGTTTATTCATCTTTCAGAATGTCGTCTTGCTTTATTATTATCACCATCATATTAGCCAAAATGGTTTCGTAACAACAATATTATCGTTTATTGTGATAACGTCTGGGACGATTTATCATCCAGGAATATTTCCTATGATGGACCAAAACCCCAACCCTCATTAGAACAACAAAATACCAGCATCAAACCAAGGTCAAAGGTTATCTCCAAATGACTAGTTGGTTTGCTTAACAAATTAATAAACTAGAAAGTATGAATATGAGAATCAATAATCAATATTTAAACCTTAAACGGTCTCAAAATGACAATTCAGGGTTTGATTCAAATTACTCAAAGCAAGAAAATCAATAAAATTACTAAGAAAACTTAAAAAAACACTTAATTCAGGGAAACAGCAAAAACAACACTAAGCGGGCGCTAACGCTACAGCGCTAACGCTACAGCGCTAACGCTACAGCGCTAACGCTACAGCGCTAACGCTACAGCGCTAACGCTACAGCTAAATAATTTGAACTCTCAGGGCAAATCAAATGATTTTTGCCTTAAAGAAACTCCAACGTTCAAGCATCAATTTCACTTTGAAACAATAATTTATATGTTCTAAAACACTCTAGATGTGATATTTGGCTTTATTTTGCTCCTGGATCTTTCTCGTTTGAAACAGTTATTGAGGAATGTGAGGAGAGGAAACAGAACTGCTGCATAAACAGCCACTTCAAAATAAAAGCATGAATAAAAACGGATAACTTCTTTAAGAATTCTTACGTTTACGACCAAATCTTCAACACAGATGTCCAACTTTACTCAACTGAAAGTTTATGAAACAGTCGAGAAAATTTATGCTTCAGAATTTATCTGGAAAAATTACTTTCGGGAAAGCTAAGCTAAAGTTTTCACTAGCAAAAAGTACCAAACCACAAATCTAAAAATTAGGTCTGCTAATTGCAGACCTATTAGTGCCCACCACTAATATCCATAATCAATAACGATCACTTAATAACAGAACATTTCCTGCTGCTTGTAAGAACAATTTATGGGACGCTAGCAGCACTAAACATTTTCCCAGTTAGCTAATGGGCTAAAGAAATAATTAGCTCAGCTGTTAGCGCATATCCTTCTCTGGTTCAAATCGATGACCCATAATCCTTTGCTGCATCACAGGACCAACCCCTTCCCTCCAGAAACACAAACAACCATATGGAAATCAATAGGCTGTTAATAATAATAATAAAATAATAATCATCTCTATGCAGCAGCTGCAGGTTGATCTAACGCTGATCTGCAGATCCATCCTCAGGATTTTCTTGTATCTTCCTTTGAATAAATCAAAGTTTTCCAAAAGAGACGTAATTAAGCGCCGTTACATAAGAAACCTTCAGGAATAAAGAGCTGCCTGTGTGATAATCCATCTTAAGATAAATCTAATTAAACTCCAGTTTAGGTCAGTTTGCTGAAACCGGAACGCTTTCACAACGTTCCTGCAGCAAATCCTGCAGAACTTTCTGTTCCAACCAACCAGACAGCCAAACAAAGCCCTGCTAAAGCTAGCAGAGAGCCGCCATGGCGGATGACCTCAGCATCCGCTGATGTGTCCTAATGAACGGCTCAGAGCTGCTGGTTAACGACCCGGACCCCAGTTATGGCTCCACTGGGAGCACTGGGAGGCTGTCCTGGTTAGATGGTTCTGTCCCACAGAAACACACTCTGTAATTGAGCAGGGTTGTATTAACACGGCCGATCCCCACCGCAGGCTGAGGGAGGAGTGTTTGTGTGTCTTCAGGAGAAAACATCCGTTTGTGTCCAGCTTTTAATCTTCAGCAGAGCAGATGAAACGCCTGCAGCTCTGATGGCAGCCAGGCCTCTGAGAACAGGCCGTGCTGCAGAGACTGGCTTCGTTTCCAATCATTAAAGAGCCGGACTGAAGTGGGGCTCTTAGCCGGGACGAAGCCGTGGGAGGGACGAGCGGCCGTGACCCGCCAACATAAAAGCCTCCAGGTGGAATACTCCAGAGATGAGAAAAGCGTGGAGGCAGAGCTGCTTAATCACCTCGAAATAAGCAGCTTTGCTTTAATCTTTGAGGTGAGGAAACACTCGTTCTGTGTGGGTTATGTCATAATTAAGCAGCTGAATATTTGATGCTTCATGTGGAATTAATTAGTTAGAAGAAATGAGTTTTCTTTTTGTTTCACTTCCAATGAAAGAATGTTCGCTGTAACTAGCTCAAATGCTATTAGTTTTAGAGCAGCACAAAGCTTAAAATTAGCAACAAAGATGAAGTTCACTATTGTAAACAATTAAATATGCTAAAGTTAGCATGCTAGCTGAACACAGAATATGGTAACATTCTCCAATGTTATGTTAGTGCTAATGCTTAGCTGAAGCTCATTTCCTGCATTTATCATCATAGTTAATATTTTCTGTTTAATACTAACATGCTAATTAGGGACTGGACATTAGCTAATAGTCGCATAGGCAAAAGTTAGCAAAGCAGCTCATTTTAGGCTATTAGCCACTTATTGTATAATAAAATGTTATTAGCTGCATTTAAGCTAATAGTTTATTAGCTAACGGTAGCATAAATTTAGCATCATAGATAATGTTCGCTATTCCCTATCAACAAGATAGCCTCTTTTCATAGATGATAGTTTTAAATGTTAGCTAACAACAACTAGCAACCATATTTCCTAATTTCATTATTACAGATGATGTTGGATGCTAAGCTGATGTTTGAATTAATATATAATATTGTACATAGTGTTAGCTACTGTTAGCTAGCATGACATTGGAAGCCTCTTTTGGTAATACCAACATATTACCAAAAGAGGTAATATGTTTATTTAGCATATTTAGTTTATTACTAAACTAAATATGCTAGCTTAATAGCCAACTGTTAATAACATGCTAATGCTAACATGTTTGCTAACAGTCCTGCTGTTCGCTTTGAATGATGAGCTTCAACAATAACGCTGAAGAACCTTGAATAATATGAGTTTTATCAACATTTATGCTGCAGTGAGCAGAAATCTGGACAAGTTTCCCAAACCTTCATGAATCCTGGAGCGTTAAAGTCCAAACCACTTGAGGAGGACATGAGAGCATTTGGCTGCCTGGAGGGAAAATACATGCATATAATAAAACTGAAGGCTGGACCATGACATTAGCTGCTCAACATTTTACTGTTTCCTGGAACAGAGGTAATTAAATTCAAATGACCAGCCTAAAAATTGGATTTCTTTTCTCTGAAAGGAAAAATAAAGCGCAGCATTCATTCTGAAGCAGAGGCATTGAAACGTTTTGCCACGTGGGCCGAAAGGACAAAACTATAAACCACACATGCAATAACTGCATCAACATTTTGAGGATAAGAGATCTGGAAACTGTTCCAGGTCCAAAACATTAAAAAGGCAATAAATTAGCAGATTTGGGTATGTGGGGTCCTGTGTTCAGTATGACATAAAAAACAGAGGAATCCTCTGACTTGTTTTTATGTTAAGCACATCTGAAAGCATCCAATCATGTCTGCAGGTGGAATCCTGAATAATTCAGGATTACAAACAGATGCAGAGGATTAAATCTGCCCACTTTGCTTTTAAATATGAATCAAACTGATTTGGTTCCCCTGCAGCTGCAACACCGTCCTGGAAGTCTCCACATGCAGCTGCAGACACACACACACACACACACACTCAGAGGGGACAACACGCCAATGAGATGCAGACACCAAGGCAAGGAGCCGCCATCCAACATGGCTGACATCTGGCCTCAGCCAGCCTGGAGGGGAACCGCCGGCGAGGCAACAACAGGAAGCTAACCTGAGTTTAAACATCAGGATGAGTGTGTGTGGTGTGTGAGATGATCATCAATAACTCTGGTATATCCTGCCTTCATGTTGTTTACATCTGACTCCTGTCTGATGATCACAGTAATAAAAATGAACTAATTAATCAGTTTAAGACCAAAAACTGATTGTGACAGTTAATTAGAAGAATGAACGACTGTTAGCTTCACATGCTAACATTTCCAACTAGGCCACCGACAGATTTTTGTCACTTTTAACATTTTGTTGCGTGAAAACAGGGTGGAGCGCTAGCGCCCCCTACCACCAGGCTCAGCAGGTCTCCTGGGAAACTGGGACGGGGGGTTCTGGACTCGGGGGGTTCTGGACTCGGCTGTGAAGCTTCAGCAGCCTCTCTGCGGGGACAGACCCGCGTTACGCGGCGTGTTCCTGGGGAGGATGTGACCCAGATTTCAGCTGGCGGCAGGCAGGGCGTGTTCGCTGTGGAAAGCGATGAAGTCATGTTGCTGCAGCTCCTGCTGCAGCCGATTCAATTTGTTGAAACATCAGCTCCACTCAGACTCATCCACCAGCTTTGCACAACACAGAGGTTTAAACTTCACTTTTAAACGTTTAGATAAAATGTGAAGCTGGAGGAATGAAGACGTCAGAGCGGATCAGAGGTTTCTGTGAAGAGACGGTCAGGAAACATCCCAGGTCATTCTGGGGCGTAAAGTTTGTAAAGCTGGAGACAAAAATGAACAGAAATAATTCAGACTGCTAGAAAAGGGAAAACATGAGGGTTTATTTTTCAAAAGTCATATTTTCACCATGTTTTCCATTATTTTATTAACGCAGTAAATATTTAGCTAGCTCAGTCCCAGATAAACATTTAGCTACATATTTAGCTAGAAAGCAAAAATATTTCATTTTAAAACAATCTAATGACTGAGTTAGCTCTGAGCTAGCTAACTGTGGCCTTTTTAAATGAATGAATGTAAAACATGACGAAAACATGGACTCACATTTGTCCTCTTCTTATAAATAATCAGGATTATTGGTGTTAATTTGTGTAACTTTATGAGCATCGGCCTCGAAGGACGTCTGTAATTATCACCATCAGTTGGACAAACGGCTCAGATTTCCTGATTCCAGCTCCGGCTTAGATCAGCAGGGAGCAAACCTGAAGAATCCAATTAATGTTTTTCCTGTGAGACGCAGGAACCCGGCTGCCTGTTGGACCCGCGGTTCCTGCTGAAGCATCAAGCTAACGGTCTGCAGGCAGGAGACATTAACGAGTCTTTTCCTCCTTCCGGCCTCCATTTTGTTTTGACGAAGCCGTCCCAGGCAGAGCGCCACCTTTCTGCAGACGATTTTATTTAGAGAAGAATCATTAAAATGTTCACAGTTCCTCCCTGTGTTATTCATGTCGCCTGCAGAGACACTGGAGGCGAACTGGTGGAAGATTAATATCAACATTTCTGCATTAAATGCGCCACATCAGCGCGCTCCCAAAGTCCTCCACTCTTTAAGAGCTGATAATGCCAGCCTGAATAAAACAAATAAAACTTTAAACAGAGGGTGATGGTTCATGATCCTCCTGGGTCATAAATCCAGCCAATGTACCAAAGACGGACATGAAGGAAGCTAACTAGCTTCAGGGTACGTTAGCAACTAGATTTTCTGTCCGTTTTTTCTTATTCAACAAGAAAAATCTTAATCCAACATGACTCAGCTTTTATGTGCCTTTCACCGACAGATTATTTTAAACTGTTTTCCTGGATGTTAGGTCTAGTCAAAGTAATAATCAGCATCAGAAGCATCTGACAATCATGAGTAAGATCTGATCTGATTGGCTGTTGGGCTGAAAGTCTGATAAAAACAAACATCCTTTAGAAATTATTTCAGGATCAGTAGTAAACCTTAGGGAGGAATGATAAATCCTCACCATCGGTATCGGCCGATATTAGTCATTATTTAACATATTGATAAATAAAACTGGGCCAATATTAAACAGCCCATATTTATTTATCTTGTTGCCTCCCCCAAAGGTGGTGACATATATATAATATTGGTAATCGGCAAGATTAATATCGGCCCAAAAACCCTCGATTAGTTTGTAGCTTTCTGATTGGCTGATCAGTTTGTCTTGGCGTCTCCTCATACAGGAAGTATAAAGCTGCATCCTTGCTGCATAAAGCAGCATAATCTCAGATCCCTGCTGGTATTGAACTCTGTTCTCGTTTCGTGTTTTGTTTTCTCTGGTTTCTGATCAGAAATATTTCCTTCCAGAACGTCGCAGCGCTCCGATTTATCCCCACACTGGATTCTGATTTCACCCACTCGTCAGGAAAACAGGCGGCCGTTTGTTCCAGCCGGACGCCGATCTCCCACCATCATTCCAGCTGCAGGATGATCCGAACGCCAGCTGCTCTCCCTGGAAGCCAGAGTAGCTGCAAGGCATGCTGGGTAATTGCTTCACAGATTCGTTCCTCAAGCAGAGGATCCAGCACGAACGCAGGCGGGAGAAACAGGCTTCACCGAGATAAACACGAAGGAATCCACTCGGCTCCAGATGTGACAGATAAAAGCTCAACCAAAGCAGAAAACCTGCTGGACGCATCAGAACGGAAAGAACCAGAGTCTCAACTCTAACCACTTTAAAAGTTTCAATCCCTTCAGGATTTAAAGGCAAACATCTTCAAAAAAATAAACCCCAAACTGCTCTTTGTACCGACTGTCAAAATAAACGCACCGCCAAACAGACAGGAAGCACTTCCATATATGGATGATGACAAAGCATCCGGAAATGTTTGACGGTTATCAGAACATATTTGCTTTTGACAGGAAAATGACTTTTTTAATGTGCGGAAAAGATTTTTGATTCAGAGGAACTTGGACGACCAGCGGAAGCAGACGACGGGTTTCTCCTCCGAGCGTCGAGTTTACGGTCGTACCAGAAACACGTAAATAAAAAGGTTCCGACCAAAAGTGGCGAAATGTATTGAAATCTATCCAAGATAAAAATTAACTCATTAATATCCAGATCCTACTCTAAAAACGGTAGTGCAGGAACATGCTCACGTAAAACCCAGACTGATTATGCGGAGGAAAATGAGGCTTACATCACTGAACGGTTCGCTAGCATGAAGTAAGCTAACACAGCTGATAGGAGGAAGAATCTGCTACGTTACAGCTCAACACTGACAATATTTCAGTGTTTCAAATGATTCATTCTGTGATGAAGAACAGGAAAGAGAGCGTTTCAGGCTCTCCACTGGGTGCCGGTTTGCTACGTCTCCAAGCTGCAGCATTTCTCCTGATTTCCTGCTCTTGCTTTCACTGTTCAGCTACTTTCATCTGCCTGGAGCTTCGCTTCAGAAACCCATGAAGATGACCATGAGCTAAAAACCAGGAACATTTAAAAACCTGTAAAAATGACGTTTAAAACTTTCCGGTTTCTGAGTTTATCCTCAGAAACAGCAACATAAAAACCAGAAGGACAAAAGTTCCCAAAGGCCAGAGGAGGCAGGAACTCTGTTCCAGTCAGCGACACGTTATAACGTTCATATTCAGCTGAAAGTAAAAAGTGGCATCTGATAAATTATTGAAGAGTAAAAACGTTTTTGACTCAAGAGTCTCTGATGAAAATATTGATAATTTGATCATTTAAAGACCAGAATGAAAATAATTCATATGAACAAAATCCTAAACTAAAATAAAAACATTTTTCCAGTCAGTTCCTGTCGTTAATAAAACTGATGCAACTTTAACAGGATCTCTGGTTTAACTGGTGAATCCGGTTAAAACCAGTGGCGTTACTGGATCCAGTAAAGATCCTCCAGGTGTCAGTAAATGGACTCTGGCAGCCCGGTCGGTTCTGAAGAAGGTTCTGGACTCGTCTGGCTCACCTCTCTGCTCTCCTGCATGATGTTCAGCCTCAAACCAAACCAGCTGACTGACCGCCGGAGCGCCAGGCACTTCCTGTCCCGGCCCGTTTCCACGGCAACCTGCAGCCCCGGCGGGCTGGCCATGGACCGCGGCGGACCTCCGGCCGGACTGAGGCCCGGTCCCAGCAGCACCGGCGCTTTAATGCCTCCTAATCCCACAAGAACATTTAACCGTTTCCCTTTAACTGGGCCGATTCTGGGTCAGAACCAGAACTGCAGATTTCATCACAGGCTCAGAACCGGAGAGGCGGTTCTGGCCGTGTTCGCTCCGGTACCGCCGGACCTGGACGTGTTCAGAGGAAAATCAACCTGAAGGCAGATTGAAGCAACGTGAACAGGATTTAAACCCGCTGCAGCTAGGGGGCGCCGTTCTTCTTTTTTTTTTTAATTTATTAGAGGACAATGCTCATTAATGAACAATCAATACAGACCGCAAATGAGCCAGATTATAGCATAATTGCTAATTTCCATCTGTAGTCCCAACAACAAAAAAAAACATTATAAACATACAAGCACATTAACAAACAATCACTAAAAACACAATAAAACATTAATTTAATGAGAACATGTCTGCGAAGTCTTAATGAACTCTTTCAAATGTTCTTTAAAAGCACTAGAGGTAGAACAATCTCTAATCCTAACCGGCGCTCCATTCCAAAACTTTCCCCCTCTGATTGATAAAACCATTTGCCCAAATGATGTTTTCTATAAGCAATCTCCAGGTCTCCTCCGGAGGATGCCCCAGTGCCAATACCTCGTTCCACTCTTTGTTTGAAATAATTAGCTAGTACAGGTGGAGCGAGACCATGGAGGATTCTATAGATTAAACAGCAATTTTTAAAATTAATAAAATTTTTAAAATTAAGCATATTGTACTTTTCCAATATATGACACTGATGACATGTCAGAGGCTTTTGATCAAGAATTTTAATCGACTTTTTAAATAACATTTCTATCGGTTTTAATAATGTATCTCCTGTGAGTGACCATGTTGTAATACAATAATCAATATGTGAAATTATCATTGCATATAAAAACATCTTTGCTGAACTAATTGTCAGATTATCTGATTTGTTTAAAATTATTTAAATTAAATCTAATTCTGTTTGCTGTAAGTTTAATGTGTTTTTTAAATGACAACGTTGAGTCTAATGTGACCCCGAGGTACTTAAAGTCCTGCAGAAGGTCAAGTTCTATTCCCCCCAAAAACACATTGGATCGCTCCAGTTTTAAGGGTTTTTTTTTGTGAACAACATTGAAACGGTTTTCTTTTTGTTCAATAACAGAGATGACTGAAGGAGCCAATGATGTATATTTTCCAAAGCTGATGTCAGGATAGATGAAGCTTCCTGAGAACTTTTAGCAGGAGTAAAAATAACAGCATCATCAGCATACATTTGAAAATGAACAGTTGAATATACATTCGGCAAATCATTTATATACATGGAAAACAATACTGGTCCTACAATCGAACCCTGAGGGACCCCTGTTGAACATTCAAGATGTGTCGAAATTGAGCCCCCACAGTCACAGACTGTCTTCTATTTGACAAATAAGACTGGAACCAAAGTAATGCGTCCTCTGCAAAATTAAAATAAGTTAGTTTAGAGAGAAGGACCCGGTGGTTTACTGTATCAAATGCTTTCTTTAGATCTAAAAAAAAACTGCACCTACACAGGTAGTTTTATCAAGCATAGATTTCACTGTTTCTATAAAGACACAATTTGCCGTCTCAGTAGAATGGTGCTTGCAAAGCCCAAACTGCACAGGATGCAAGAGGGAATGATAATCAAGATGTTTGTTCAGTAACTTAGAAATTCTGAAACGCTTTAACCTAAACTGGACCAGTGCTGGTTACTAACGGCTGATGCTGATGTCAGCAAGCCGCCTCCATGAAGACTCCGGGTCGAATCGGGTCGCCAACAGAACGCCTTTTGTTCGGGCCGCGCGGCGCTGACGGAGCTCTGAATGGACAAGCTAATCCTGTTTCTCACGCTGCAGCAGAACCAGTCTGGGCGTCTGGGTCTGGCTGACTGGGAACCACAGGAACCAGTTAAAACCCAAACAAGAGGAACTGGGACGGCTTTAGAAATTCAACCAGAACACAAATTCTTAGGAAGTTCTGATGAAAACTCAGAGACAGATTCTGTTGTCAAGAGGCGGGGCTTCACGATCAAGAGGCGGGGCTTCACGATCAAGAGGCGGGGCTTCGCCATCAAGAGGCGGGGCTTCACGATCAAGAGGCGGGGCTTCGCCATCAAGAGGCGGGGCTTTGCCATCAGGAGGCGGGGCTTCACCATCAGGGGGTGGGGCTTCGCCATCAGGAGGCGGGGCTTCGCCATCAGGAGGCAGGGCTTCGCCATCAAGAGGCGGGGCTTTGCCATCAGGAGGCGGGGCTTCACTATCAAGAGGCGGGGCTTTGCCATCAGGAGGCGGGGCTTCGCCATCAGGGGGTGGGGCTTTGCCATCAGGAGGCGGGGCTTCGCCATCAGGAGGTGGGGCTTCGCCATCAGGAGGCGGGGCTTCGCCATCAGGGGAGGTATAATCCGATGTGGATCATTCTTCACATGTTTCAGATTCTCTGATCAACTCACTAGCTTTGCTTCCATTAACATTTTTTATGCATATTGTAAGAAATTAAATTAGAAACTGTTGATGAAAAAACGTCCTCAATTTTGCACAAAAGTTTTCCCGGCTAGCTTGACGTGGGTTCTGGTTTCCAAAAAAAGATTGACAAGCTAACAGGAAAATGAAAACGTCTGCTGAATAAGTTTTAGCTAAAGCCTCAATCCACTGGTGGGCCAGAGCCTGACCAGAGGAACCAAACACTGAACTGTTCCTGCTACTGAGTGCTATGCTCCATGCTAACTAGCTGCTTCCTGATAGAGACCTCTGCTTCCTGATAGAGACCTCTGTTTCCTGATAGAGACCTCTGCTTCCTGCTAGCGACCTCTGCTTCCTGCTAGCGACCTCTACTTCCTGATAGAGACCTCTGCTTCCTGATAGAGACCTCTGCTTCCTGCTAGCGACCTCTGCTTTCTGATAGAGACCTCTGCTTCCTGATAGCGACCTCTACTTCCTGCTAGCGACTTCTGCTTCCTGCTAGCAACCTCTGCTTCCTGCTAGCGATCTCTACTTCCTGATAGAGACCTCTGCTTCCTGCTAGCGATCTCTACTTCCTGATAGAGACCTCTGCTTCCTGCTAGCGATCTCTACTTCCTGATAGAGACCTCTGCTTCCTGCTAGCGATCTCTACTTCCTGATAGAGACCTCTGCTTCCTGCTAGCGACCTCTGCTTCCTGCTACCGACCTCTGCTTCCTGCTAGCGACCGCTGCTTCCTGATAGAGACCTTTGCTTCCTGATAGAGACCTCTACTTTCTGCTAGCGACTTCTGCTTCCTGCTAGCAACCTCTGCTTCCTGCTAGCGACCTCTACTTCCTGATAGAGACCTCTACTTCCTGATAGAGACCTCTACTTCCTGATAGAGACCTCTGCTTCCTGATAGAGACCTCTGCTTCCTGATAGAGACCTCTGCTTCCTGATAGAGACCTCTGCTTCCTGCTAGCGACCTCTGCTTCCTGATAGAGACCTCTGCTTCCTGATAGCGACCTCTACTTCCTGCTAGCGACTTCTGCTTCCTGCTAGCAACCTCTGCTTCCTGCTAGCGATCTCTACTTCCTGATAGAGACCTCTGCTTCCTGCTAGCGACTTCTGCTTCCTGCTAGCGATCTCTGCTTCCTGCTAGCGACCTCTGCTTCCTGCTACCGACCTCTGCTTCCTGCTAGCGACCGCTGCTTCCTGCTAGCGATCTCTGCTTCCTGCTAGCGACCTCTGCTTTCTGCTAGCGACCTCTGCTTCCTGCTAGCAACTTCTGCTTCCTGCTAGCGACCTCTACTTCCTGATAGAGACCTCTACTTCCTGCTAGCGACCTCTGCTTCCTGCTAGCGACCTCTGCTTCCTGATAGAGACCTCTGCTTCCTGCTAGCGACCTCTGCTTCCTGCTAGAGACCGCTGCTTCCTGATAGAGACCTTTGCTTCCTGATAGAGACCTCTATTTCTTGCTAGCGACCTCTGCTTCCTGCTAGCAACTTCTGCTTCCTGCTAGCGACCTCTGCTTCCTGCTAGCGACCTCTACTTCCTGATAGAGACCTCTACTTCCTGCTAGCGATCTCTGCTTCCTGCTAGCGATCTCTGATTCCTGCTACCGACCTCTGCTTCCTGCTAGCGACCGCTGCTTCCTGATAGAGACCTTTGCTTCCTGATAGAGACCTCTACTTTCTGCTAGCGACTTCTGCTTCCTGCTAGCAACCTCTGCTTCCTGCTAGCGACCTCTACTTCCTGATAGAGACCTCTACTTCCTGATAGAGACCTCTACTTTCTGCTAGCGACTTCTGCTTCCTGCTAGCGATCTCTGCTTCCTGCTAGCGACCTCTGCTTTCTGCTAGCGACCTCTGCTTCCTGCTAGCAACTTCTGCTTCCTGCTAGCGACCTCTGCTTCCTGCTAGTGACCTCTACTTCCTGATAGAGACCTCTACTTCCTGCTAGCGACCTCTGCTTCCTGCTAGCGACCTCTGCTTCCTGAGAGACCTCTGCTTCCTGCTAGCGATCTCTGCTTCCTGCTAGCGACCTCTACTTCCTGATAGAGACCTCTACTTCCTGATAGAGACCTCTGCTTCCTGCTAGCGACCTCTGCTTTCTGATAGAGACCTCTGCTTCCTGATAGCGACCTCTACTTCCTGATAGAGACCTCTACTTCCTGCTAGCGATCTCTGCTTCCTGCTAGCGATCTCTGCTTCCTGCTAGCGATCTCTGCTTCCTGCTACCGACCTCTGCTTCCTGCTAGCGACCGCTGCTTCCTGATAGAGACCTTTGCTTCCTGATAGAGACCTCTACTTTCTGCTAGCGACTTCTGCTTCCTGCTAGCAACCTCTGCTTCCTGCTAGCGACCTCTACTTCCTGATAGAGACCTCTACTTCCTGATAGAGACCTCTACTTTCTGCTAGCGACTTCTGCTTCCTGCTAGCGATCTCTGCTTCCTGCTAGCGACCTCTGCTTTCTGCTAGCGACCTCTGCTTTCTGCTAGCGACTTCTGCTTCCTGCTAGCAACCTCTGCTTCCTGATAGCGACCTCTACTTCCTGCTAGCGACTTCTGCTTCCTGCTAGCAACCTCTGCTTCCTGCTAGCGATCTCTACTTCCTGATAGAGACCTCTGCTTCCTGCTAGCGACTTCTGCTTCCTGCTAGCGATCTCTGCTTCCTGCTAGCGACCTCTGCTTCCTGCTACCGACCTCTGCTTCCTGCTAGCGACCGCTGCTTCCTGATAGAGACCTTTGCTTCCTGATAGAAACCTCTACTTTCTGCTAGCGACTTCTGCTTCCTGCTAGCAACCTCTGCTTCCTGCTAGCGACCTCTACTTCCTGATAGAGACCTCTACTTCCTGATAGAGACCTCTACTTTCTGCTAGCGACTTCTGCTTCCTGCTAGCGATCTCTGCTTCCTGCTAGCGACCTCTGCTTTCTGCTAGCGACCTCTGCTTCCTGCTAGCAACTTCTGCTTCCTGCTAGCGACCTCTACTTCCTGATAGAGACCTCTACTTCCTGCTAGCGACCTCTGCTTCCTGCTAGCGACCTCTGCTTCCTGATAGAGACCTCTGCTTCCTGCTAGCGACCTCTGCTTCCTGCTAGAGACCGCTGCTTCCTGATAGAGACCTTTGCTTCCTGATAGAGACCTCTATTTCTTGCTAGCGACCTCTGCTTCCTGCTAGCAACTTCTGCTTCCTGCTAGCGACCTCTGCTTCCTGCTAGCGACCTCTACTTCCTGATAGAGACCTCTACTTCCTGCTAGCGATCTCTGCTTCCTGCTAGCGATCTCTGCTTCCTGCTACCGACCTCTGCTTCCTGCTAGCGACCGCTGCTTCCTGATAGAGACCTTTGCTTCCTGATAGAGACCTCTACTTTCTGCTAGCGACTTCTGCTTCCTGCTAGCAACCTCTGCTTCCTGCTAGCGACCTCTACTTCCTGATAGAGACCTCTACTTCCTGATAGAGACCTCTACTTTCTGCTAGCGACTTCTGCTTCCTGCTAGCGATCTCTGCTTCCTGCTAGCGACCTCTGCTTTCTGCTAGCGACCTCTGCTTCCTGCTAGCAACTTCTGCTTCCTGCTAGCGACCTCTGCTTCCTGCTAGTGACCTCTACTTCCTGATAGAGACCTCTACTTCCTGCTAGCGACCTCTGCTTCCTGCTAGCGACCTCTGCTTCCTGAGAGACCTCTGCTTCCTGCTAGCGATCTCTGCTTCCTGCTAGCGACCTCTGCTTCCTGCTAGAGACCGCTGCTTCCTGATAGAGACCTTTGCTTCCTGATAGAGACCTCTATTTCTTGCTAGCGACCTCTGCTTCCTGCTAGCAACTTCTGCTTCCTGCTAGCGACCTCTGCTTCCTGCTAGCGACCTCTACTTCCTGCTAGCGACCTCTGCTTCCTGCTAGCGACCTCTGCTTCCTGCTAGCGACCTCTGCTTCCTGCTAGAGACCTCTGCTTCCTGCTAGCGACCTCTGCTTCCTGCTAGCGACCTCTGCTTCCTGCTAGCGACCTCTGCTTTCTGTAGACCCGAACATCTGATGACATCATGCTCTGCGTAGTCCGGCCGATGGAATCGCTTAATTCAGATTTTCTTTTTTTTGTGACGTTTTAAAACTTTGTTCAAATTCAAAACATTCAGATGAAACAGCTGCTGCAGTGAATCAGACGAACAAAGCCTGATTTTTAGGGGTAATCGGTCAGATTGACTGATTGGCTGGAAGTGAACCTCCACTTCCTATGTTTTTCTGAGGGGCTGTGACCTCTGACCTCAGGAGGCTCATGAATCCCAACCTGTTCTGATGTCAACAGCAGCTGGACGTTCCTGCTGCGATCCAAACTGCTGTCCTGACTGGGTCTTTCCTTCCACTCCAGAACTAAATGTTCTGTCTCATTGCTCCATCAGCGCCGCAGACGCTCCTGGACCGGACGCCTCACTTCCTGTCCAGCTGGTTCCAGATGTTGCTGCGGCAACGTGGGCGACCAGCAGCAGCCGGGGCTCCAGAGGAGACGTTCCCTCCAGAACCTCTCAGCTGTCGGCCCGTTCCTGGGTCGGTGGACCGGGCCGACCCGAGATTTAAACAAGATTCACTTTTAAAAATCCAGAGAAAAACTAGGAGCAGAAATAAAACCAGCAGGATGATCCATTAGAACCTCGGTACCAGAACCAACGGGAACAGACAGAATCCTTACTTTGACTAAACTTTTAAGAATCATTTAATTATTAATGATAAATTTACATGAGATCAATAATTATGATTATTGATATTTTTTGAGCAATGCAGCGGCCATCTTTACCCTCTAAAACGGAGCCATGCGGCAGCCATCTTTACCGTCTGAAGCGGAGCGATGGCAAACAAAATGGATGAACTTCAAGCCAAAAAGAATCAGACCAGTTTTACATCATTCTGCAGTCAGAGGTTTCTTCAGATTGGTTGTAAGACTGACTGCTACTGGAGATCATCATCGACATTTAATTCCTCTCTGGGATAAATAGAGAATTTTAAAACTGAACTTTAAAGCTCAACTTTGTGTGAAAGTGAAATATTGGTTCAGTGCACAGAATCTCTGGTCAGGGACATCAGCTGTTTCAGCTTCCTGCTCTGGTCACATGACCAAACAGACGCCATGACGACGCTCCCAGAACACAAACAGCAACAACAAGCAAGTAAACATCAGCTGTTAGCATCAGACCGGTACCGATGTTGACGCAGAGCATCTCTGGTTCTGGTTTTAGTGAAGAGAACATTTCCTGTCCTGAAGAAAGATGAGCTGTTCAGGTGAAAAATGAATCTTAAATATAATCAATATTTGATTAGAAGCTGCTGATAAAACTAAAAAACGACTTAAAGTAAAAAATATGAAGGAAAATATGAAGCATTTAATCTGAAATCCTACAATGAATCCCAAAAATAATCCAGGTCATCTCCAGCTGCCTGGTGTCCTGTTTGGAGCCCCCGCCCCGCGTGTTTAGAAACACTGGATCTGCAGGAGGGGCGACTCAACAATAGAAACTCAGAAATGAATAATAATCAGAAACACCTGAATATCCTGGTCATCTTCCTCCTGCTGGTCAACCACATTCACACACACGTCTGCTCCGCATTTGACCTTTGACCCCTGCAGAGACCCCTACCTGGAGCCCTCTGCGCCGCAGGATGCTGGAGTCGTCCATGATCCGTCTTCCAGCCGACTTCAGGCGCTTCCTATGGAAACCGCCTGGGAGGAGTTACATAAGAGCCCATCTGCTGGATCCGGCCCGGTTCTGATCCGGCCCGGTTCTGATCCGGCCCGGTTCTGATTCAGATCTGGAGTTTTCTCCTCGTCTCGTCTTCTGATCCCTCTCCTGCTTCTCTTCCTGTTATTCCGGCTCGTTGTGATGAGCAGACATGCGGATCATTCCTGTGTTTCCGTCCGGAACCGGGACTCCATTCATCGGACCGGACCTGACCGGACCCGCCCTCAGCCTTACTGCAGCGCTCCGGACCAGACACCTGAGGGATCCGGGATGAAAACAGGAAAAGTTGCGGCCGGGTGTTTGCTAGCGGCCGGCTATGGCGGCCGTTTCCATGCCAACGGGCCGGGCCAGCGCTCCGGGTTCTGGTGCCGCTCCAGCAGAGTGTTCTGTGGTGGCGTTCTTCCCTCGCCTGCCGTCGCTCCGGTGCGCTCTGGCTCCGCCCCCTTCCTTTCATCACACACTGCCTCGCTCTCTCTGCTGCAGCGGCCAATCAGGAGCCAGCAGGAGACGGACAGACGCTCGCAATGAATGGGAGAAGAAGAAGAGCGCTCCTCCCCCACAGAGAGAGAGGGAGGGAGAGCGGTGTGTGTGTGTGTGTGTGTGGGGCTCATGCTTTATGTCAAACAGATGAATTATTAATGATGGCAGCAGAGATTAAAGGCTGCAGAGGTTGAGCAGCGCCATGAGACCGGCTGCTGAACATCGGGTTTCATCCGGATCGGAACCAAATGGGAAGTTTTACCTCCAAACTCCTGGGAAGATTTAATCTCTGGTTTTACTGGAAAACCACAAATAAATCCTTTTACAATTTATGCTGGAAATGTAGTGATTTAAATGACATTTTATGCAGTTATGGGTGAATTTATGGTAAAAAAAAACAAACTTTCATTTTGTGGTTTCTTGTTGCCACAGAAAGGTTCTGCAGAACGTCCCACCGGGATGAACTCTGGATGTTTCACAGAACAAAACCTGACAGTCTGCCAGGAAAACCTTTTCCACGATGGCCGACAGGTGCAAAGTCAAAGTAAACGGCGAAATGAGCTGCAAACACGAATGATGAAAACTACAAAAACCAAACAAGTGCAACAGAAAAATGCTGCAATCAGCAAAACAGCAAAAGGGAGAAATGAAGCAGCAAGTATCCAACTCCAGACCAGCAGGGGGCGTCACCAGGTCAGAACCCGACGCTTAAAAAGCCTTTTCAAACAGCAGCAGCTGCTCCAGACTCCTCCTCTCCGCTCAAGCCGGTTCTGTTCATGGCCCGGTCCGAGGGAAACGGACCCGGCGGCGCCCCTCCCGGCTCCGCTCAGAACCTCGGTGTTAATGAGGGCAAAGGTCACCGGGGTCAGAGACAGGAATGTTCACATGGTCAGAGGAAGAGCGACTGAAGCAGCTTGAAATTCAGAACCGAACTGAGCAGATCGGACCGGCAGAACCGACCAACTGTGGCAATAATCAATAAATCAATCAGTTGATTAATTAACATGAGTTCAGTCATTTCCATCTGCATCATTTATTGTTTTCTTCCTACAAACACCTGGAGGATGAGAGTCTGTAGTCGGTGTTTTGGTCAGAATCCTTCCTTCCTTCCTTCCTTCCTTCCTTCCTTCCTTCCTCATTTATTTTTTAATGTTTATTAGGATGTAAAGTTTACTGATACTTTACATCAGTGTTATAATCCAGTTACCACCATATTACTGGAAAATGATTTCAAAACAACAATATTATCGTTTATTGCAATAATTTCTGGACGATTTATCGTCTGAACGTTTGTTATCGCGACAGGCTAACGCCACATCTGGACCAAGTCAACATGTTTCACCTCATTCAAATGTTTCTGCTCAGAAATACGACAGGAAATCAGAAAATCCTGTTTCTTCTGCCTCACACAGCGGTCCGTGTGTTTCCAGCAGTCGGGTCTGTTTGGACCCGTTTGGACCCGTCAGGCCCAGACTCCTGGCCTCCAGCATGAAGCGGACCGCGACTTGGAGAGGAGGAACATGAGTCTGAGCACTTGGACGCGCTCCCGGCTGTTTTATTTTATCATGATGCTGAATCAGTTTCACTCTGACGTTCCGACCTTCCAGTTGAACAGGAAACAAGAAACCTGGCAGATTTTATCCACCACAGATAATCCAGATTATTCTGAGTTCAGCTCAAACAGAATCAGAGTCTGACGAACCTGAAGCTGAATGTGACCCGTCTGGTTCTGAGGTCCAGATCCAGCTGCCTGAGGCAGAACCAGACGGTGCGTTCAGGAACGACTCGTAAACCAGACGGAGGCATTTAAAGGAGAAGCGTCACGTTAAAGATGGACAAGCTGCATGGAGTCTGTAAAGTTACAAACCTAAAAACTAACACCAACCATTTATAAAACCCATAATTAGCAAACTAAATAGTTAGTAAGAAGCAAAATGTTCAGCTTCCAACTAAACACCTAGATAAACATTTTAGCTCTGAACTACATATTTGGCTAGCAAGCTAAATATTTAGCTTTAAACTAAATTTAGCTCATCTGGAAGCTAAATATGTTGTGAGCAAATGAAATAATTAGCTTGGAGGTTAAATATTTGGCATTAAATGTTTCATTTTCAAGATATTTAGTTATAAATAAAATGTTTTGTTTGAAGCTAAATACTTACCTAACATAGCTAACTACATTCAGATGTAGTTAGAGGCTATTTAGCTTTAGCTAATTATTTAGCTTGCTGAGTAAATACTAAATATGAATCTGACATTTATAAATGAAAGACTAACATGGTGAAAATCTGACTGCAGAGAGAGACTGGACCGGTCCGACTGAAGTGGCGGGTGGTTCTGCTGCCATTTGGGCCCAGTCTGACGCTGAGCTCTATGCTCCATCCACCTCCAGCAGAAGAACCAGACTTTTAAATATCCACCGCACTAAGAGGAAGCTTCCTGCCTCACTGAACCATTCCTGGAGAAATCCAAACTGGACCTCTGCAGAACCCAGCGGTCCCTGCAGAACCCGGTTCTGCTCACCGTTCTGTCAGTAAATCAGACTCGGGCTTAAAGTACAAAACCTCGACCTCCTCAACGTAAAGATAAATAAACCAGAATCAGTTTGTTTTTGAAGCACAGAAATCATTTACAGTCGAATCTTAGCAGCAATCTGTGGATTGGATGAGTTGCTTCTTATTGGCAACATCACAGTTCAATAGACCCACAGCAATCAGTCACAATCAAATGTAGAGAATACCTAAAATATTTTAGATCTCCTCTAAAATGCTCATAACTTCCTATTTTATTAGTTTAAACACCAAATTAACCTCAACATGCTTTAATACAGAGTGGGAACTGTCAGCGCTAACGCAGAAGCTAACATCTCAGTCTGCCTTATCTGATCTTTGGGCTTCAGCCAATCAGCAACAATGACAACAGATCCAGCTCCTGAATTGGCTGCTTACAAACTCCAGCTAATAGCGCATCAGCTAGCATTTCTTTGAGATATTTCAGATCCTCAGTTAGATTTTCTTTAGAATATTTTAGATTCTCTCTACAAAAATACACAAATATTATGCAAATAATTTTGAGTCACATTTTGTTACGTCGCAAAAACTTTGTGGTCCATCAAGGAAAGGAAGGTCTGAAGGAACGAACGCCTGAAGTCTTCATGTTTCCTAAGACGGGTGGCTAAAGCAATGAGGGAACAGCTGCAGTTTGTGAGCATAAAGTTTATCAAGTAACAAAATGTTTTATTCCTGCATGTTTTGTTCTCTGTTACTGAAAATATCAGCTGATCTCTAGGAATCAATGATCCACCACAGAAACTTGTCCTGAGTTAAACAACAACCCTCTCACTTCCGCTAATGGCTACGCTATTCACTATTAGCTGTATGCTAAGCTAAGCGGTTTTTAGCTACAAAGGAAGACAAAGAGTAACAAAACAGAGTACCATGAAAACAACGGTAAAAAATGTAGAAACACGTAAACTAAACCCAAAGACAGCAAGGAGCAGATTTAGCTTTCCACAGCAGCGTGTCATCCATGCAGAGACCCGAACACCAAACGAGCTGCAGACATCAGACATCGTTTATGTTGCTGCAGCTGTTAGCTAATAGTTTGGAAGGTGTGTCACAACAACTGTGCAACTTTTATTGCAGATCTGTCACATAAAAAAGCTCAGCAATAGATTGATGGTGTGAGATGAAACATTTATTTTTAGAGTGAATATTTCAAGTTTTATTTGTAGCAGTCAGACGGATTTAACCACTGAAGTGGAGGATCAGCATTCTGCTACTGCATTTCTAACAATAAAATGTTTAATTTACTGTTTTTTAAAATTAATTAAATAGTTTGTTAGTTATTAAATGTTATTTTTGTGTGTTTGCAGTGCTCAGTAGCATCTGCAGAACCAATTACTTGATTAATCGTCTGAATACTCGATTACTAAAATAATTATCTGAAGGTACGGCTTCGATCAGAAGCTCCTGTCTGCTGCTGAAGCCCCATTTTAGCAATTCGACCTCTGATGAAGAGCAGCAGCTGAGGAAGAGGAGGACAAAGCTCCTAAAACTCTTCCTCCTCTGTGGCAGAAACGATAAGAAAACGCTGAGTCAGCCTGGAGAGACTGAGGAGAAACCAGGAGAGAAAACTGGGCTGAAGAGACACACAGA
The DNA here is from genome assembly GCA_010277075.1 of Poeciliopsis retropinna. Lineage (NCBI taxonomy): Eukaryota > Metazoa > Chordata > Actinopteri > Cyprinodontiformes > Poeciliidae > Poeciliopsis > Poeciliopsis retropinna. Next base: position 696,643 of record VMRM01000003.1, read on the forward strand.
GGACAGACTGCTGAGTGGTAGAGGGGCAGAGAAACATGCGGCTGCTGCGGCTAAACATGCGGCTGCTGCGGCTAAACATGCGGCTGCTGCGGCTAAACATGCGGCTGCTGCGGCTAAACATGCGGCTGCTGCGGCTAAACATGCGGCTGCTGCGGCTAAACATGCGGCTGGTCTCCGTGCAGCTGGACGTGTTTAGCATCGACCGCCTGCAGGAGACAGGAAGCCGCGCTGCGTCAGTCGCCGCCATCGACGGATCGGCTGCTTTGGTCTAAAGGTTTCGGTCCAGATTCAGATGAGATGAGAAGCTGAAAACAGAACCTGATCTCACTCTTCAAAATGGGAACAACTGGAGAACATGTCTGACAAACACCTTAAAGCTGTCAGAAGTTTATCTACCACTAGAGAGGAAGAGGAGGATGGAGAGGAAGGTCACTGATGGGGAACTCAGAAACCCAACAGACTGTCCCACTGAAACCAGTTCAAATCCTCAAACCAGTTTAAATCATGTCAAAGCACCAATATTATTGTTTATCATAATAACCGTTAGTTATGGTGACCGGTCCAGTCAGGATGTAATGAGCTTTGGGTCTGGAACTGGGAACCAGTTTAAACCAGTTTTTATGCTGATCTGTCGGCTCAAATAAACGTGATTGATTGATTAAAAGTTATTAGAAGCTGATCTGCAGTCAGATCCCAGCAGTCTGAGTCTGATTCAATGTGCTGGAGGTCAGACTGGCCTCTGCTGCCCCCTGCTGGTGGCGCCCAGCAGCACCTCTGATCAGCATCAGTGTTTTATCACCTTATTATGAAACATAATAAGGTTTCATAATAACATTGTTATTACCAACTTTCAATCTGCTGCAGCTCATTTCACCACTTTAAATCTCAAAACAGTTTCTAAGTTCAGTTTTTAACTCAGAGAAAGTGAAAATGATTCACTGGGATGAGCTTTTAATACGTAAAACAATAAAAGATTTAAACTTTTACTGAACAATCATTCGTTCAGCTCATTAATTTAAACGGCTTTTTCAGCATTTTAAGACTTTATTGTCAAAGTTTTTCTGCTTTAATCCTAATCCTCCATCAGCTCCGTTCTGTCTGATCAGCCTGAGCTTCATGTGAACTCTGCTGCCCCCTAGTGGCCGGAGCATCAATAGAGACCGGCATAAAGTCCACACACACACACACACACACACACACACACACACACACAGGACCTGTTGGGTTGGTACTGACCAGTCCGCTGAGCGAAGGCGCCGACTGGCCCAGAACTTGGCTCCTCATCCGGACCAGGCTGTTCCCGTCTCCTCCGCCGCCCGCCGGACCGGCCGGGGCCCCGGGGCCACCAGGGGGCCCCAGCAGCTGGCTGACCCCGGCGTGGAGGCTGCAGGACAGAGGCAGCAGCTGCTTGCCTGGGCAGAGGAACCATCAGAACCATCAGAACCGGGTTCTGGACCCAGACAGCTTAGGGTCAGGGCTGAATAACACGTCACATTAAAAGCTTTTCTCACCAATTGATTTGAATAATTATTGATTATTTTTTAGATATCTGAAATCACATTTCCTGTTTCATCCAGTTTTCACTTCTGGTCGTATTTTTGTTTTTGTTATGAGGCAAACCTGGAGCTGCTGCTGCGCCACTTACTAACAGGTTGTTGCTAGGCAACCATAAAGGAGTGAGTTAGCCATAGCTAGCCGCGAGAGGTAGAGCAGCTAGTCTTTAATCTGCCTACATTTCCCAGAATGCCGTGCGGTTCTGGATGGGAGTTCAGTCAATATTCTATATTCAATCAATGCGTTATCTATTGGTATTGATCACATGTGATGGTTATTGTTGTTATTGTCCAGCCCTGGTTAAAGTTCTGGACCCAGAACCGGTTCTGGACCCAGATGCTACCTACCGGTCATGGCCAGGCTGCTGCGGCGGGCCCGGTTCTCGTCCTGGCTCAGCTGCCGGTGCAGTTTGGACTTGGTGGCGCTGGTTGCCGCAGGCGACAGGTCGGGATTGCTCAGCTTCCTGAAGAGCAGAGGGGGCGGAGCCGCAAACTCCTTCTGGAAGAAACAAGAAGACGGTTCTAGTGAGACGGGTTCTGATCCAGAACCGGGCTCAAAGGTTCTGATCTGAGGTTTGGTACTTTTATCTGAGATTCATTATCTGTAATAAATAAAATGTGCAGAAATGTGATTTATTATTATTATTTATTCTACTTTTTATTTTTGAGATGAACGGAAATGTCTGTTTCACCCTGGAGATTAGTACACTCCACTCATTCATTCATTCATCCATCAAGCTGCTTTAAAATAGCGCTTCCTTTGGTTCTGAAGCGCTCTGGCCTGGACCCGACCGGACCGGATCAGCCTCTATTTCCTGGTTAGTCATGTGACCAGCGTTGTTATGAAATCTGGATCTCTTCAGACGTTTTCTCTCACTGACAGAAACGTTTCTTCGGTTCTTTCTTGGCTCATGGCTGTTTTTAATTTTGTTGACCAAATTTTTTCCACTCTTGACTTTTGGTCCAGGGGCCAAATAAAATCAGTTCAAGGGCCACAAATGGCCCCTGGACCACACTTTGGATTAAATGAAACAAACTCAGGTGTGTTTACATCCGATGGCGTTTACCAGCTGGACTGCAGCAGAAAACGCAACAGAGAGGAAGACGGTGGGAACCAGGGACCGCTTTCTGATCCAAACCGGACCTGAACCGGGCTCCTGTCAAACTGCAGCTGGTTCTGCTGCGGTTCCGGTCGGATCCGCCTGGAGCTGGACATGGGCCCAGTCATTGCAGCAGAACCTGAACAAGGCTGCAGCTGGATGCCAGAGAAACAAAGCCAGGAGCAAAACGAGATTCATCTGGAAAATCTAAATATCTTATAGCTTAAAGAATAACAAGGTTAACGATGAAACTGCAACATGTAACGTAAGAAACTGGATGAAAAGAAAAAATGTGTTTTTATGAAGTCATGATCTGTTATAATGGGATCAAATTTGAGTCTTTAAACCAGAAACTTTCTTTTCAGTTTGTCTTAGAAAGTTTACTTTAGAAAGTAATCACTTCAGTAATGCTTCATACGCTGCAGCCAGGTTGTTGCTGAACTGATCAGTAATTCTGGTTTTATGACCTGCTTTAGATAAAAAATGAGACAAACGGAGAACATAAAGGTTCCTGGTTCTGTTCCTGCAGGAAAAAGATCCTGGATGTTCTGGAAATGAAACCCATTTCTGAAACCATCTGATGTGGACCGGCACCACCCTGCAGCGGCCTGCAGGAGGCGCTGCAGCATCAGGGCAGCAGGTGAAGCCTGATCGAGGTCACAGGGGTCACAGGTTAAATATATCCGCTGGCTTCAGCTCTCTGACCTTTCTGTGACCCCACTGTCGGAAAATACAGCCAGCTCGGCCCGCTAGCGACCCGTCAGAACCAACACTGCTTATAAACAGACCCAAAGCTCGGTTCTACAGGACCAATCAGCTGACATTGATCACATATTGATTATATTCTTCATAAACACTGACAGGTTTTCCTTAAAGAGAGAAACACGAGGTAAAACCTCCCATCATGCATCTGTGCAGCAGCAGCAGCAACTGTTAGCGCAAATCAGAACCAGGAAGTTGGACCGGATCACAGAACCAGACAGGAAGTAGATGGAGGACAGAAAGCAGCAGCTTCTCCCCAAGAGGTTCATTTCTGTTCCTCCTCCCTCCCAGCAGGGGGCGACCTTCACGGCACCACAAGAGAAAACCTTGAAACAACCTTGGCGAACAGAACCTGATTCATCCAAAAAACACCAAACATAAAACTAGAACTAATATTAATACTGCGGTTACAACTGATTAATAACATAAGACCTGTCTGCCCCAGACGAACAGCCAACACTCCGGCTGCTTCACGCCCCCTGACCAGACGCCCCTGACCAGACGCCCCGTGACCAGACGCCCCCTGACCAGACGCCCTCTGACCAGACGCCCCCTGACCAGACGCCCCGTGACCAGACGCCCCGTGACCAGACGCCCCCTGACCAGACGCCCCGTGACCAGACGCCCCCTGACCAGACGCCCCGTGACCAGACGCCCCGTGACCAGACGCCCTCTGACCAGACGCCCTCTGACCAGACGCCCCGTGACCAGACGCCCCGTGACCAGACGCCCCGTGACCAGACGCCCCCTGACCAGACGCCCTCTGACCAGACGCCCCCTGACCAGACGCCCCGTGACCAGACGCCCCGTGACCAGACGCCCCCTGACCAGACGCCCCGTGACCAGACGCCCCGTGACCAGACGCCCTCTGACCAGACGCCCTCTGACCAGACGCCCCGTGACCAGACGCCCCGTGACCAGACGCCCCGTGACCAGACGCCCCCTGACCAGACGCCCCGTGACCAGACGCCCTCTGACCAGACGCCCCGTGACCAGACGCCCCGTGACCAGACGCCCCGTGACCAGACGCCCCGTGACCAGACGCCCCGTGACCAGACGCCCTCTGACCAGACGCCCCGTGACCAGACGCCCTCTGACCAGACGCCCTCTGACCAGACGCCCCGTGACCAGACGCCCCCTGACCAGACGCCCCGTGACCAGACGCCCCGTGACCAGACGCCCCCTGACCAGACGCCCCGTGACCAGACGCCCTCTGACCAGACGCCCCTGACCAGACGCCCCGTGACCAGACGCCCCCTGACCAGACGCCCCCTGACCAGACGCCCCGTGACCAGACGCCCCCTGACCAGACGCCCCGTGACCAGACGCCCTCTGACCAGACGCCCCGTGACCAGACGCCCTCTGACCAGACGCCCCCTGACCAGACGCCCCGTGACCAGACGCCCCCTGACCAGACGCCCCGTGACCAGACGCCCTCTGACCAGACGCCCCCTGACCAGACGCCCCGTGACCAGACGCCCCCTGACCAGACGCCCCGTGACCAGACGCCCCCTGACCAGACGCCCCCTGACCAGACGCCCCGTGACCAGACGCCCTCTGACCAGACGCCCCCTGACCAGACGCCCCGTGACCAGACGCCCCCTGACCAGACGCCCCGTGACCAGACGCCCTCTGACCAGACGCCCCGTGACCAGACGCCCCCTGACCAGACGCCCCCTGACCAGACGCCCCGTGACCAGACGCCCCCTGACCAGACGCCCCCTGACCAGACGCCCCCTGACCAGACGCCCTCTGACCAGACGCCCTCTGACCAGACGCCCCGTGACCAGACGCCCTCTGACCAGACGCCCCCTGACCAGACGCCCCCTGACCAGACGCCCCCTGACCAGACGCCCCGTGACCAGACGCCCCTGACCAGACGCCCCCTGACCAGACGCCCTCTGACCAGACGCCCCGTGACCAGACGCCCTCTGACCAGACGCCCCGTGACCAGACGCCCCCTGACCAGACGCCCCGTGACCAGACGCCCCCTGACCAGACGCCCCCTGACCAGACGCCCCGTGACCAGACGCCCCGTGACCAGACGCCCTCTGACCAGACGCCCCCTGACCAGACGCCCCCTGACCAGACGCCCCGTGACCAGACGCCCTCTGACCAGACGCCCTCTGACCAGACGCCCCGTGACCAGACGCCCTCTGACCAGACGCCCCCTGACCAGACGCCCCGTGACCAGACGCCCTCTGACCAGACGCCCCCTGACCAGACGCCCCCTGACCAGACGCCCCCTGACCAGACGCCCTCTGACCAGACGCCCCCTGACCAGACGCCCCGTGACCAGACGCCCTCTGACCAGACGCCCCCTGACCAGACGCCCCGTGACCAGACGCCCTCTGACCAGACGCCCCCTGACCAGACGCCCCCTGACCAGACGCCCTCTGACCAGACGCCCCCTGACCAGACGCCCCGTGACCAGACGCCCTCTGACCAGACGCCCCCTGACCAGACGCCCCCTGACCAGACGCCCCCTGACCAGACGCCCTCTGACCAGACGCCCTCTGACCAGACGCCCCGTGCCTCCGCCTGTCTGATGGAAACCAGGCCAGCCGATCTCTCCTCGGCTCTCTGAGCTCCTCCATGTTCCTCTGCTTCACAGCTGATCTGGAGTCAGGCGGCCTCAGGACGCCATGACATCACAGAGGAAACCACATGCTGGAGCCATCATCATCATCATCATCATAATCATCATGAAAGCCGCCCGCCTGCAGCTCTGGCTGCTCTCACGCTACAGAGGAGCAACAATCCGGCTCTTTCATGAAGCCATCAGCCACGGCGCTGCACGTCGCCATGGTTACGTAACCCAGAGATGGACACCCTTAATCCTGGGAGGCGGCTGGCTGCTTTATGAGGAAACTCAAACCACTGGGTCAGAGAGAGGTCAAAGGTCAGATCAGATGGAAACGTGTAGAGAGGGAGAACAGGTCAGCTCTATCCAAAACACGGCAGTGGCAGCATCATGCTGTGTGAAGCTGCAGCTAAATCCTGATGCAGAAAACCAGAGAGCCAGATGCATTATGGGATGGTTAAGATCAAAACTGCATCAGCAGCTGGAACGGCCTAGTCAAAGTTCAGATCTAAATGTAACAGAATCTGTAGCCATCAGCAGAGTCCCTGGACTCTGAGCTCCTTTAATAGATCAGTAGAAACTCAACCCTAACCCTTAGGGTTGGGGTTGAAACCCCCAGCAGGTTTCACCAACTCAAACTCAAGAGCTAGCTCGCTAGCGAGCTAGCAAGACTACATGAGCAGTGAGTCAAAGTGATGAAGATGTTTGTGGCTCAAACTTTTGCCAGACAGAAACGTCCAGAGAGAGAAAAACATACAGCAAATATACATGAATAAAAAGTCGGCCAAGACAGAATTTAAGACCCACAATTAACGTATTGAAGGCTAAAATGTCAATTAATGACTTCTTAAAGGGGCAGAATCACACGTTTTCCATTTTATATGGAGAACCTCAGGGTCCCTCCAGGCGTCTGTAGGGACCCTTCAGAGTCGTTTCCTTCCCGTCTCTCTGATTCTGAACTCCTGTTTCCTCCAAAACAGGATGTTCTGCTCATGTTTCCCTGATCTTTTAATAGCTTGTTTCTGTACAGACGGCTAACGCGGGGTTCGGGTGGAGCCCGGGTGGGGAGTGGAGGCAGGAAGAGACGGCGCGCTGCACCAGTTTCCCTCTGGGTCTCTGCTGCAGAGCTGGAGTCACGTTCAAACACGCCGACTTCGATGAGATCACATCTTCCACTGAATCAGAGCAACAGTAACAGTTTGATGCTTCGGCCATGACAGCTTCCTGGGCAGACAGGAATCATCAGCAGCTCTGCAGTCTGATTTATGGACCAACATGCTCCTGACACAAGACACCAGGGTTCAGCCTCGTGTTTACCAGCTTCAAAGGGAAGCTGAGAGGTAAACGCGGCTAATATTAGCACAGAAAATCCATTAGCTTATATTACACAGGCTAACCAGACAGCGCTGATAGCAAGCCAGCTAGTTAGCGAGCTAAGAACAAACCAGCTAAAAAAACAGTTAGTGAACCAGCGATTATTAGGTCAGTTAATCAGCTAACAGCACAGCTAATTAGCCAGCTAACATCAATCAAGCTAATTAGCAAGCTAATGTTAATCTAGTTAGTGATTCAGCTAATATTACCTCGGACAGATAATATTATCCCAGTTGATAAGCTAGCTCATATCAGCATGACGAGTTTATTAGCTTATATTACAGTGGCTAGTCAGCTAGCTAATATCATTTCAGCTAATTACTATTTCAGATTCACTTTATTTTGGTAAATGTAAAAGTTTAAAAGTACAAAAGCAGCAGTTTTAACATGAACCAAAGGAAGGAAAGTGATTGGCTGCAGCATGCGGTGAGTCGTTGTCTCTCAGGAACTGTTGCGCCGCGCCGGTTCGTTTCTGAGGCGTCTGAGAAAATGTGGCACTGATAAAGAGGGAGGAGGCGCCGATAGCTGCAGCTGAATGCCGTCACTCTGATGCTAACGCTGAGCTAACAGTGATGCTAATGCAGCTTCCTGTGTGGATGGGAAACGCTCACCGACTCCAGAACTTTCTGTTGGAAACCCAGAAAAGTGTTGATCTGGATACGGCAAGCTGTTTTAACATAAAATCAGTTTCACCTGACTATCTGTTTACTATTTTGACCCAACACAACTACATTATTACTATTCTGGTATCTGTGTTTATATTCTCCTAGCAACAATTCAAGATTATCTTCAAATACATTCTGATAAAATTCCTTTCAAGATGGCGTCACCAGATTCGTCATGAGGAGGGTCAAAGATCCGTAATTATAATTCAAGAGATATCAGATTTAATCATGACTCATCAACATTTCATTTTTAGATATCTGAGTTGGGACATTTTGCGTAAGGCTCCTTGTGCTGCCACTTCCTCTTTTGAGTTTCCTGCACAAATTGTCAGAAAATGCCAAAATGTAGAAAGTTCAGCAGTTTGGGATGAAAGGAGAAATGCAGAAATCTGAAAGGATTTTCTATTTGTTTTCTGCCAAGACACAAAAAATGCATTTAAAAACGGCTATGAAGAGCTGGAAGTGCTGCAGTCGACACATTAATGGGCTAAATATATTACATTTATTTTACAATTTGTCAATTTCATTAAAATTCAGATAACTAGAAATGAATTATAGATATCTTCAACAATTTAATGATGAATTAGTTTAATTAGAATTATCCTAATTAACTAAAATAAAATAAACCAGATCCAGATGTCAGAGTGTGCTGAAGCTGATTTTATGATGAAACGGCCTGCCACAGTTCCTGTTGCAAACAGCTGTGTTTCTGGCTGATCAGCTGCTGCGCGGTACCGTCTGTCAGCGGCGGGTCGGAACATGCTGCAGCACGCGCTGATGCAGCCTGGCTGGCTGCGAGACGCCGCCACGCCGGGCCACCGGTCCAGATCTGTGGTGCATAGAAGCTGAACGCTGCTCACCAGCAGATCTTTAATCTGTTGAGTGATTTATAAACTACCAGCAGGATTTAAGGAGTGCAGAGTTGGGTGGTGTAGAACCAGGCGGTGTAGCACTAGATGATGTAGATCCGGGTGGTGTAGAACCAGGCGGTGCAGAACCAGACGGTGTAGAACCAGCTGGTGTCTCTATCCTCCTGGTTCTAGTCAGGACTCCAGCAGCAGCTTCTGGTTTGTCAGTCTGACCTGATGCAGGAATCAAAGTTTCTCTGATCGGAGACTTTAGTCTGTGGTTCTGGAAATGTTCTGCAGCTGGGAGAAGGCCCATTGTGGAACTGGGTTTATGTGGCTCCAAAGAGTCAGGTCAGAGGTCAGAGGTCAGCCTGATCTCTAGTTTCGAATGATGTCACTTTGTAATAACTGAAGCTGTTTTGTTTCTGTTCTGAACGTAGCTGCACATCCACCAATCCCAGAGGATCGGCTGCTGGCTGACCTCTGACCTCTGAGGCGTGTCCAGGGCTCGTTACTGAAGAAGAATGTGCAGCTTGGTGAAACCCTGATGCACATCTGCAGATGTTTCTGTGGCTGCAGCAAACTTCACGGTTCTCTGCTGGAGCTGGAAGATTCAGGATTATGACTGGAAACATAACGAATGTTTCTGGATGTTGCATAGATGGACATAATAACAATAATAATAACGTTCTGAAAGATCAATTAAGTTTAAATTCTAAAACATTTATCACTTTAAGACATTTTAAATATCCAAAATAAACAAACAAACAGAAAGAAATAAAATGAATTATGAAAATGCTCCTTCAGAATAAGGTTAAGTTGACTGGAGATTTTTATAAATCATGTACATAAACATTGAGCTCATTTTAGTTCATCATGCGATTTATTGATTTATTGTTTTACAACAACCTGCAGTTAAAACAGGAATTCACTTCCTAAATTTAAAAACTAATAGCAATAGTTTTAATGTTTTATATTGTTTATAAGTTATACAGGAACCAGATGAGAGCTAGTTCTAAGCTTGAGGCTTGGTTATTGTTGTCATTGTAACTGACTACCAAGATGGCCGACAGTTACAAAGTTCCAGGAAGTATGATGTCACATTGAGAACTATTTATTGGTTCCAGGTAGAGAACATCAGGAAGTGAGAATCTGGACTGAAACACTGACGGAGGCCGAGTGTTGATCAACTTTATGAGAATCTGTTAAACTCAAATAGAAACAGACAGAAGTTAGCATTTAGTGACATCACTGGATTTCAATAATTAGGAACGCTGCACTACGTCAGGGTTAGCTTGGTGATGTAGAACCAGGTGGTGTTAGCTGGGAGTTAGCTGGGTGTTAGATGGGTGTTAGCTGGGAGTTAGCTAGATGTTAGCTGGGTGTTAGATGGGTGTTAGATGGGAGTTAGCTAGATGTTAGTTGGGTGTTAGCTGGGTGTTAGCTGGGTGTTAGATGGGTGTTAGCTGGGAGTTAGCTAGATGTTAGTTGGGTGTTAGCTGGGAGTTAGCTAAATGTTAGCTGGGTGTTAGCTGGGAGTTAGTTGGGTGTTAGCTGGGAGTTAGCTGGGAGTTAGCTGGGTGTTAGCTGGGAGTTAGCTGGGAGTTAGTTGGGTGTTAGCTGGGTATTAGCTGGGAGTTAGCTGGGTGTTAGCTGGGAGTTAGCTGGGTGTTAGATGGGTGTTAGCTGGGAGTTAGCTAGATGTTAGTTGGGTGTTAGCTGGGTGTTAGCTGGGAGTTAGTTGGGTGTTAGCTGGGTGTTAGCTAGATGTTAGTTGGGTGTTAGCTGGGAGTTAGCTAGATGTTAGTTGGGTGTTAGCTGGGAGTTAGCTAAATGTTAGCTGGGTGTTAGCTGGGAGTTAGTTGGGTGTTAGCTGGGAGTTAGCTGGGAGTTAGCTGGGTGTTAGCTGGGAGTTAGCTGGGTGTTAGCTGGGAGTTAGCTGGGAGTTAGCTGGGAGTTAGCTGGGTGTTAGCTGGGAGTTAGCTGGGAGTTAGCTGGGTGTTTAAGATTAAGCAGGTCCAGTAGTTTTCTGCAGCAGATTAAGACCAGAGAGACGATTCCCGACTCGGACTGCAGCACCAAGCGGTTCTGCGTTGACGCTGAGCTTCATCAGGTTTCATTCTGTTGGTTTGCAAACTGCATAAATGTAAGTTTAACTATTACATTACTATCAAAATGTGTTTATTGATTGAGAAGTTTTTTGAAGTTTCATTTTTGAAAAGCATTTTTTATTGTAATATTTGAAACATCTTCTTGGTAATAGTGTTGGAAGGAGCTGGTGGAAGGGACGGGCGGCGAGGACGAGGACACGGCGTTGCCGGACGGCCTGAGGGACTGGAACCAGGACCGGAACCAGGACCGGAACCAGGAGAGCCCAGAGGAGCAGGTGGCCCGCCAGATCTCTGGAGGCATGCCCTTCTAGAACCTCCATAAACTGTTCTGTTGGATTCTGATCCGTTCTGCAGGTTCTAAACATTCCTACCTGAGCTGTTCTTCATCAAAACTTCATCAGAACAAGTTTAAAGGATCCGAGATCCTTTAAACTTGTTCCACGTTTCTTCCAGTTTTTGCTCTAATCTTTTAACTCTTTGCACATCTGCTGTTCTAAATATTTATAGTTAAACATAAAACATATTTTAATTGATGCTGTCATTAACTTCAGTTTTCATCCTCCATAACAAACATGAATGAATATTCTGAGTTATTGTCTCTCTAAATGCCAGTTTTATGTTTTCTGCTGTTGTTCTTGTTGCTTGGTAAAATTTTCCAGTAGAGGAAATATTATCTTCACTTTATGGAAACAATAAAACATTCATTTGTGAAGGGATTCAACATGTGGAAATAAAAGGCTGGAAGTATTTTAAATACGTCATCAGAGCTTATGACAGAGAAAAAGAAAGTTTGAGAATTTACTTAAGAAATTACTTTAAAAGATGTTTAATGATAATATAATAAAACAAAAAGTCAAATTTTACTGTTTATTTTCCATCATGTTTTAGTGACTGAAGTGAAGCTAAAACCTGAATTTTCTCTGGTCTAGATTGATCATTTATCAGTTATTATTATTAACAAACATTCATCTTTCTTCTGCTGACGTTCCAACAGAGCAGCAATGATGTGACTCATCACGGTTCGGATCAGAACCGGTTCTTTCTGCTGGTTCTGGTTCACTGAAGCAGACAGAACAGAAACAGTTGCTTCATAAACTCAAGAGTTTTATTCTGAAAGGTTCAATATGTGATTATTAAAAACCTCCATATCAGAACCATTCAGGTTATTTCTGCAGCGTGAAAATGAGAACCAGTCCGTCCGGCGACTCATCCACCGGATCGGATCGGATCGGCCCGAACGGCCCGGATCTGCTGCAACACAACGCCTCCGATGGGAACGCCGGACAGCATGGGAACTGAACAGAGGGAACACTGATCGCCTTAAATCCCATCCAGCTGGTTTTGGTCTCCAGTCAGAACCAACCAGCCGCAGTGACTTTATGAAAACTGGGATTTTATTGTTTATTGTTGCAGAACAGAATCTGTCACAAACACCAGAACAATCAATATACTGAAGATTAACCGAACTGATCCAGAACCGCACAGCATTCTGGGAGATGTAGGCAGAAGAAAGACTTTAGCCGCTCGTCCTCTCATGGCTAGCTATGCTAGCCATGCTAAGCTACTCTAAGCTACAACTAACTCACTCATTCTTTGGTTACCTAGCAACAACTTTTTGAGTAAATGGTGCAGCAGCAGTTCCAGGTTTTGCCTCATAACTGATTAAAAATAAAAAACATTGTGGGTCAACAGAACCAGAACCAGAAGCAGGGTCGGTTCCTCTGTGCTGTAAAACAACTGAGCAGCATTCACCAGAACCGACCCATTATCTGCTTTACTGCTGCCATGGAGCCGGGTCACTGACCCAGAACCGGGTCATCAGTGTAAACAGAGTTCTGAGTAAACAAGTCGCCGGGTCAAAGGTCCAGAGGAGCATGGACTGCAAACTGGACCAAACAAAACCCGTCCATCAGAACTCTACTGCTAGTTCTCTCTATAGCCTAGCACAGCCTAGCACAGCCTAGCCTAGCACAGCCTAGCGTTTCCTTCTAGAACCCAGCACATGGATCCTGATGCAGGTTTCAATATTTCTGCATCTTTGCAGAAAACATATATAAAAACTCAACATCGAGAAAAAAGTGAATAAAAATGTGTTAAAATCTGGGCCCAAATGTTGAGCAGCAGCTAAAGAGCTGATGAACCTGAAGGTACCATCAGGCTCCACCTGACGCTCCACCTGACGCAGAATGGGGCGTCAGGTGGACGCTCCAATAGATGTTTCAACATTTATTGATGTTCAAACATCAATAAATGTTTGAACATTTTTAAGGATTCATTTTATGTTTTGACAGTTTAATAATTAAATATCTGCATTAAAATCAGAAATATGGCAAAACTATCAACAATAATCAACAGATTTTATGTCAGTGTGAACGGCTTCATTCAGCTTCTCCAGATCCCATACACATTACAACCAGCACCGGCCAACAGAACCCGGTCGGAACCCGGTCAGAACCTGCAGTGACTGAGCAGAATCTGCTGCCTTCGGGTCGGACCGGACCGGCTCGGTGTCCAGCTTACATAATCACTCTGCAGAGGAATTACAAACAGGACGGCGTTATGACGAAACCGGCCGCGGATCAGAACCAGAGCCACGCTCTCAGAATATAAACGGGCCAGAACCACATCGGTTCGGTAAAAATGACCAGAAACATTTCTAACATTTAATTTAAGATGAATAAAGAAAACATTTTAAATACCATTTAAATATTTTCCAAAAAACAAACTTCATCACAGTTTGGTGTCAAAATGAGAACAGATTTAAAATAACAGCTTAACTCAAATTCTGACCAAAAACTTCAGAATTTAATTATAAACTTTATTATAAGAATCAGTCCAATATCCAAAATCTGATTTTTGAGGTTAAATTTTGTACCAAATAAAATCTTGTGATCTTTATGAAATGTTGAGCAGAAGTTGCAGAATATTTCTCAAAATTCAGAATTTAAAAAATAAATGAATTTTAGATGGTTTAACAATCTGTGTCATTAATATGAATATTTAAGATAATACTCTCAAGTTCAATCTTACAACTCGACTAAAATCTGCAGAAAAATGTTGAAACTTTGACTTAATGTTATGGATCCACTGATATGCAAATCTGGGTTGATATCAATATCCGATATTTATACTGAGGTTATAACCGATAAATATCTTTTGCTGATATTTATTCAGTTAATCACCCAATCACAAACAAGATCGGAATAATATCATCCCAGTTTTCCTTATTGGACCGATATCAATGTTACTGCCGATATATTGTGCATCCCTACTTAAAATATCAAAATTCTGTCTAAGAAAATAAAAAATAACTTGAAATTTACATAAAATCTGAGATTTTACCAAAACTTTAGTGTCAAGTGAGTGGTGTTAAAAATCTGTTTTTATATCAAAACATATAATTTTTTTTTATTCAGTGAAAGTGGAACACAGTCAAGTTTAAAATTTGCTTCTCAAAATAAGTGATGCACGATATATCGATATATCGGCATCGTATCGGCTGATCCTGATCCGATAAGCTGATATTTTCACACAGTGTTGACAGTTTAAAGAAATATATGTAATATCATAACTATTGATTATCAGACACAGTAGCAATATTAATATCGACTCAAACGTTTTATTTGGAGTATTTCTACTAGAAATTAAAGCAAATTTCCTCACATTTTAATGCATCGTAAATTGCTGAACATCTAAAAAATGTGGATATAAAAATTCTGTTTCAAATTTTTCCATATGAAAAACATTTAATTTAAAAATGTTTTTACATTTATATTCTGTATAAAACTTTAAATTACTATCCCGGTTCACTAAAAGTTTAGCATAAATATTTTTTGTTTTTATTGCTTTACTCGGTCTATTTACATTTTTTAATTTTAAAAATGCATAATTATTGCTTCGAGGTTAATATTTCCACACTGATCATTTCAAAGTCAGAATTTGATGTGATTGTTGACGTTTGAAGGAATAAAGTCGGAACTTAAATTGTGGCTCATTATAAGAGCAAACGCTGAGTTTTAGCCCAGAGCGAGGACTGACAGGCTCACCTCATCTTTCTGCTCCTCTCCGCTCTCCTGCGGCTCCAAACTGCTCAGCTTCCTCTTGTTTTTGTTCTCCGTCCTCTTCATCTCCTCCGCAGAGTAAAAACACCGTTTCTGCTAAAAAGTCGGTAATCAAGCCAGTTCTGGTGCAGTGAACCCGGGTCGCTTCAGTGACACCAGACCGCCAGAATAAAACTCATCTCCGGGCTCAGAGCCGAGATTCTTCCCGTCAGGAGTCTCCTCCAGCCTGCCATGCCAGCTCAGTGGCCATACCGAGCCCGAACATGGCTCCACATCTGAGGCGGGGAGCAGAAGCAGCAGTCGCCGGTGTCTCCTTCAAGACAAAACCCCGGGATTAGAACCGGGTTCACACGTGTAATCCAACGTTCGGGAGGTGAAAAACGGCCATTCCCGCCCTGCGCTGCGACCCGGACACCCGAACCTGGTAGTTCGGTAGTTAACCCGTCAATGGCTGGTGGACCCGGAGCAGCTAACGGAACAGCTAGGCGAGGTTCTGCTAACGACTACCTGCCCCAAAACGACCGGAACCTCGGGGATAAACTCGCCCGTTCCTAACGAACGGTGAAACCGTTTCTCGGCGGCTCCGGTTCAGACGGTGTCTGTCCTCCGGAGAGGGTCTTCCATCCCCGGATAAACCCTGAGCTCAGCGCCGGGGACACCGGCTAATCTCTCTGTGGAGCTGCGGCGGTTCGGCTCGGTTCTGTCTGTTTCCTGACTATGACACTGTCGGTCTGCGCGTCAAAGCGACGTCAAGCTAACAGCAGGAATGAAGCCACTTCCGGTGCGTGCATACCAAAATAAAAGAGCCTGTCCACAAATGTGTTTCTCTCGGTTCTTTTATGTGATACGTTTTAAAAGTGTAACTAAACAGAATAAAAAATCGTATAGTTTTAAAAGTTTCCATAGCTACTAGGCTACTGACTACTAGTAGCCTAGTAATTATTACTTTTACTATTACAAAAATAATATAATGGTATTATAATAACAATAATGTAATAATATCAATGATTATTATTTTTAGTAGTAATAATTAGTAGCCATAGCTACTTTAAGTTATCATTTTGTAGATGCAAAAAGGTCACAGAAGTAACTCAGTCATAAATGTACAGACATAAGAAATATTACCAAAACTTGGATCAAAAAAAAAAAATCAAACTTTAAAAAAAAGTTTTAAGATAAAACTCTTAAAGCTTCCTGTTAGCATTTAAAAACATTTAGATATTTTTCTGTATTTTTTTTATTAAACAGAAAAAAATCCATAAAAACAAACAAAACAGCATCCAAAAGAGTTAAATCGTCAAATTCCTGATTGTGTCCAATAAAAATAAAAACTTCCTGGTTTTCCTTTGAGCACCTTTCCAGGTCAGGATCTGAAAAAGAAATATCTTCTTAAAAACAAGAATATGTTTAAAATTTATTAAAAATAAATAAATGATACCAAATACCAATCAAGCATAGCCAAACAGAAATCTGAAGTTTAGTCATATTTTCACTAAACTCATTTGTCATTGTTTTATTTTCATACATTTTAAAAGTGAAAATATTTGTAGAAAAAAGAAGTTAATTATTTTTGTGATTTTAAATCTCGACATGCTGCACATCTTTCCATCCTTCCAGCAGCACCAGTCTCTAAATATGAGTTTAGTTTTCTTAATCAGTGATTCTGGAATATTCGGCCGATTCAACGTCTGTAGAAATGAAGAGGAAAAAGGATGAGGCGGAAATTAGAGGTTTTATTTTGGAGGGACGTCCAATCTGCTTCCTCTCTGCTGTTCAGCGTCACAAAATCTCTGATAAAAAATAAAAAACAATTTAAATGATTAATAAAATCTGAATAAAACAGAAACTTGTCATGGAAACACAGAGCCTGCAGTTTTATTACAATTATTCACATTTAGCCAGTTTATCTGATTTGTCTGAACATTTTTATCTAACGCTGTTTGCTGGAGTCTGCTGCCCCCTGCTGGCCGTTACACGTCAGTGTCTGATCTTCACTGTGTAACAATTTAATTTGGGTGATTTTTTTCCCCTTAATAAATGAAAATATTGTTCGAAAACCGCTTTCTGTATTAACTGAAGTTAAATTTATCTGATGTTAAAATTAAAAAAGAAAAAAAAAAGAAAAAAGAAAAATCTAATTTTGTTTAGTGTGTGGCTGTGAAACACAGAAAACAAGAGTCTGTAGTTTATTTCTACCAGATTCATTAGTTTTATTGAAAAGATTATTTAGTTTTTATCTCAAAACAGTTGAACAAAGAGAACATGCATAAAAATCCAGCAGGTCAGCAGCAAAAAGTGCTGCTGTTCCTCCGTTAGCTTTGGTTTCTGAACATCCCAAAGTTTATCCGATTAGCTGTTAGCTCTTTAAACCGGGTCACTTTGGACCCGACCTGCTGACAAACAGGCCGTCTGCTTTGGTTCGCCTTATTGCTCCATAAATACGACAGTGAAGGTCAATGCTGCTACGTCTCCTGCTGAGCATTAAACCAGATCCTGATAAATATCAGAACCTAAAACTGATTGTCAACAGCTTTGATCCTCTAAATAAGTTGCTTTATAAACTAGAGACGTCATGGCAACCACACAAGGCTCTTATTGCACAGTGACCCAAAAGTTGCATATTTCTGAGAAATTAACGAGGAGTTCATGCACCAAACTAAAAATAAGCCCAGAATAACCAGGAACAGTCTGAATATACCGAAGAAAACTAAGATAACCAAAAATAAATGTGTCATCACCACGGCGACCTTCACACTGGAGGGACAACCCAAACACGGCTGGACCACAAACCAGGAGAACCCTACTGGACCGCATCATCATCGAAACGACTGGACTGAGCCGACACTGAACGCATCATTCTGCCGACGTCTGGTCAGGATCAGCGCCGCCACCAAGCAGGAAGCAGGATGGACAGAGAATCCAGGTGCCTCTGGAACCGGAGACCCTGAACAGGTCACATCGAGGTCCTGGAAACACCTTGCCAAGGTCCTGGAAACACCTTGCCAAGACCTTGATGTAAAGGCTGCATGAGGTCCGACCCGGTTCTGGCTGAGTTCTGGCCTCCATCCAGAGTGAAGGACAGATGCTGCAGATTCACAGCAGCATCACTGGATTCCAGTTTCAGTGGAGAAAACTGTCAGATTTACAAGTTTCTGAAATAATAATAATAATAATAGCTGGTAGAAGGTGAAATCTTTAGAAGCAGAAACTAAAGAGCTGAGTTTAGTTTTCTGTTATTGAGGATTTTCCCAGTGATTTCACTACAAACAGCTTTCAGTGACATCATGGCTTCAGCTCCACTAAACACAAACACACAAACAGGCAGCAAGAAAATTCTTTGCTTTGTTTTCACCAGACTTTCCTCCTGGAAACCTGCGGATGAGGACTTTGGACCTGCAGGTTCTGGTTTTTATTCTGGGTTCAGAATCTGGGTCTGGGATCTCTGAGGGTCCAGATTCTGGCTTCAAACTTTCTCAAACTGCAGCTTTAAGTCGCAGGTCTGGAGGAAGGACACTGAGGGGGGGTTCAACCAGAGCCGGAGCCGGAGCCGGACCGGAGCCGGGCCGGAGCCAGAGCCGGAGCCAGAGCCGGGCCGGAGCCGGAGCCGGGCCGGAGCCGGAGCCGGGCCGGAGCCGGAGCCGGGCCGGAGCCGGAGCCGGGCCGGAGCCAGAGCCGGAGCCAGAGCTGGGCCGGAGCCGGGCCACCAGGCCCCAGGAGGTCAGGACGCTCCAACCAGCAGGGGAGCAGAGCTCAGTGGCGCCCCCTGGGTTTTCACCTGTAAGACACAGCAGGAGCTGAAGGTTCTGCTCTTCATCCGGATCAGAGAGGATTCTGGTTCCCAGTCAGGCTGCAGTTTGTTCAGGAGGGAAACATTATGGAAGCAGCATGCGGCCTAACAGAGGAACCGGGCGGACGGTACCTTTATTGGGCCGGAGGGGGAGGACAGGACAGAGACAGAGGCTGGAAGGGAGCAGATCCTGAGTTTGTTCTCCTGGAGAAACTCAGCAAGACGACAGAAAAGGAACCAGCAGAGAGACGTGAAGGGAACAGTTCTCATTAGAAAAGGGAACCAGAGAACTGAAACCAGAGACTCACCTGCAGGTTGGTCTTCGCTCTCCTCAGGATGTCCCTCGTTCTCGAAACTGGAGACAAACAGGAAACTAGAACATCAAACCACCAGAGCCAATCAAAACTCAGATATTTCCACAGAGGGAGGAAATACCAGAGCGGCCATGTTGGATCATTAGCTTATGGTTAGCATCTCTATGCTAACAACACTATGCAGAGGATAATTGTTAGCAGATCTAGGTTCAATATCTACTTTATCTCATGGTTCAGATGTACATTCACAAATGTAGCAAGAGATGCTAACCGTTAGCATATTTGAGCTAATGATGCTCTCACTGTATCACACCTTTCTTTAGCTTAGAAAGTAGCATTATAGAGTGGCATTAGCATAGCAATGCTAACGATTATCCTAACATGGTGCTGACATAGATATGCTAATCATTAGCTTGCTATGCTAATGATTAGCATATCTAGGCTAATGGTCCTCAGGATTGAACTGTTGGGAATTAAATTAGCATAAACCGTGTTCCAGATTATCAGTGATATTTTCTGAGATGTTAAAGTCATTAACTATTACAGTATAAATCAGATTTTACTGAACAAAGCTGAGAACAGGATTTTGTTCAAAAATAAAAACCTCAAAATGTTCCACATTATTATGACAGCAGATTTTCTAAACATTTTATGGATTATAAAGATCTGCAGACGGTCATTCTTTAATATGCAGCATTAAGTGTCACATGTACTAAAACCAAAAGCTTTTCAGTCATAAACATCTAAACAGTTACATGTTAACTTTGGACCTTCTCTGGTTTCACTGCACAATTATTGATCCATTGAACTTGTGAGTTTGTGGAAAGTTTCTGCCTGAGTTTCTCTGCAGGATGTCAGAAAACCTTCCCAGAGCTGTTTGATATGAACTGCATTAACCCTCAGAGCTTCTACTGGAGGAAACGCCAAAGGGTCTCAGTAGGTCAGAGGTCAGAGGAGGATGGTGACACACCAGGAGTTTCTCCCCTTTCTGCCCACAGCATTAAGTAGATTTCCTTTAATTGATCTCACCAGACAAACTGATCAACCAGTTCTCTGAAACTGATCACAGTGACTCACAATATCATCGATACGTTTAATAGCACAACAAAAACTCCAATCTTTATGACACTTAAATCCAATTTGCATAATAATTTGGGACACGATGTAGATAGATTATAACCATCGAGCTAAAGCTAAAGCTAATGATTGGATTTAATTTTCTGTGATCATTGTTACAGATGTTTAAAGGTTATTCCTCAGGTTTCTCTCGTCATGCTTTACTCACGCTGGCCGACGATGAACTGCTCTATGCTGTCCTTGGTGAGGCTGGAGCTCTTCAGTCTCTCCATGGCGTCCCTTAGAGCCTGGTCCCGCTCTGAGAGCTTCATCCGGAGACAGACGACCTCGTCCCTCAGCGACTCGTCCCTCAGCGACTCGTCCCTCAGCGACTCGTCCCTCAGCGACTCGTCCTAGACAACGCAGCAGCTCATTTTGGATCTGCTTCATGTCAGCTGCTTTAAATATGCAGACGAGGTTTTTACCTGTCTGGCTTCCTCAGAGTCGCTCAGATCTGCCGTCCAGGTCGCCTGCAGCAGAGACTCCGCCTCCTGCAGGATCCGCTTCAGCGTTTTAGAGTCTGACAGCAGATTACTGATGCATCCACGGTCCAAAGGCTGAAACAGAAAACAGCCTGGAGCTCAGCTGGGGTTGCTAGGTAACCAGCAGAACCCGGAAATATTGAGTTTGTTTTAGTTTATGATTTATAGATTTATTGCTGATGGAACGGGTCTGGATTAACTTGATGCCTAAAAACAGTTGAGTTTTTTAGAAGCACTAAAAACTCAAATGACAGAATAAAAACATGAAAACTAAATTTGTGTGACCTCTGACCTGCTGAAGCCTCTGTGGGGCGTTCAGGGAACAGAGGGCAGCCTCCATCTGAGCAGCCAGGGCGGCCCCATCCAGGAGCTGCTGCTGCAGGGCCTGCAGGTCTCCAAGATGGCCGAAGGCGTGGCGGCCTGCCTCTGGAGCGCCGCCCTGCTGGGCGCAGGCAGCTGCAGGAAAACCAGGGAGAAATGAGGAGCTGCGGGCCTGAAATCTGTTAGTCTGAACACCAGCCTGACCTGGACCAGCCGTCTGGCCGGGAGGAAACTGAGACGGAGCAGCGATGGGGCCGCTGTCTCTGATTGGGCCGCTGTCTCTGATTGGGCCGCTGTCTCTGACGGGCGGAGAAACGTCTTCACCTGCAGAATAAAAACTTCCTGTTGGAAAACGCTGACAGGTTTGGAGTTGACCCAATCAGGCGTGGAGACGAACTGACCGCTGAAGAGTCGCCTCCTGGCTGCAGGCTGGCTGCTCAGCTGCTGCTTCAGCTGGATGTGAAGCTCTCTGGGGTCAAAGGTCACTGGCAGTGGGCCATTAGCCGCCTCAGCTGCTCAGCAACACAAAGTGTAGGAAATCAGTCCGAACAGGCAGCCGATGTAAATCAGATCATTTACTTTAGCTTATATACTATTAGCTTAAAATGCTATTAGCTTAAAATGCTAGTGAAGCTCCAATGCAGCGTTTGATTCCAGATCAGTGATTTTTCACACATTCTAGTTATAAATCAAAGATGACTGAAAATATCTAGAAAAATGAAATTCACTCATCTTTCTCCTGCTGCTCTCCAGTTATTCATTTGCTGCAGTTATTTCTGATAAGAACTACTAAATCGAGGATTAGACGGGATGTTAAGGTGTCAATTCTGATTAACATTAGATCGATTTCAACATTTAACTTAAGTTTTACTCTTTTTTTCAGTTAAAAAGGCCTGGAATCTTAGCATTCACATGTTTCTGGTTCGCTGCTGAATTTGACGGGAAAGCTACCTGCGCTAACAGCGATGGAGGACGAAGACGCTTTTCTGCTGCTGCTGGGTTTTAATTTCTGTTTCTAAACTGACGTGTTCAAGTTGTGCTAAAACACGTTAGCCTATCAGTGAAGCTATGCTAGCCTAAAATAGCATCTCAATGCTAACATGTAGCAGCTAACGCTAACATCAGAGTACACAGTTACATTATTAAAGGATTTGTTAAAAGAAAAAACAAACATAGTTTTTGAATTGAAAATGTTGCTGACTGTTGATTTACATTTCTGGTTAAGATGTGATTAATTAGTGTGTGTGTGTGTTTTTGTGTGTGTGTGTTTTGTGTGTGTGTTTTGTGTGTGTGTGTTTTGTGTGTGTGTTTTTGTGTGTGTGTTTTGTGTGTGTGTTTGTGTGTGTGTTTGTGTGGTGGTTTTGTGTGTGTTTGTGTGTGTGTGTTTTGTGTGTGTGTGTGTTTTGTGTGTGTGTTTTGTGTGTGTGTTTTGTGTGTGTGTTTTGTGTGTGTGTGTTTGTGTGTGTGTTTTGTGTGTGTGTGTTTTGTGTGTGTGTGTTTTGTGTGTGTGTTTTGTGTGTGTGTGTTTTGTGTGTGTGTGTTTTGTGTGTGTGTTTTTGTGTGGTGTGTTTTGTGTGTGTGTGTTTTGTGTGTGTGTGTTTGTGTGTGTGTGTGTTTTGTGTGTGTGTGTTTTGTGTGTGTGTGTTTTGTGTGTGTGTTTTGTGTGTGTGTTTGTGTGTGTTTTGTGTGTGTTTGTGTGTGTGTTTTGTGGTGTGTGTGTTTGTTTGTGTGGTTTTGTGTGTGTGTGTGTGTTTGTGTGTGTTTTTGTGTGTGTTTTGTGTGTGTTTTTTGTGTGTGTGTTTTTGTGTGTGTGTGTTTTGTGTGTGTGTTTTTGTGTGTGTGTTTGTGTGTGTGGTGTGTGTGTTTTGTGTGTTTTTGTGTGATGTGTTTTGTGTGTGTGTGTTTTGTGTGTGTGTTTTGGTGTGTGTTTTGTGGTGTGTTTGTGTGTGTGTTTGTGTGGTTGTGGTTTGTGTGTGTGTTTTGTGTGTGTGTTGTGTGTGTGTGTTTTGTGTGGTGTTTGTGTGTGTGTTTGTGTGGTGTTTTGTGTGTGTGTTTTTGTGTGTGTGTTTTGTGTGTGTGTGTTTGTGTGTGTGTGTTTGGTGTGTGTTTGTGTGTGTGTTTTGTGTGTGTGTTTTGTGTGAGTGTGTTTTGTGTGAGTGTGTTTGTGTGAGTGTGTTTTGTGTGTGGTGTTTGTGTGTGTGTGTGTTTTGTGTGTGTGTGTTTTGTGTGTGTGTTTTGTGTGTGTTTGTGAGTGTGTTGTTGTGTGTGTTTTTGTGAGTGTGTTTTGGTGGTGTGTTTTTGTGTGTTTTGTGTGTGTTTTGTGATGTGTGTGTTTTGTGTTTGTGTGTGTGAGTGTTTTGTTGAGTGTGTTTTGTGTGTGTTTTGTGTGTGTTGTGTGTTTTTGTGTGTTGTTTGTGTGATGTTTTGTGTGTTTTGTGTGTGTTTGTGTGTGTGTTTTGGTGTGTGTGTTGTGTTGTGTGTGTTTTGTGTGTTTTTTGTGGTGTGTTTTGTGTGGTGTGTTTTGTGAGTGTGTTTTGTGTAGTGTGTTTTGTGTGTGTGTTTTTGTGTGGTGTGTTTTGATGTGTGTGTTTTTGTGTGAGTGTGTTTGTGTGTGTTTTTTGTGGTAGTGTTTTGTGTGTGGTTTTTGTGTGTGTGTTTTGTGTGTGTGTGTTTTGTGTGTGTTTGTGTGTGTTTTGTGTGTGTGTTTTGTGTGAGTGTGTTTTGTGTGTGTGTGTTTTGTGTGTGTGTGTTTTGTGTGTGTGTGTGTGTGTTTTGTGAGTGTGTGTTTTGTGTGTGTGTTTTGTGTGTGTGTGTTTTGTGTGAGTGTGTTTTGTGTGAGTGTGTTTTGTGTGAGTGTGTTTTGTGTGTGTGTGTTTTGTGTGTGGTGTGTTTTGTGTGTGTGTGTTTTGTGTGTGTGTGTTTTGTGTGTGTGTGTTTTGTGTGTGTGTGTTTTGTGATTCCTACCTGAGTGTGAGTCTCTGCAGTTTTCCCAGACGCGGCGCTTTGCGTCCTGCAGCGCCTCCTGCAGCGTCTGGATCAAACTGCGGCTCTGGTCCAGCTGCAGCAGCAGGACGCTCGCCTCATGCTGCAGCCTGGAGACAAACTAATGTCATGCTGCTGGTTTTCCACTGCAGAACTGCAGCGCCCCCTAGGGGACATGTGGAGATCTGTTCTTTTGCGTTCTCTCACAATAAATGAGCAGAAACTTTCTGGTTTATTTCAGTTACAGTCGTAGTGATGAAGGTCAGATTCCTCTAAAGATCCTGAGTGAAAACATGTTTCTGTTTTTAACTTGGTGCAGAAACTGGTTGAAAATGTATTGATTACCTTATTAGTTTATGTTTGGGATGAGACTGAAAGCGGCTCTTCATTAACTATTCAGACACCAACATGAAAAATACAATAAAAACGGATTTTATTATTCCATGAAAACAACTCAAAAATATTCCAATAGTTCGTCTCTTTCTTTCCTTCTGATGGAAAGTTTCTGTTTGTGTTGGAATGGAAATAGATGGAAACGGCGTTTTTGCTCTTTGAACACAAGATTCCTAAAGAAAACCATGTAAAACATAAACTCTCTCACTAGACATGAAGACACATGGACAAACGGCACAGAAAACTTATTGTAGCAGAAACACTTTCAGTAAAATTAAACTTACAGTGAAGGAGCAGAAAATAAAATCCTGCAAAAAGGAATAAAACTTGGACCTGTTGATGGTTTCCTGGTTTCTCTGTCTGTCTTGTCTCAGCTGCGCCACCTCCTGGCAGCGAACTGCATCCTCCTCCTGCAGCCTCTGGCTTAGCTCCGCCCACCTCTGTGCCTCTAGCTCCGCCTCCTTCAACCTGGAGCGCTCCCGGAGGACCGCCTCCCTCAGATGCTCCGCCTCCCTGCGAAGCTCCGCCTCTCTGCTGCCCTCTGCAGGCAAAACGTTTAATTAATTCTGTTTTCCGGAGTTTTCCTGATGATGTCGGAGATGCGGATCACCTCGGCTGGCGCGCTGCAGCTGCGCCTGCAGCTGCGCCTGCAGAGCGGCGTTCTCCTCCTGCAGGAGGCGCAGCTGGCCGGCAGAGTCTAGGCCCTGGATGTAGATGTTGGTCGGAGCTCCTGGAAAATCAGCAGGAATTCAGTTCAACATGCAGCCTGGTTTCCCTAAACGCTTCCATCTAACAGGCGCCGTGTTTCCACACCGTTATCGAGAAACATTGAGCCAAATTTAAAATGTTCCCAGACGAAAAAGGAAATACTAATGATGAATGTTTTCATCAACGGGTTTGGAGCCAATCAAACTGGTGATGCAACGTGTGATGTCATCAGACGCCGTAACAAACAGGAAGTAGAAGCTGGAAGCTGCATGAACAGCACAGCTCAGGAACTAAACCCTGTTGTGTGTTAGTTTATACATTCCTGCACTCAGCATAAGAAAACATGACTTTCATATGACTTCTGGACTTTCATGAACACCAGATCTGATCTAATGAGGCGACGCCCATCAGCATCATGATCTGAAGGAAACAATGGATGGATGATCACATGCAGGCTGAACAGATCAATACAACAGATGATTGTTTAAGACTGAAACACTTTTTGTGAACAGATCAGATTCTTCATGTTGTTACTTAATAAAAATATAAATAGAAAAAAAAACTAATGACTTGATTTATGTCAATAATTCCTTAATATTGATGAAAAAGTTCCAGTTCTACTGACTGTGATGATGATTATTATTTCACTGAAAAAGCAAAACATTTTTTACATTTTATAAGTTCATTTATTTTCCATCAGTTTTAAGAATTTATTCTTAAAACGGTTTGTACTGAGCACCTTTGACCCCGGCGCTGCGGTCCAGCCGGTCCTCCAGCTGCAGCCGGAGCCGGTCGTTGGTCTGGATGGACTCCTCCAGTCTCCGCCTCAGACTCCGGATCTCTGCCAGATGTTCCTTCATCAGATCTGAACCTGCAGCAGAAACACCAACAGGAAGTGAACAGGAAGTGAACAGGAAGTAAGCGTCCGGCCCGGTTCTGCCTGCGGAGCGGCGGCTGAACCTGCGTGTCCGGTTCCCGACTGGTAACCCGACGACCCCGACGAAAGGTCGGCTCCCGCGCCGCACGGCGTTTCCCACGACGCGCCTCTCTCCGGCAGGCCGGCCCCGACTCGCGTTGCCATGGCGACGTCCAGGCCTCCGAACGGAGGAGGATGGAAGGCTTGGTAGGAGAGCGGCAGGCGGCCGGCGGCGTCGGCATGATGCTGAGGGACGAACCTGGGAGTGGAAAACCCTGCAGAGGAGAGCGCTAACGCATTAGCATGCTAGCATGACCGCACCAGAATCACACACACAGGTTAGCATAAACACATTTTTTACCAAACACACCCGGCGTGCCGCAGGGCTGAGAACTCGGCATCATGCATCCAAATATCTGGCAGCGTTTGTAAAGATTAGCAGCAATAATTTGGTTTATTTCGTCATCACAGAAAAAATCAGGTTCAAGTTATTTATTCTTTTTCAGACTCAATATTTATTGTCAAATATTTGGTCTGAAGCTAAATAATTAGCTCACAAGTTAATATTTAGGGAACATGCAAATCCTTGCCAACAACCGGAAGTGGACTACCAAAATAAAAGTTTGCTCTCTAGAAACTCTTTGTAAAGTCCTGGTTCATGCAAGGAGTTTAAAGTTAACTTAGCTATTAGCTTAGGGTTAGCCTAAGCTGTTAGCTTAGGGTTAGCCTAAGCTGTTAGCTTAGGGTTAGCCTAAGCTATTAGCTTACGGTTAGCCTACGCTATTAGCTTAGGGTTAGCTAATATGACCAGCAGGTCATAAAGCTAAATATTTAGTTATGACTGGATGAATAAAATGGTGAAACAAACGTTTGTTTTCCTCTTTCAGTGTTTGAGAAAACCTTTTACCTTCATTCATAACGCAGATGCAATATAATAATAATAATATCATCATCATCATCAGTTCTTCTCTCTCTGACGTTACAGTGAATCTAATCCATAACCTGCTGGGACATTAACTCTGCATGTCTGCCCAAAGACCTGAGAACAGATTATTTCAGTCGGGATTCATCTGGTTTTTAGTTTTTAGTTTTTCACTCGGCTGTAAACTCCATGCAGACGGAGTCGCAGCGACTCACTGCCGTCGGCTCTCAGCTGCTTCTGTAGCGTCTGCAGCTCCTGCTGAACCGCGGCCAGAGAGAAAGCCGGCGCCGCGCTCCTCTGGGAGCGGCCGCCATGTTTGATCGGGGAGGAGAGGGGGGGGCCACAGGGGGCTGGGAGGAGAGACAGGGTGAGGAAGAGCGATGAGCAGGAAGAAGGCGGGGCTTCAGCTGCTTCTCACCTGATTGGCTCTGCAGATCTGCGGGTCTGAGCGGAGAGCCGGA
Organism: Poeciliopsis retropinna; assembly: GCA_010277075.1. Lineage (NCBI taxonomy): Eukaryota > Metazoa > Chordata > Actinopteri > Cyprinodontiformes > Poeciliidae > Poeciliopsis > Poeciliopsis retropinna. Next base: position 724,103 of record VMRM01000003.1, read on the forward strand.
GCAATGCATGCTGGGACAGCTGAGGCAGGACTTGGAGCGCTGGGAGGAGCCGACGGACGGCCGGCGGGACGCGGCGCCGAGCGGAGACGCTGAAACAGACGAGGACAAACTTCTCCTTACAGTGACTGTGAAATCATCATTACTTTAGATCCACAGCAGAACGTGGGAGGAAAACCACAGGATGTTCTCTAAACACAGCAGAGAACAAAATGTTTCACTTATTTCACTGATTAGATGCAAGAGAAACGTTTTAAAGCCAAAAGGACTGAGCTTATTTAGCGCTTTGCACTGAAGTCACCCTCACAAACATTTATAAACCGATACGCAGATCAGTAGGAAATTTGGCGTTCAGTGCCTTGCCCAGAGGCACATCGACATGTGGCAGGAGGAATGAACTGTGAAGTGAACAATTCAGAGACTGAGATCCAGACAAAAGTCAGGGAGCAAAAACAATCTTTAATACATCTGCAGACGGAGAGCAAAAACACAAGGCGAGAATCATTCTGCTCTAACAAATTCAGAGTTGCATCGTTACTTTATTCACCTAACAGAGGCGGAGACTCAATCTGCTAAGACCAAACAAAAGAAACAAAGGAAAACACATGGAACAGTTCAACCTTGTTGCTCATTCACTATCATATCTACGGGACGCGAAAACTAAACACTCTATCTTTGTGCAGGGGAGGCTACGGGAAAAACAGTGAGTTCCCAGACAACCGGTCTGGGGAAGTTCAGCAACCCTGGGAAAACTTACTTCAGTAGACACATCTTGTTTCATTAGTTTATACACCCTCTGCGACTGCACAAAAAACCTTTTAACTGTTATACCAAAAACATTACATTTATATGATGCATAAAGGAACATTATTTAATTCAAATAAAACATTTTGCCTTTAAAGAAAAACTCCTTCACAGAACCTACAACCGTCTGATTGCAAGATGACGACTCTGCCCACACAGCCACAGTTTGTAGTTTATATTTATGTTCTGCTGCCCCCTGCTGGTCACATTTTAACCATTTGTAGTTTATATTTATGTTCTGCTGCCCCCTCCTGGTCAGACTCACCGGTTCCGGTAGCATTCCTGTTTTCCTCGGGTCCGATTCTGCCGGCAGCGTCTGCGTCGCAGCACAACTCCGGGTCGCCGTTGGTGGAGCCGCGCTCGTCCGACACATAGGAGATGCGATCTGATTGGTCGGTGATGTCAGAGAGGGCGTGGCTGCTGCTGGGCGAGTCGGAGCGATGATGATGATGATGATGCTGCAGGTCCAGTTTGGCTTGGAGAGACTCGATAACTTTATCCTTCTGCTGCAGCTCCTTACTGAGCCTGACAGAGAAACACAGAAACATGACAAAACCTCAGGCATCAGAACCGGATCCAGACGCTACGGGTTTCAGCCAGCAGGCCAAAGGTCAAAGGTCACGACACTGAACCAGTAGGCTGACTGGATGGGCTGAAAGAGAAACGAAATCCTACCAACACATCACTGGTGAGCACACCTCTGCTAATCCGCTAAGAGCCAAGCTGATGTCTAGGTTAGCGCTTTAGCATTTTGATAAATTTGAAAAGCTAATTTCCTGGTTTTCTAAACTTACAGTAGAATAAACTTCAACATTTGTTTGATTAACGATTGTTAAGTAGTTAGCAGCTTATCTCCATGCTCTTATTTTGACATGTGCATACGTACAGGAACAAAACAAACAAATACAAAATCTTAAATTGGTCCACAAGGATTATAGTCTATAGGAAGAGGAAATTTAGATTGTAGTTAGTGCTTTAGCATTAGCATCTGCTACATACTGTTAGTAGAGTGCTTTAGCATAATCTTCCACTGTTGGTTAGCATTAGCATCCCCTAAATTCAGTGTTTTTGTAGCACTTTAGTGTTGATGTTCGGTGGTTTTAGGTTAGCAGAGCTAACTCTTCAGCTAGCTGTGCTCAGCACTGCAGCAGTGTCGGCTACTTCCCATCAACTTACATGCTACTTTATAGCAGCTTACTCGGCACTTTCCTGAAGTTTCTTAACCTGAACTCAGTTCTTCCGTCCAGTAATGAGTTACATTCCTGTAGCTTACAGAGCAAAGCAGGAACAAGAAGCTAAACTGAAAGAGGGACTAAATATTTTAGAAATTAGAGATAATTAAATATTTAGAGATGAGAGTTGATGAGTAAATGTGTGTTAATGAGCTGGACGTCGGAGCGTTAGCAGGAAGTGAGTCACCTGCTGAGGCGTGGCGTCGATCCACCAAAGCCTCTTAGTGACCGCAGGCCTCACGTGTTCACAGGAGCAGCGCTCTGGAGCCACCAGATAAAAATAAAAACGGGGACGGACCCGACCGCACGGCTTCACGGCTGCAGCTGAAATGTGTGGCCTGCAGCTGATTTAATTAACGAGACGCGTTGAAAGTCACAGGAATCGATGCTTCACTGGCGCCCAAACAGCAGTGATGCTCTAAACAATACGGCGGCCTGCTAATCAAGAGGAATCAAATCCACGGCTAGGTTAGCATGAGCGGCTCTGCTCTGCACTCAGGATTTAACTAGACCAGTTTGATGAAGGAACCTGCTGTAAAAACTCACTTTTCCCTTCTGAATGTTTGTGGAAAAGCTTTGAGCAGCTTTCAAAGGTCCAGATCTAAACCAGAACCAGATCCACATCATTGGCATAAAGTCCAGTTTGGAGGCTGGACTGAAGGGAACCGCAGGGTCGACCCGAACCGCCGAAATCATTTTGTTCTCAGCCTCATGTTGTCAGTTTACAAACCTGAAGGTTTCCAGACCAAACGCTACAAACTGTTAGTCTGCTACTTCAGCACTGCTAATCTAGATTAAACCTTTCTAGATTTTGGCTGTAAGTGATTTGAAATCCTGACATGTTTCCCCTCCCGAACTACCGCATGCCTGGGTTTCAGGGTTCTGCTGGGTTTTCGGATTCTGCAGGGTTCTGCTGGGTCCGGGTCGGTCTTACTTGTGCAGCTGTGTGAGCATGGCTCTCCTCTCCTGAGCCTTCCAGTCCCACAGGCTGAAGGAGAACAGAGCGTCTCTGTACAGCGGGCTGCTCCTCGACAGCATCGTCTTCCACAGCGGCGCCATCCAGAACCTTCCGACCCGTCCACCGGGTTACCGACCCGCCGCAGCCGAGCGCTCGCCGCTGCACTCCGGCGCCGACTGTCTCATTGGTCCCGGGTTGTGACCCCAAGGGATGAAGGCAGCAGCGAGTGAGCAGGTGAAAAGCAAATCCTGATTAGGTCCAAACCGCCAGGGAGACTTTGGTGGCTCCAAAGGCAGATGGTGGGTCAGCTGCTCGGTCAGCTGCTCGGTCAGCTGCTCGGTCAGCTGCTCGGTCCGTTCTGGTCTCTGCTCTTTCCAAACCGAGTGTTTGAGCCGCAGCGAGCCGCCGCGGGGACGCAGGGCTTCACGCTCCAGCAGCCACAGAGAGGCAGACTTCCTCTTTCATCGGCGGTTCCGATCGGTGCCAAGTGGATCCTCCGATCCAAACGGCACTGAGGTCAGGAACCGCAGCCGGAGAATCTCTCCATGTCAGGACAGGAAGCTCCAGCTTAATAACGGGGCGTCTGGCGGCAGCCGCTGCAGCACAGCGCGGCGCCTCGTGCTGCAGCCTTTAGCTCCTCCTGACCCAGTTCCCCCCAGCCGGGCTTTAATGGCTTAACCTGATTAGCGGCTGCGCTAACGACGCTGCTGCACCAGAACTGCAGTCACACTGGGAAACCCAGAGGTCAAGAGGTCAAAGAGGGGAAACACCGAGGGCTGGTGCTGGGATTACTGGGATTAACATGAATTATGATCCTTAGACCAGAACCAGAGAAAAACCAGACAATATACAATTAAACTGAAGCAGAAATTAAGACACAGTGAGTGTCCATCATCCAACCATCATCCAACCATCATCCAACCATCATCCAACCATCATCCAACCATCATCCATCCATCATCCAACCATCATCCAACCATCATCCATCCATCATCCAACCATCACCAATCCATCATCCATCCATCATCCAACCATCATCCATCCATCATCCAACCATCATCCTACCATCATCCAACCATCATCCAACCATCATCCAACCATCATCCAACCATCATCCATCCATCATCCAACCATCATCCATCCATCATCCATCCATCATCCAACCATCATCCAACCATCATCCTACCATCATCCAACCATCATCCAACCATCATCCATCCATCATCCAACCATCATCCATCCATCATCCAACCATCATCCATCCATCATCCAACCATCATCCAACCATCATCCTACCATCATCCAACCATCATCCAACCATCATCCAACCATCATCCATCCATCATCCAACCATCATCCATCCATCATCCAACCATCATCCATCCATCATCCATCCATCATCCAACCATCATCCATCCATCATCCAACCATCATCCAACCATCATCCTACCATCATCCAACCATCATCCAACCATCATCCAACCATCATCCATCCATCATCCAACCATCATCCAACCATCATCCAACCATCATCCTACCATCATCCAACCATCATCCAACCATCATCCATCCATCATCCAACCATCATCCTACCATCATCCAACCATCATCCAACCATCATCCATCCATCATCCAACCATCATCCTACCATCATCCAACCATCATCCAACCATCATCCTACCATCATCCAACCATCATCCAACCATCATCCTACCATCATCCGACCATCATCCAACCATCATCCATCCATCATCCAACCATCATCCAACCATCATCCATCCATCATCCAACCATCATCCAACCATCATCCATCCATCATCCAACCATCATCCAACCATCATCCAACCATCATCCAACCATCATCCTACCATCATCCAACCATCATCCAACCATCATCCATCCATCATCCAACCATCATCCAACCATCATCCTACCATCATCCAACCATCATCCAACCATCATCCTACCATCATCCAACCATCATCCAACCATCATCCATCCATCATCCAACCATCATCCAACCATCATCCTACCATCATCCAACCATCATCCAACCATCATCCATCCATCATCCAACCATCATCCAACCATCATCCAACCATCATCCAACCATCATCCATCCATCATCCAACCATCATCCTACCATCATCCAACCATCATCCAACCATCATCCATCCATCATCCAACCATCATCCAACCATCATCCAACCATCATCCTACCATCATCCAACCATCATCCAACCATCATCCTACCATCATCCAACCATCATCCAACCATCATCCTACCATCATCCAACCATCATCCAACCATCATCCATCCATCATCCAACCATCATCCAACCATCATCCATCCATCATCCAACCATCATCCAACCATCATCCATACACCATCATCCTACCATCATCCTACACATCATCCAACCATCATCCTACCATCATCCAACCATCATCCAACACATCATCCATACCATCATCCAACCATCATCCATACCATCATCCTAACCATCATCCAACCATCATCCAACCATCATCCACCATCATCCACCATCATCCAACCATCATCCTGACCATCATCCAACCATCATCCACCATCATCCTACCATCATCCTACCATCATCACAACCATCATCCACCATCATCCATCCATCATCCAACCATCATCCAATCATCATCCATCTATCATCCAACCATCATCCAATCACATCTCAACCATCATCCTACCTCATCCACCATCATCCAACCATCATCCTACCATCATCCAATCATCATCCAACCATCATCCAACCATCATCCAACTCATCCATCACAACCATCATCATCCTCATCCAACTCATCATCCATCTATCCATCCTATCATCTTAACGCATCATCCACCATCATCCAACCATCATTCATCTACCATCATCTCAACCATCATCCAACCATCATCCACCATCATCCAACCATCATCCAGACCATCCATCCTACCATCATCCACACCATCTTATCTCACTATCATCTAGTCCTATCATCCAACCATTCATCTGAACCATCTAGTCCTATCCACATCCAACCATAGCAGTCCAACCATCATCCACCATCAGTCATACCATCAGATCTTGTGGACAACCATGATCACATCAACCATCATTTACAGCAATCTCATCATCCAACACATCATCTTAGCCTGGAGCTAATCGCTACCAGGCTCACAACATCAGCATTTCAGCTGGAGCTAATGCTACAGTGCTATCAACAACATCAGCATTTAGCTGGAGCTAATGCTAACGTGCTACAACAACACAGCATTCATAGCTGGAGCTAATCAGTGCTACAACAACATCACCATTTAGCCTGGAGCTAATGCTACAGTGCTACAACAACACACATTTAGCTGGAGCTAATGCTAAGTGCTACAACAACACATCATTTAGCTGGAGCTAATGCTAAGGTCTACAACAACACATCATTTAGCTGGAGCTAATGCACAGTGCTACAACAACACACATTTAGCTGGAGCTAATGCTACAGTGCTACACAACACATCATTTCTGGAGCTAATGCACAGTGCTATCAACAACACAACATTTAGCTGGAGCTAATGCTACAGCGCTACAACAACACAGCATTTAGCTGGAGCTAATGCTACAGTGCTACAACAACACAGCATTTAGCTGGAGCTAATGCTACAGTGCTACAACAACACATCATTTAGCTGGAGCTAATGCGAAGATGCTACAACAACACAACATTTAGCTGGAGCTAATGCTACAGCGCTACAACAACACAGCATTTAGCTGGAGCTAATGCGAAGATGCTACAACAACACAGCATTTAGCTGGAGCTAATGCTACAGTGCTACAACAACACAGCATTTAGCTGGAGCTAATGCGAAGATGCTACAACAACACAGCATTTAGCTGGAGCTAATGCTACAGTGCTACAACAACACAGCATTTAGCTGGAGCTAATGTGAAGATGCTACAACAACACATCATTTAGCTGGAGCTAATGCTACAGTGCTACAACAACACATCATTTAGCTGGAGCTAATGCGAAGATGCTACAACAACACAATATTTAGCTGGAGCTAATGCTACAGCGCTACAACAACACAGCATTTAGCTGGAGCTAATGCTACAGTGCTACAACAACACAGCATTTAGCTGGAGCTAATGCTACAGTGCTACAACAACACAGCATTTAGCTGGAGCTAATGCTACAGTGCTACAACAACACAGCATTTAGCTGGAGTTAATGCGAAGATGCTACAACAACACAACATTTAGCTGGAGCTAATGCTACAGCGCTACAACAACACAGCATTTAGCTGGAGCTAATGCTACAGTGCTACAACAACACAGCATTTAGCTGGAGCTAATGCTACAGTGCTACAACAACACAGCATTTAGCTGGAGCTAATGCGAAGATGCTACAACAACACAGCATTTAGCTGGAGCTAATGCTACAGTGCTACAACAACACAGCATTTAGCTGGAGCTAATGCTACAGTGCTACAACAACACAGCATTTAGCTGGAGCTAATGCTACAGTGCTACAACAACACAGCATTTAGCTGGAGCTAATGCTAAATCGCTAACGTGCTAACTTCAGTTCAACTATCTACAACCGTTGGGCAACAATTTAATTTCTAGATTATAATTTAACATTTACGTTTTCTGAGGACTTTAAATGTTTTTATGTTTGTTTTTTTTGTTCCTGTTTGTTTTTGTGTGAAATAAAATTATTGGGAAAATGTGAAGACAGGAAATGGAACCAATAACTGCCACTTCAAAATAAGAGCATTAATATAAACATCTAACTGCTTATAGACAGTTAATAACAAAAACTTGAACATTTAATTAATTTTGTAATCAATTTGATTTCTGGAAATTCATTGAGGGAAAAATACGAATGATAATTATTGATTAACCTGATTATTGATTAAAACAATATTTCAATGTAGAGTTGTGTTTCTGTCGGGTTCATGATGCAGAATCAATAAATCTGATTTAAAATGTTTCTTCCTGTTAAACAGCTGATAACCTCCAGAACCAGAACCTCTGCAGAGCCATGTATCGGACCGGCTGGACGGTTCTGGTTCCTGTCCAGCATGAACTCTGATCTCTGCAGGAGAAGAAGACGGGTCCAAACAGCAGAACCGGACCGGGAGCTCAGACATGGATTTCTATCCACCGGGCCTGTTTTAACCAGCCGACCCGGTTCGGTTCTGCCCTCAGAGGAAACGTCCCGCCGATAGTTTCCACTGACAAACATCGATTCCCGGCAGAAACCCAAACAGGAAGCAGAGCGTTCTGACCGGACGGCGAGCAGCTCCGTGGTCTCCTCCGGGTCCTCGCACGGATCTCCTGTTGGGAAACGGCAGGAGGCGTCAGCGGGGGTCCGTTTGGTTCCGAGCTCCTCGGGACCTCGGGGCCACTCACGTCCGCCGATCCTGGCGCCGACCCGCTGGGCCAGCGCGCCGCTCTGGGCCAGCTGCTCCCTGAAGCTCTGGCCCGTGTAGTAGTCGACGTCGTTGGCGCGCAGCAGCTCCTCGAAGGCCCTGGTGGCGTCGGCCAGGTGGCGGCGCAGGAGGCCGCAGGCGGCGCCGCCGTCACGCAGCCGCTGGCGCAGCAGCGACAGCTCTCTGGCCTGAGCCTGCAGCAGCGAGTCCAACTTCCTGCAGGAAAAACCAAACGCTCGTTAGCTGCAGGAGGACGGTTCTGGTCCGCCGGGTTCTGGTCCGCCGGGTTCTGGTCCGCCGGGTCCGCGACCCGATGGAGCAGACCTGAGCAATACGACCGTGTTCTCCACAGTCCTGGTTTTTCTCTGTTTGGTTGGTGATGATAAAATTTGTCGCCAACATCAACAGATTTAATCCAGATTTTCTCTGCTTCCATTTTCATATTTATCTCATTTCTAGTCCAGCATTTAATGTGTTTTCTGTGTTTTCTTCTGGTTTCATTTTGGTTCTGTTTAATTCAGATGTTTTAACTGGTTTATCCTGAATATAATCTGATGTGTGATGGACTGGCGTTTCCACGGCGACCCCGCCCGTCGCCCCGGCGGCACCAACAGGGTGAAGGCAACGGATGCTGGATAATCTGATGTTTTTCCCAGATTTCATTATGAATCAGCTGATTTCATCACGTTTCCATGAGTTGGACGAACCCCGGCCAGTTTCCTTCCTCCCTCCTGCCTCCTTTCCTCAGCTGGTCCTCCAGAGCGTCCACTCTAGACGTCAGCTCCTGAAGGCCGTTGTCATGGTGACGCTGCGAGGCTCCGTCAGACGACCGCCGGCCCTCGTCGTCCTCCGCCCGCGGGGAGCGGCCGACCTCGCCGGAGGCGGAGAGGCGGCGCCGGCGGCCCTGCGGCCCGCGGATCGCCGCCTGAGAGCCGGACAGCTGCGAGCGCAGGTCCTCCACCAGGCGCCGCAGCGACGGCACATCGCCAGGGTAACCGCAGGGCTGAGCGCCGCCGGGCCACCACTGGGAGCCCAGGTCCAGAGACGTGCACATCTCCAGGTCGTCAAACTCTGAAACACGCAGAGAATCAACATCATTCAGGTTACAGAGATTATCTTAGATCTGTACTGAACGAGTTGAAGCCCAGCTGTGGATTATCCAGTGAAGCTTTCGGTTCGGTTCAGTCAGATGAACTGCTTGACTAGTTAGTTATCATAACTAGTTAGGCTGGTTAATCTAAATCTGATCATTTATCATGGAAACATGCCTGAAGCTCTGCTGCCCTCTGCTGTGTGTTTGAGTGTACTACAAGAAAACCTGAGGGGTTAAGCCTGATTCTATGACCCCCAGTGACCCCCAGTGACTTCCAGTGACCCCAGTGATCCCCCAGTGACCCCCAGTGACCCCCCAGTGACCCCCAGCGACCCCCAGTCCTACCTGGGCTGCTGGCCTCCTCCCTGTCAGCCTCGTTCTCGCTGCGGCCGCAGGTCTCATAGCCCAGGTCCTGCAGGTCCACCTGGACCAGCTTGCTGTCCTGCTGCACGGCTGTTTCTGCTGCAGAGGGACAAAGGGGTCACCTGACTGCGCTGCAGCAGCAGCTGCTGCGTCTGCGTCTGCACTCACCCAGCAGCTCTCTGTAGTCCTGCAGCTGCTCAGCCTGAGCCTGCACTGTGGCCTCCGACACCATCAGCCTCTCCTGCAGCTCCCGGCTCTCCAGCTGCAGACGGACCGACTTCCCACACGCCGCTGAGGGCGAGGCGTCCGGCCGCCGCTGCTGATTGGACGGCTCGGCGTCCTGGAAACAGGCAGGGGGAGAAACAACATGGCTGCTGAGGATTCCTGACTTCAGACGTTTTCTGTAGCAGGTCTGAGAGTTTAACCAGAACCTTCCAGAAACTGGAAGGTTCTGGTCTTTACTAGCTCCTTAAAGGGGCGGTATCTTCTAACAAGGCATTTTTGTATCTTTCTATCATGTTTTTACCTCATTAAAAACAAACCTGCAATGTTGTTTTGATTCATTTATGTTTGAGAGTCCTTTAATCTCCATGGCAACCATTCAGCTGTTAAACCGCCGGGGGGACCTGGCCCCGCCTCCGAGGCGAAGCTCCTCCCCCACTCATTAGCAAACAGCTGCTGATTATCGGAGCTGCTGCTCTGGTAAAAACGTTAAAGGGTTAATAGAGGAGCCATGTTGGAGGCGGAGCTTCAGAAAGAGCAGGAGCTTCTTAAAGTAACAGAGACCCAACCAGGAAGTAACATTCGTCTCCAATATGTGATAATGCTCAATTTGTTGTATTGAGAAACTGTTTTTGTTAATTTGGGTCATTGAGCTTTTTTAGCTTATAAACAGTGAACCCAGTTTCTTTATTGTGCTATGAAACATGATGCTGGCCACTGGTTGCCATGGTGACCGTATTCCGGTCCTACCTGTGAGGAGCCGGTGAACGTCTCCGCTCTGTCTTCCTCCTCTGTCTTCTGGTCGCCGTGGCACTGAGTCCTGACGTCAGACAGATCTCCATCCCAAGCGTCCCACATCCCAGAGCTCTCCTCTTCCTCCTCTTCCTCCTCTTCCTCCTCCACAGTCACATCCAGCTCCTCCTCTTCCTCCGCAGCCTGCCTGCCGCCAGCCAGCTGGAGCTTCAAGTCTTCGTTCTCTGATCTCAGGTTGAACAAAGCTCTCCTTTAAGAGTCAAACGATTAACTTGCGCAGCTGAGAATCACCAAGCTAACCCGCTAGCGATTCCTGGAGCCACCGGGTCGGTACTGGGACCCGCTGCTCGGCGCCTCACCTCATCTGGGACAGCGAGGAGAAGCCGGCCTTCTCCAGCTGAGCCTTCAGCTCCCCCAGCTCTCGCTCCACCAGCTGCTTGACCTCCATCAGCCCTTCAGCGTCCGGCTGCCGACCCTTTCAGGAAGCAAAGGGCAAAATCTCACTGCAACTGTTAACGGCAACGAGGAGATCATTAATGATTAGGTCTACAGAGTATCTGCAACAATCACCAGATCCGCTGAAGCTAAAGCGCTACACCGACACAGTATTTAGCTGACGCTAACGCTAAAACGCTACACACAGTATTTAGCTGATGCTAACGCTAAAACGCTACACCAACACAGTATTTAGGTGACGCTAACGCTAAAGCGCTACACCGACACAGTATTTAGCTGATGCTAACGCTAAAACGCTACACACAGTATTTAGCTGATGCTAACGCTGAAGCGCTACACATAGTATTTAGCTGGCACTAACGCTAAAGCGCTACACCGACACAGTATTTAGCTGACGCTAACGCTAAAGCGCTACACCGACACAGTAGTTAGCTGATGCTAACGCTAAAACGCTACACACAGTATTTAGCTGATGCTAACGCTGAAGCGCTACACACAGTATTTAGCTGGCACTAACGCTAAAGTTCTACACCGACACAATATTTAGGTGACGCTAACGCTAAAGCGCTACACCGACACAGTATTTAGCTGACGCTAACGCTAAAGCGCTACACCGACACAGTATTTAGCTGACGCTAACGCTAAAGCGCTACACTGACACAGTATTTAGCTGATGCTAACGCTGAAGCGCTACACACAGTATTTAGCTGGCACTAACGCTAAAGCGCTACACCGACACAGTATTTAGGTGACGCTAACGCTAAAGCCCTACACCGACACAGTATTTAGGTGACGCTAACGCTAAAGCGCTACACCGACTCAGTATTTAGCTGACACTAACGCTAAAGCGCTACACCGACACAGTATTTAGCTAACGCTAAAGTGCTACACCGACACAGTATTTAGTTGATGCTAGTGCTAAAGTGCTACACAGACACAGTATTTAGCTGACTCTAACGCTAAAGCGCTACACCGACACAATATTTAGCTGATGCTAACGCTGAAGCGCTACACACAGTATTTAGCTGGCACTAACGCTAAAGCGCTACACCGACACAGTATTTAGGTGACGCTAACGCTAAAGCGCTACACCGACTCAGTATTTAGCTGACACTAACGCTAAAGCGCTACACTGACACAGTATTTAGGTGACGCTAACGCTAAAGCGCTACACCGACACAGTATTTAGCTGACGCTAACGCTAAAGCGCTACACCGACACAGTATTTAGCTGACGCTAACGCTAAAGCGCTACACTGACACAGTATTTAGCTGATGCTAACGCTGAAGCGCTACACACAGTATTTAGCTGGCACTAATGCTGAAGCGCTACACCGACACAGTATTTAGGTGACGCTAACGCTAAAGCCCTACACCGACACAGTATTTAGGTGACGCTAACGCTAAAGCGCTACACCGACTCAGTATTTACCTGACACTAACGCTAAAGCGCTACACTGACACAGTATTTAGCTAACGCTAAAGCGCTACACCGCCACAGTATTTAGCTAACGCTAAAGTGCTACACCGACACAGTATTTAGTTGATGCTAGTGCTAAAGTGCTACACAGACACAGTATTTAGCTGACTCTAACGCTAAAGCGCTACACCGACACAATATTTAGCTGATGCTAACGCTGAAGCGCTACACACAGTATTTAGCTGGCACTAACGCTAAAGCGCTACACCGACTCAGTATTTAGCTGACACTAACGCTAAAGCGCTACACTGACACAGTATTTAGCTGACGCTAAAGCGCTACACCGACACAGTATTTAGCTGACGCTAACGCTGAAGCGTTACACAGACACAGTATTTAGCTGACGCTAAGGCTGAAGAGCTGTACCAGATGAATATTTTACAAAACAGTGAAGTAAATTGGCACTTTATAATTTATCCAGAACAGTTACTTTAGGGCAGAGGTTCCCAAAGTGTGGGTCGCGCCCCCTATAGGGTCGCAGTGCCATTGCAGGGGGGCAGGAAGCGAAAGTGTTTCACTGTAAAGATGGTTTGTAGTTTGTTTTGTTACAACCTGAAGTGTGAAATAAACGTCAGTGGAGATGAAAACAAAATGTGTTTCGGTTCATGTCTGGTTGATTCTGTTTTCTTTTGGGGGATTTTACTGTATGGGGGCCAGGAAATCTTTGGGAAACTCTGCCTTACGGGAAGCTAAGTGCGCTAAATGTGCTATACATGTGGTTAGCTAGCGACTGCTGCTGGAGTTCTTACCCGGGTCGCACACTCTTCATCATCATCATCAGCAGCAGCAGCAGCAGTGAACTCACTCTTCACATCTTCATCTGCCTCGTCTTCACCGCTCAGCTCTGCAGGGAGAACAGATGCAGAGAAAGCAGGAAAATTTCAGCTGTGGCCTTGTGACTGAAAGTCAGACTGGAAAACCTGGAAAACCCTGGAAAACCCAGAGGAACTTCCAGGAAATGCTCATTCAACTTGTTGCAGCTTCCAGGAGATTCTGGGGCAGAAAAACTGATTTATTTGCTGTAACTGCTGCAGTTTGAGCTCCAATGAACTGATTGTTAATCTGAGGAAAATGAGCGACCTTTGACCTGCATGTTTCCAACATACCTGATTTAAGCTAACAGCTCCTGATTTAATGAACATTTTAATCTTCCTGGTGGCCAGTGAAGGGAAACCCAGTTTTGGTTTGAATATAAAAGGATCCAAAGCAAAACTTAACTTCCTGATTATTCATAAAAAATTGAATCATTTGTTTAAGTTTGTGAGTTATTTATGTTTTTGTGGATCAATTTAGCATTTTACCTGGATGCAGCCAAGAAAGGTTCAAATGACGCCTTTTTTCCTGCTGCTGCTCAATAATCACATTTGTTTCAGACAGAAATATGAGTTTTGATGTTTTACTAAATATAACTAGTTGCTGTTTGTGTCTCTGTGAGGAATCTGGAGTTTAAAATCACAAACACACGATGCAAAATCTGCAGCTTTATTATTTATTATCGAAGCTCCAGGCAGAAAAACAGCAGCAGTTACTGCTGACACACACACACACACACACACACACACAACATAAATAATGATAAAACATCCCATTAATCAGTCCAGGAAACACTGGAAAAAAGCAGCTGGTTAGACTATTTCACCACAGAAACTGAACAGGCTGTTAGTCACACTGAAACTGAATTATGAGCTTATTAATATCTAATAATGTTTAACAACTTACACAAACTGATGAATCCAAAATGCAGCATAGTTATTATAATTTAAGCAAAACAACAGTAAATGTGACAAAGAATTTTTATTTACTGAAAATAATAAAATATGCACATAGATTCATTCTTTCACTATAAATGTTTGTTTCTCCATCTGATCCTGGATGTAAACACAGTTTATAACTTTCATTTTATTTTACAAACATTCAGAAGGTTTTCAGGTTAGTATTTCCACCCAGATCAAGCAGCCGCTGCCCGTCGCGCCGACCTGTCACCATGGTAACAGCGCCCCCGGCGACGCGGAGGGGAACTACAGGTACCGGCTTCTCTGATGCCCACCTCCAAACTCAGGCTGCCGGGCAGCTTCCTGCCGGACCAGAACCTCCCTCAGTTCCTGGACCTCCATGGTCAGCTGCTCCACCAGAGGAAGGTCCGACGGGTCCGCCATCTTCCTCTGAAGGTCCTGCAGGGCAGAACCAAACCAGAACCAGCACAACATGAACACCAGGACCAGAACCAGCAGAACAGCAGCAGCACCGCTAGGGGGAGCTAGAGATCCCCCAAGGAAATATCAGATTATTGTTTCCTGTTTTTAGCTATTTGTTCTGCAGCAGAGCATGCTAGCTGCTAGCCCGGTTAGCTGCTAGCTGCTAGCCCGGCTAGCTGCTAGCCCGGTTAGCTGCAGTGTCTCACCCTGATGATCTCCTCCTTCAGACTCAGACTGCGGCTCAGATGGTCCAGCTGCTTGGCCCGACTCCTCGTCTCCTCCTGGTTCTGCTCCTTCAGCGCCAGGCGCAGCTCCGGCTGCAGCACCTGCTGCAGCGCTGCAGCCGCGTCCGGCTGCGACCGGGAGCCCAGCTGCTGCCGCAGCTCCTGGACTCTGAGCGTCTGCTCCTCCAGAACCTCGGTGAGTCGGGCCGCTGAGTCCTGAGGGGGTCGGCAGCGTGTCAGAAGCGTCAAACTCACGTCTTAAAACAAATTATTACTGAACATGTTTGTACTCTGATGGATTCCAGGATTGATTTTGTGACTTTTGAAATATTCCCAGGAAAGTTTATTTCCTCTCGTTTCACAGAAAATGCGACTATTGTTCCTCGACATCGATCACAAACTGCAACCTGACGTCATGTAGGAAATACTGCCACCTGCAGGTGTGAGTTAGCATCACTTAAATCCAATGTTTGTGACAGTTTTGTAGACTAAACTCATTTTGTTGATTTTCTGCTGATTGATGTGATTTGGCAGCAAACAGGTGAAACTGCTTTGATTTGATTTTTAAAATAATATTTAACAGCTGTAATCTTGAAGTATTTCTGGAGGGCCACATGAGAAGCTTCGGCGGGCCAGGTCTGGCCCCCGGGCCTCCAGTTTGACCACTCTGTTTAAAGGTCCGGTTGTACCTGGATGTACTGGTCCCTGGCGCTGACGGTTCTGAGCAGATCCTGGACCTGCTCCTGGTGCTCCCGGGCCTGCCGAGTCCGGTCTGACATCACTTCCTGGAAGAGGCGGTCTTTCAGCTGGAGGCGGAGCTTCAGCTCCTCCAGAACCTGACCCGGCGCCGACTGGACCTGAGGCAGCAGAGAGCAGCGCAGGTCCTGCAGGAAACAACATGGTACAAATGTAGCCTGTTAGCTTTGTGTTGTTTTCCTTCACTTAGACAAGAGATGCTAACTTGTGCTAATCAGTTTATTTGTTTTGTTAACTTTGGATATTTGAAAAGTTTTAATGTTAAATATTGATTAATTTTAATATTTATTGATCTTTGAGAATCTGTTGTATTATTAGCATCATATCAGCTGAAGAAACAACATTATTGTTCATCATGATAAATTCTGATTTATCATCCAGAATCGTCGGTTCTGGTGACAGACGCGCCGTGAACAGAACCGGTTCTGGACCCGATGCAGTGGGATCATTTAAACCGGATTCCAGGAACATTTGAATCACCTGGGTCTCCTGCGTGCGAGCGATCAGCGCCGCCTGCAGCTGCTCAATGACGGCGTCCCTCTCCCTCAGGATTTGACTGGTCCGCTCGTCGGCGTCCCGCTGCTGCCGCCGGGCGCCGGTCCAGGCGTCGGCCAGCTGCTGCAGCTGCAGCTCCTTCCCCCTCAGCAGCGCCTCCAGGCTCTGGGTGGGACACAGAGGGTTGGCGGGTCGCCGCAGCGCCTCGCCGCAGCGCCTCGCCGCAGAGCGAACACTTACAGCGATGGTTTCCTCGTTGTTGGCCAGAACGCGGCGCTGCCTCTCCAGGTCTCGCTCCTTCTCCTGCAGCAGCTGCTGCAGCTGCCGACTCGCCGCGTCTCGCCGCTCCGCCGAGCGAAACTTCTCGTCGACGGCTCGCTGCAGGGGGGCGGGACCAGCAGGACGGTCAGGTTTTAGTTTCGGCTGATGATCATAATGTAGAGATTATTCACCTCCAGCGCTCGATCTCTCTCCGTTATTCGCTGCCGAAGTTTCTGCAGCAGAGCGTCTCTGTTCTCCTGCGGTTCCTCCAACATGTCACCGTGTTCCTGCAGCACAGACAACATGAATAACGGAGGAGAAACTGTTTACTATTACATTAATCTAGATTAATAAAATATAGAAAATGATGAAACGCCTGAGAGAAACATCAACACGGAATTTGTTTACTAAATTTAAAAAAACTTAAATGTTAAAGAAAATTAAAACTACAAGGAATTGTTCATATTTTAATAATTACGTGGAACACAAAACCGAAATCTAGAATTTTGTTCAAACAGTTTTTTGTGCTGCTGCAGTTTGACCTCTGACCTGAAGCAGCTGCTCCTTCAGCTGCAGGTCGGCCCTCAGCGCCGCGTCGCTGCGCTCTCTCTCCTCCCTGTCCCTCCGTCTCTCTTGCTCGCCCTCGCTCAGCTGCTCCTCCCTCGCCTGCAGGTCGGACCGGACCGTCTGCAGAATCAGCTGCAGCTCCTGGACACAGAAACCCATCAGAACCTCTGCAGGTGGCGCCGGCGTCCAGCCGGGTCAGTCGGCGGGTCTGCTGACCCGGTTGTGTCGCTCCGTCTCCCTGCGGTGCTGCAGCGCCCCCTGCAGGTCTCGCTCCAGTCTCTCTAGGGCCCGGTTCTGATCCTCCTGAGCGCGGTCGGCCCGGCGCTGAGCGCGCCGGGCCGCCTGCAGCTCCAGCTGAGCCTGGAACAGCGCCGCCTGCAGGGCCAGAACCTCGCCCTGACCCGGAGCCGCCTCGGTACCGGACAGCTACGGGTTGGGGAGGGGCAGCAGGTCAGTTAGCTGCACGGTACAAATGCGTCCTGCTAACATCAAACAATAAATGATGCCGCCGTGAACTGAAGTCACTGAAGTAACATGAGATTCAGAATCCAGCCATGTTGGCGCCCAGCAGCTATCAGCCAATAAGACGAGACGTCGGCAACAAGCCCCGCCCACTTGGAGCATCAAAACCTGAGTTTTTATGGGATTTGCTGATTTCTTCTGGTGATTTCAGTTTCAGTAACTCTGTGGTTCATGGAAACGGCTCCAGGTGACGACACACACCTGGCTGCGGTTGGCGGCGTCGCCGAGGGAACGCAGCGTCTGGTTCTGCTCCTCCAAGGCTCGGCTCAGATCAGAAACCTGCAGCAATAAACCGGGAGATGCAGCCGTTGCTCATTCAGTGCGGGGCGCGTTGCCGTAGCAACACCAGCTCCACCGTCGAATCAGGATTCAACACAAACACTCAGACGGCTCTTCGCCTGCGGTGCGTTATGCTGCTCTCACCTCCGTCTCCTTGGAAACGGCGCCGTCCGTCAGGTTCTGGATGAGTCTCTCCTGCTGCTGCGCCTCATCCTGCGCCGAGCGCAGCTGCAGCTCCATGGCGGCCAGACGCTCCTGCAGCTTCTGCAGACCAGACAGAAACATCCTCAGCGTCTCGGAACCGGACCGGGAGCCGGTTCCGGCCCGGGAGCCGGGTCTGGTACCTGGTTCCGAGCCTCGCTCGCTCCGATGTTGACCTGCAGCGATCGGACCTGGTTCTGGGCCTGCTGCAGCTCTCCCACACACTGACCCGCGGCACTGTGGTACCGACTGAGCTGATGCTGCTGCTCGCCGATCAGCTGCTGGGAAACGCATCAGGAGAACAGGAAACGCATCAGACAAACAGGAAACGCATCAGGAGAACAGGAAACGCATCAGACAAACAGGAAACGCATCAGACAAACAGGAAACGCATCAGACAAACAGGAAACGCATCAGACAAACAGGAAACGCATCAGGAGAACAGGAAACACATCAGACAAACAGGAAACGCATCAGGAGAACAGGAAACGCATCAGACAAACAGGAAACGCATCAGACAAACAGGAAACGCATCAGACAAACAGGAAACGCATCAGGAGAACAGGAAACGCATCAGACAAACAGGAAACACATCAGACAAACAGGAAACACATCAGACAAACAGGAAACGCATCAGGAGAACAGGAAACGCATCAGACAAACAGGAAACACATCAGACAAACAGGAAACACATCAGACAAACAGGAAACATATCAGACAAACAGGAAACGCATCAGACAAACAGGAAACGCATCAGACAAACAGGAAACGCATCAGGAGAACAGGAAACACATCAGACAAACAGGAAACGCATCAGGAGAACAGGAAACACATCAGACAAACAGGAAACGCATCAGGAGAACAGGAAACGCATCAGACAAACAGGAAACACATCAGACAAACAGGAAACGCATCAGACAAACAGGAAACGCATCAGACAAACAGGAAACGCATCAGGAGAACAGGAAACACATCAGACAAACAGGAAACGCATCAGGAGAACAGGAAACACATCAGACAAACAGGAAACGCATCAGGAGAACAGGAAACGCATCAGACAAACAGGAAACGCATCAGGAGAACAGGAAACACATCAGACAAACAGGAAACGCATCAGGAGAACAGGAAACACATCAGACAAACAGGAAACGCATCAGGAGAACAGGAAACACATCAGACAAACAGGAAACGCATCAGACAAACAGGAAACGCATCAGGAGAACAGGAAATGCATCAGACAAACAGGAAACGCATCAGACAAACAGGAAACATATCAGACAAACAGGAAACGCATCAGACAAACAGGAAACGCATCAGACAAACAGGAAACGCATCAGACAAACAGGAAACATATCAGACAAACAGGAAACACATCAGACAAACAGGAAACATATCAGACAAACAGGAAACGCATCAGACAAACAGGAAACGCATCAGACAAACAGGAAACATATCAGACAAACAGGAAACACATCAGACAAACAGGAAACGCATCAGACAAACAGGAAACGCATCAGACAAACAGGAAACAGCATGACACATGAGGAACAGAAATCTGGTAAAATCCCAGTGGAAGCGACTAAAAGTCGTTTTTCGGCCTGAATCTCATTTTCATGTTTAGTTTTATTCTACGAAGCAGAAGTTCTGCTGGCTGCTTCGATCCGCCGCCGTTACGTCACGTTTTAAACCCGCGGCGCCGCTGCTGGCAGGACGACTTGAAAATCGACTGTGATGTCACTGCAGGAAGTGGTTTCTGTAACTTCCTGCTTTTAGGAGTCGCATCCTGGTTCTGCTTCCTTAAAAACAAGAAGCTGATAAAATGAAGCTGAATTCAGGAAAAGTTTTTATTGCTCAGTAAATGTGAAATATGTTTTTATTTTCTTCTGGAAAATCAAACTGGAGATTTTTAAATATGTTTCACAAGTAAAATGTGCAAAAACAATTTGAAGTTTTTAATTTATGATCCTACAAAAACAAAACCTGAAGATTTATATTAAAACAATATTTAGCTGATTTTAGTGTTGGAAGGATTTAGCTGCTCGTTTCCCTGGTGAACATTCAGCGACTGGTTCTGGATCCTAACTGGTTCTGGATCCTAACTGGTTCTGGATCCTAACTGGTTCTGGATCCTAACTGGTTCTGGATCCTAACTGGTTCGTTTCTGACTGTGAAACTGGTTTGGGAGCAGCAGCGGAGGCCGTGTTCCTGACTAACTGTTAGACGCTCTGCTGGGTAAACTGGGAGCTCTGCTGGGTAAACTGGGAGCTCTGCTGGGTAAACTGGGAGCTCTGCTGGGTAAACTGGGAGCTCCGCTGGGTAAACTGGGAGCTCTGCTGGGTAAACTGGGAGCTCTCTGCCACATCATTTACATCACAATGGGAGTTATGAAGCCGCACGAAGAGACTGTTGCCATGGCGACGCAGAGGTTGCTAGGATACGGACGTTGGGGAGCGGTAATGGAGGAGCAACAGGAAAAACTCCCATTTTAAATCCAGGGATGTCCAACACGCGGCCCGGGGACCGTTTGTGGCCCTTAGGTTAATTTTTTTGTGGCCCCCCAACTGAAGTTAGAAACTGATTCACATTTATCGCGTCCATTAAAGGTAGTTCATGCAAATTTACTATTTATAAATTTATTACAGAGATAATTTTCTGTTAAATAGAAAATATTTACCGTTTTATAAGAAGCAAAACTTCGTTTATCAGAGTTTTACTGAAAAGCCGACTTTGCTGAACCCAAATCAGGAAATTTATGAAATTTATTTAAGAAGGTTAAATATTAGGAAGTTCTGAAATTTTCTTCTTAATTTTATCAAAATATTTTGTAGCAATATGGGATATTATATAAAAACCAATGTAGCTTCTTTTTTAGTCAATTATATGACACCTTATAACCTCTGCAGGCGGCGGCCAACAGCGCATGGACACTTTAACCGATGGGGCCCTGATTAAGGCCTGATGGGGCCCTGATGGAGGCCCGATGGGGCCCTGATGGAGGCCCGATGGGGCTCTAATTAAGGCCCGATGGGGCCCTGATGGAGATCCGATGGGGCCCTGATTGAGGCCCGATGGGGCCCTGATTGAGGCCTGATGGGGCCCTGATTAAGGCCCGATGGGGCTCTGATTAAGGCCCGATGGGGCCCTGATGGAGGCCCGATGGGGCCCTGATGGAGGCCCGATGGGGCCCTGATGGAGGCCTGATGGGGCCCTGATTGAGGCCTGATGGGGCCCTGATTAAGGCCCGATGGAGGCCTGATGGGGCCCTGATTGAGGCCCGATGGGGCTCTGATTAAGGCCCGATGGGGCCCTGATTGAGGCCCGATGGGGCCCTGATTGAGGCCTGATGGGGCTCTGATTAAGGCCTGATGGGGCCCGATGGAGGCCCGATGGGGCTCTGATTAAGGCCCGATGGGGCCCTGATGGAGGCCTGATGGGGCCCTGATTGAGGCCTGATGGGGCCCTGATTAAGGCCCGATGGGGCCCTGATTGAGGCCTGATGGGGCCCTGATGGAGGCCTGATGGGGCTCTGATTAAGGCCCGATGGGGCCCTGACGGAGGCCCGATGGGGCTCTGATTAAGGCCTGATGGGGCCCTGATGGAGGCCCGATGGGGCCCTGATTGAGGCCCGATGGGGCCCTGATTGAGGCCTGATGGGGCTCTGATTAAGGCCTGATGGGGCCCGATGGAGGCCTGATGGGGCTCTGATTAAGGCCTGATGGGGCCCTGATGGGGCTCTGATTAAGGCCTGATGGGGCCCTGATTGAGGCCCGATGGGGCTCTGATTAAGGCCTGATGGGGCCCTGATTGAGGCCTGATGGGGCCCTGATGGAGGCCTGATGGGGCTCTGATTAAGGCCTGATGGGGCCCTGATTGAGGCCTGATGGGGCCCCGGGTCTCCATCTACCTGCTGGAGGCGGAACGGGAGGTAATCATCCATCCACTGCTCCTCCAGCTCCTCCAGCTCCGCCTGCAGCTCCTCCTCCGGACAGAGCACCACCACCTCCGGGACGGCCGGGTGGGAGGACTGGCTCGGGTCCAGTTTGCCTTTGACCAGAACCGGCAGCTTGCTGCCCCTGGGCGGGGTCACCGGCCGGTACTCCCAGCCCCGCAGGAGGCCCAGCAGCAGCTCCGCCCCGGACAGGGAGCTCCCAGCGGGGCTTTTCTCCAGAGGGGCCCCGCCTCCTCCGGGTTCGGGTCCTCCTTGGTTCTGTGGAGGTCCAGAGACTCCAGGGAGGATGCGGGGCTGTGGCTCCGTTTGTCCGCCTCGGCTGCGGGAACATCCATCGGGACAGGTGTTGCCTCGGAGGTTCTGCTCAGGTCCTCCACCCCCTGGGCGGAGTAGCGGGTCGACGGCCCGCAGGAGGTGCTTCTGCGCCCGAACCTCCTCGGAACCTTACAGACCGCCTCGTAGTCCGAGTCCGCGACCCGCAGTGCCGCGCAGCCGCGGCACCTGCGGGGCTTCTGGCTGTTCTCGGTTCCGGTGCAGTGATGCAGCGGCTGGTCCGGAACCGCGTCCTCCCGATCCGCCCAGGACTCGAACCCGGAGAACACCAGGTCGTCCTGGATCAGGTCCGAGTAGCTGCCGTCCAGGTCCGCGTCCTCCCCGCCGGCCTCCCCCGGGTTGCTCCTGCGGTACAGCCCCGCGATGCAGAGCCGCAGCCGCTCCTTCTCCAGCAGCAGCCGCTGCAGCCGCTCCAGGCTCAGCGCCTCCACCCGCGCCACCACCGTGTCGAACCGGAACATCCGCTCCAGCATGAAGGCGCACTTGGAGCAGGCGAACTCCCCGCGGCCGTCCCGGTCCAGCCCGCGGCCCAGGGCGTGGGCCAGCAGCACCTGCAGGCTCAGTTTGGCTGCGGGGTGGAAGATCCAGCGCCGCTGGTTCCCGCACAGTTCCCGCGCGCAGATTCGGCAGGCCTCCTTCATCCTCACCGCGTCCAGCATCCCGCAGGGGTCAGAGGTCACGGCTGGTCTTAATTAAATCTGATTTAAATCATGAATGACGCCGCAGGCTGATGGTGATGCAGGCAGGAGGCTGTGGCGCAAATCTCGCCGGATCCCGCAGGCGCTCCGTGAATCACGCAGATTCTCCTCCTGGACTGAGAGACTTTCAGGTTTCAGGTTTTAAAGCGCGGCTCCTTTAAATCTCCGCAAGACAAAAATAAATCCCGCGTTTCCTTCTCCAGGGTCAGGAATGGTCCCGGTTCTGGTTCCGGTCTCAGTTAACGGCAGAACCGGTCGGAACCGCTGCTTTCACTGGGAGGAACACAAAGATCCTCTATGTCCGACAGGATGGGTCACTCCACAACCAAAGATCATATGTAAGAAGGAAGATGCTTCACTCCAAAAACTACAAAAATCCCCGATGAACGGCTGGACTGTGACCGTGGCGCCACCGTGTGGCCAGGGCGGAGAAAGCAGCTTCTAACATTTATTTTGATGAATTTAGAAAAATGGAGAAACGCAACTATTTTTATTATTTATGCGTATTTGCAGAAATTCAACCGCGTCTTCCTCTTTTTATGATTAAATATTCAAAAATAACAAAATATAAATACATGTAAAATGCGGGCTGCGCAGTGCAGAGTTGGTAGCACTGCTGCCTTGCAGCAACAAGGTCCTGGGTTCGATTCCCGGCCCGAGTCTTTCTGCACGGAGTTGCATGTTTGCATGTTCTCCCTGTGCATGCTGGGTTCTCTCTCCGGTTCTCCGGCTGTCTGTGTCGCCCTGCGACAGACCGGCAACCTGTCCAGGTGACCCGGAACGTTAGCTGGAGACAGACCAGCAGTAAAATGCTTTCATTTCAGTCAAATTCATTGTTTCCACAAACTGATATTTATTTATTTACTTTTGTCCTTCATACCGTTTAAATAAATCCGTTGCAGTTTTCTATAATCATGATGCTTCATGAAATTCCCCAAGAAAAGAAAATGAGTCCAACTTTAAAAGCTACTGAATCAGAAAGCGGATTGTCGTTTATTTTCTGCTCTGGAATTTGTGGAGGAGTGAGACCTCTTGGGTTCCTGGTCTTCACCAGGAAACAACCAGGAAACGTCACATTTCCTCCAGAAATTAATCGCTTCCCCCTGGAAAATAAAACGCTTCCTGAGAGCGAGCTTTTGGTTACCGGTGGCAACCGATGGTAGAATCTGGAAACCTGTGGCGTTATGTCAGTCTCCTGACCGTTTCGACTCGCTAACATCCATTACTCCACAGCAACAGTTCCTGGATGACGTCACCACTGCTAATCCACCTCCTTTGCTTTTGCTGCTCCTCTTTAAATGTGTCTGTTTATGGACAGAGACGTTGGAGGAGGGGATCTGATCCCTAAACTCTGGCTGGGTTGTTCTTTGGGGCTTGAAGTTCATCCATTTTGTTTGCCAAAAATCTTCTATTTCCATCGTGATGGAAGGAAGAAACGCTTCGAACTTCCTGTTTCTCTCTGCCTCCTTTTCAGTCCCTCTGGGATTTCAAGTCAGAGTTTCAGGTATTTGTAAAAAATATCCCACATTGTTGCCATGGTAACGCATCATAACTCCCTAAAGCTCTTCTTTTATTCTATTTTTATAGATATTAATCATTTTTAACTGTTTCGGATTTTCGTTTCCACATGAAAGGTTCCTAGCAGAACATAGAGCCATACTGACTGTAAGGGTGGAAGTTTATCGTATCGTTTATCATTTGTCACAATAAATTCCCATCAATGATGTTCAAAATCCAGTAAAAACTGACCTTAATCTCAGGATTATTGGCTTTACTGTTTTCTATAAACACCAATAAACGTGGAGGTAAAGACTGGTGTCCAAACTCAACCTGCTGCAAGAGGGAATGTTTTTAAAGAGCCGTTTCTGTGGGACTCTTATTGCTGTGACACTCAGTCATACAGTCGTTTATATCACAACAGGATCGTTGCATTGCGTCCCGTCCATTAACTGGTTCAAGACCGTTTCCGGGGCAACCGGAGCGTCTGGTTTCACCGCCTCACAGATAAACCAAACGTCTCCATCCATCACAGCGTGCAGCATCTACGTTGATAGATCTACGGCCATGTGGGGTTTGTTTTCCTGCAGCCGCCACGGCAACCATCCATCGTCTGGGACGAGGCTCGCAATCAAAGATCAATTAATCCCAATCAGAGGGAATTGCCAAACATGGCCGACTGACGGAGACGGACGAGCCGTCGCCATGGTTTCTCCTCCTGCTGCTCAGGAAACGGTCATTGCTGCGAACGGTCAGCGGATCGCGATTACAAACTAATTTACTGACCAACGTTTTATTACAAACAAAAGTTTTAATGTAACATTTATAAAACCCAATAAACTTTATAAAGTATATCTGTCTGCTGCAAGGTGCAAAGAAAACAGAAAAATAAAATAAATTCTGGTTGTTTAGATAAAAATGTGCATAAAACCCAGAGATTAAAAATAAACAGCAGATTTTGTCCTGGTGCACCAGCAGATGGCGCTACAAAATATTAAACAGCAGGAATTCATTTTAAAAATCAACAGATTATAGGAGTTTTCTGGAGTTTTTATCCAGTGCGGTAAAAGCAGTAAATACCATTTTGATGAGGCTGGTTTTAGAGGACAGATTTCAGGCTGAAACATTTTGACTTTAACTTCCCTAATGCAGCTGATTAGTTTCATCAAACATATCTGAGGACATTTGGCGGCCATGTTGGAGGTAATTTTGATGAAGTCGAACCGAGACAAACAGAAAAGATCAGAGGTCCGAACACACGACCCTGTGGGATTCCACCATCATTTCAGGAGAAGCTGCTCAGACAACTGGTGGTTTAAATGTTTCTAATTTAACATTTATTTTGTTTTTAGTTTCAGTTAATAACATGAAGGAAATCTAACTCCAACTCCAGAAAAGTTCAATAAATTACAGAAAAACATAAATGTTAAATATGTTTCAACTTTGACTAGACATTTTTAAAATACACATTTAAGTTTGTTTAATGTTCTTAAAGCCACAATAATTACAGAATAATTAAATCCACTGCACTTTAAAAACTTAAAGCTGTTTATTTGTTGTCTAATCAGCAGAATAAAATTATTTCAGCCAAACATTTAGTTTTGATTAATTAATTATATGGATTTATTGCATTAAAACCTTCTCCTGTAGGATTATTTACACTCTTCGATATAAGAATTCCAGTAGGAACTTTTGTAATTGCATGTTTCTGGTACGCCTGTATATCTGACGCGCAATCTGCATTCGCTAACAGCAGCAGGCGATGAACTCTGGCTCGTTTAGTCGCGAAAGATTCAGATTCAAATCTGATTAATTATTTAGTTTAAAATCTTCAGCCTGAAGTTTTATTTTTGCTCTAGCGTGAAAATACCTCGGCGTCTCGATCTCGGTTCTCCAGCGAGGATGAAAGGTCATGAACTTTGACCTGGAGCTCTTCGATCTGGAGACTTAGCGACTGTTTCTGCTGCTCCAAATCCTCAACCAGCCTGAAACAGGAAGTGGAGCGAAGCTCAGCGATCTGAGGGAGGAACTCCCCCAGAACCAGACCCACATGCTGAAGAGGAAGCGAAAAGGTTCTCAGTCACCTGTCTGTGGCGGTCGGACTCGTCTGGACCGAGTCTCCGTGTTCCTCCATCTTCTCCAGCACCTCCCTCTGCAGAGCCAGGCAGCGCTGGGCCTCGGCGTCCGCCAGCGCCGCCATGCGCCGGGCCTCGCTGCGGGCCGCCTCGGCCTCCTGGACCACACAACCACAACGCTCAGCAGTTCAGTTTGTGATGAGCTTCTGGGTGATCAGCCAATCAGGACGAGTCTCTGAACCTTTTGCAGCAGCTGAACTTTGTCCTCCAGCATCTCCTGCATGTCTCTGACCTCGTCCTGCCGCTCCACCAGGCGGCGCTGCAGCGCTGCTTCATTCTGATTGGACAGGACCTCGGCCGTGGATCTGAGCGGGTCAGAACATCAGCTGCTGTTTTAGCCGAGCGGCAGAAACACTTCAGATCCGAAACATCAAAGATTCTCTTGTATTTATGAAGAGAAAATCTAAAAACATGTCTTTTGTTTCAGATGGATATTTCAGGAAGTAAAGAGTCAATCTGTCTCCGAGCAAAGCCACATACTGACCCTAAAAACCCACATCTGTGACCCGGGCTCAGGTTTTCAGCAGGATCAGTTTCAGTTTAACAGTTTAAAGCGTCTCTCTGCACTCATTCAGTCTGATCTGAAGGTTTTCCTCAGACGGAATAAATCCGACGCCGGCCCTTTAAGAGCGTCCAGCGGGTCGGCTACTCACAGCGCCCGGTCCAGAAGCTCCTGCTTCTCCTGCAGATCCTTCTTCAGACTCTCGACCTTCACCTTCAGCTCGATGTTCTGCAGGACAAACAGGAAGAACGATGAGAAACCTCTGACAACTTCCTGTTTACTTCCTGTTCATTTCCTGTTTACTTCCTGCAGGTTCAGTTTCTTTCCCTGGATTCAGGATCAGATTCCAGAGGTCAGAGGTCATCATCAATATGTTTAAAGCAGCACAAACAAAATTTTAGCCGCGAGTTGATTGACAACAAATCTTTGGTTGACCTCTGATGACCTCTGGGTTAGGGTTAGGGTTAACCCTTTTTAATAACATCTTTAAAATGAGAATCAACATTTTTACTGCACAAACATTTGATTTGGGTGATGATGTGAGGTTGACCTTTGACCTTTAAACTTTCACTAATATCTAATATCACTAATAACATTTGACATCTGAAATACAGATTCCAGCCATTCTCCAGGCTGGAGGAACGACGGGCCGTCCAGAACCAGAACCGGTACCAGAACCAGAACCAGCACCAGCACCAGGACCAGAACCAGAACCAGAACCAGCACCAGCACCAGCACCAGGACCAGGACCGGGACCAGAACCAGAACCAGAACCAGAACCAGGACCGGGACCAGAACCAGAACCAGAACCAGAACCAGAACCAGCACCAGCACCAGGACCAGAACCGGGACCAGAACCAGAACCAGTGTCTCCTCTGGGTTTGTTTGGGTCTAATTTCAGCTCCTCCACCTGCTGCGTCTGTAACAACATCCAGCAGCGGCTCCACTTTTAGCTCCGTCTGCAGCAACAGACCGGACCGGACCGGACCGGAGGCTGTGGTCACGTGCGGCGGGTCTCTGACCCACTGACACACAGACACAGGTGTCCGGTTCTGATCCAGAGCAGGGCTAAAAACGGAGCGGGGCAGAATGTGGGTCAGGGGGCTGCAGGCTGCAGACGCACCAAATAAAATGATTATTTTTAATATTTTACAAAGAAACGACGATTTTGACTTTTGATGTTTTCGCCAAAACGTAAAACATTCATGATCATAACAAGAAAACTAACATTTAATTTAAACAATCATTTATTTATTTACATTCAGCAAAAAGCAAAACAAGCATCAGGAACAAAATCACCACAAATGAGCTGATTAATATTAAATATATCACATGCTCAGCAGTTTTATAAATTAATGTTTTGTTCATGTCACTATTTTATCAAAGATATTAATAAACTGGACAAATAATTTAATAATGTTTTATTTGATTTTTATAACTTTTTTGATTTTTTCTTAGTGACTTTTATTTTTTCTCTGATATTTTAGTTGTTTGAAATAAATAAGGATTTGGTTTCAAAGACATCAATAAATGTCTCCGGAGGTCATCAAAGGTCACCCGGTCTAGATGTCCTAGTTAAAGTCTGCTGTGGGTCTCTGTGGGTTTTGCCACTCACCGCTCTGTGGACGCCGTCGCCGCTCTGATCAAACTTCTGCTGGATCTTCTCCTCCAGGAAGTAGATCCGCAGCTTCAGGCTGAAGTTCTCCTTCTTCAGGTCATTGAGGTGCTGCGAGACGGTGCGGTAACCATGGAAACCAGAGTTAGCCATGAGCGGCGGCGGCGGCGGCGCGGGGGCCTCTACAGACCCCATCGCACCAGAAACTACCGAAATATCCTGAAGAAACGCAACACAAGCTGAGCGACTGCAGCACAGCTGAATGAAGCTATCGCTAACGCTACGCCAGTCTGGGCAGGACCAGCTGGGAGGGGCAGCAGGGTTCTGGTTTTACCCCCAGAGAGAGAGAGAAGAATGTGAGAGCAGAGAGTCTGATGGGAACCAACAGAAGAGCTGGGTGATTCCACATAACAGAAGGCAGCAGAGCAGAAAAACATCATGTAATTCCTGAGTAACTGATCAAATTATCAATCATTCAATACTTTAAAATGACATCAATCCCCCATCAATCCACTGGGGAAATCGAAATGAACGACGATTGCTCTAGAAAAGGAGTTATGTCCAAACTGCATAACGTGTTAGCAGAGAGATCCTCTGAGTCTGGAGGGAAACACGAAAATATGAGGACAGAAAAGCCTGATGGACCCAGCGGCGCCTCGCCGGCCCGAGAGAGGAAACGCTCTGCCATCATGGCTGGAAACGCAGTAAAGTTCAACCATTTGGAGGGAGATTACAGTGGCTCTGCAGTCAGGTATAAAACTACATGAGGAGATATATATATATGTATATATATATAACAATATCAGACATCTCAGTCCAGAAATGTGCAGTTCTAGGCACAGCAAAGATACTGCAGAACCCTCAAGCTCCAGGCCCCTGGCAGAGGACCCGAGCTCAGAGGGTAAGAAGAAGAGGATAAATATTAAATGTCATAAAATAAACTAAATGATTTACATTCAGCACAGGAAACCGACATCAAATGTGGATTTTTGTTTTTGCTTCAGTTCAGCAGAAACATTGATGGGAGCCACAGACTGTGACCTTTGACCTCTGATGTGTGTTTCTGACCCGTCCAGCCTTCAGGTGAGTTCAGCTCCTGCAGCCTTTGGGTTTTTTCCTCCCGTCTCTGAATGAAGAAGGTTTTGTTTCATCACCGTTATGATCCGGCCACCGGGGGGCGCTGTGGCTCCAGCAGGCCTGACTGCAGTGCAGGGCGTCCAGCTGCACATCTCCAGGCTGCGACTGGAACCCAAACAAACTGCGCTAAGAGCTGCAGGAACGTCTGATTAACAGCAACGCAACTTATTAGCGTCCGCAGCTCTGAATATCTGCAGCACGACTCCAAACTCACCAGTTCTTATGTTTTTATCAGAACTTATAAAATATTGCTCCTTCTGTCGCAATACGAACTGATTCTTCTCAAAGCAGGGTAAGGGTACCTGCAGGATCATTTCTGTGGTTGTTTGGCTTCGGCCATAAAGAGATCTAAAAATAAAAACAGATTGAATTTCCTCACAGACAGCTGCAGCGTCCCAACATGTCGCGCTGCTGCATTCCTCACCACAAATAAACTGAAAAACACGACACAGTTCTGCTGAATGTCACCAAAATTAGCAGCTTTTAGCTAACAGCAGAATTTTCATGCCACAAACAGAGCAGGTCTTCCAGAAGGTGGCGCTGTCGCTCAACCAACCGGACCAGAGAACCGGACCAGAGAACCGGACCAGAGAACCGGACCAGAGAACCGGACCACAGAACCGGACCAGAGAACCGGACCACAGAACCGGACCAGAGAACCGGACCAGAGAACCGAACCAGAGAACCGGACCAGAGAACCGGACCACAGAACCGAACCAGAGAACCGGACCAGAGAACCGGACCAGAGAACCGAACCAGAGAACCGGACCACAGAACCGGACCAGAGAACCGGACCAGAGAACCGGACCAGAGAACCGGACCAGAGAACCGGACCAGAGAACCGAACCAGAGAACCGAACCAGAGAACCGGACCAGAGAACTGTTTTCTAATCCAGGCTGGTCAGAGGAACTTGTTATGGCAGAACGATTGTTTCCTGGTGAGGAGTCGTCCCCAGGATGCCATCAGCCAATCAGAAGCAGAGTCCGTCATGCGACAGCCAATGAGAACCGACCGATTCTGATTCTCAGGAAACTGATTTCCTGAGTTCTTTCAGATTTTTGGGACCAAATTTTCTACGTCTTTGATTTTGTCATTTAAAAACAAAATTTAAAAATCCTACAAATAACGGTGAGACTGACTCCCTGTTTTCCAATAAATGAATAAAACTGTAGAGTGAAACCAGAGGAATGATGGCGCCAGGAAGCAGGAAGGGATCTGTGCTTTGTGTGGTTGCAGGAATAAAAACCTTTTGTCCGTCGTGATGAGGGGAATGTGAGGAGT
The DNA here is from genome assembly GCA_010277075.1 of Poeciliopsis retropinna. Lineage (NCBI taxonomy): Eukaryota > Metazoa > Chordata > Actinopteri > Cyprinodontiformes > Poeciliidae > Poeciliopsis > Poeciliopsis retropinna. Next base: position 755,551 of record VMRM01000003.1, read on the forward strand.
TCACCAGAGAATACGGAGGATTCCAGCCGTTTTCAGACCATAGGGGTCGTTTATCCCTGAGTGCTGCCTGGAAGGCCAGCAGGGGGCGACGGCGAGACGGGCCACCGTGTTTCAGCTCATACAGAGAGACTTCAACTGACCCACCGGGTCACCAGGTCATCGGAACCAGAACCAGGGTTACTGTAGCTTCAACTAATGACATAATAAAAACTGGAACGAATAAAACAGAATAAATAAAAATGGGAGAAAATCTGTAACATGATCAAAATACAAAATGAACCAAAGTATCAAAAAACTAAAACTAATAGAAAATAAACTCAATAACATCATACTAGTAATAATTAATAAAAACAAATTAAAAGTGAGTAGAGTGAAATAAATACAGTATAACGTAAAGCTGCAGATGTTTCCTGCTGACGTTTGCGTGGCCAGAAAAACTCGGCTGATTTATTTTAGGAATTACTTCAGTTTTTCTTCTTCAGAAAATATTATTTTTAATAAAAACCAAGAGCTGGAACACGTCTGGTTCGGAGATCATTCTGCTAAAATAAAAACCTTTCAGGGTGAAACACTGAAACCCAGGGGTGTCCAAAGCGTGGTCCGAGGGCCGTTTGTGGTCCGTGGAAGACTGCTGCAGTTCAATAATGCTACAGATTTGGCAGTAACGAGAATTTTAATAGTAAATTTAATTCTTCTGGAATTAATGGAAATTTTTAGGCAAAAAGTATTTTTATGTTAACAGAAATGTTTTATTTTCATTTTAACTTCATAAGTAGGATTATAAACATCCAGCAACATTTTACTAAAAACAACAAAAAATAACATTTATTGTTCTAATAAACTTTAGTAAATTTAGAAACTTCTGATGTTACATTTTGTACAGATGTCAAATAAAAACAGTGTGAATGTTTTTTATGAGCCATAATGTATCTGAATAAATAGGATGGATTTATCAATATAAAAAAGTTACTATTTAAAAGATTCTTGATGCCAGTTTGTGTTTTAAACACCTAAATTTATGTGTTCAGTCATGAATCTGTTTCATTAAGAACCTGATCAATTTAATTTTGAAGTGTAAAACTATTAAATAAATCACATTATTGATGAAACTCATCAGAGGCACAAAACAGAAGTTATTAAAACAATAGTGAGGAGCAGAAGATTTAATTTATTTCATTAAAGACATAAGATAAACATCCTCTAATACTGGCTTCACTCCTTGTCACGTTGCCATGGCGACGCAGGTTTTCCACTAATGCCTCTAATCTCAGTGTTTGGGTTGAGCTGCATTCAGAGTCTGATCTATTTTATTTAGATCTGTTTGGTTGGAGAAACTAAAGACGTTTTAATCTGAAAGTTTTGCAGCCATCAAGCTTCTTTTTTCTCCACCACTGAGCAAATCTGAAATCAGACCCGAAACCAGAACAGAACCTCTGATTTTTTTACAAAGTCTCTCATCGTTTTTCACTGAATTTATTGAATTTACCGTCAGGCAGCCGTTCAGGCAGGTCCTCTTCTAACACTTCTGGAAACTCTTGTGCAACTTTCTCTGACCTGATCCAAAGTCCCTGCAGAGCCCTGAAGACATCCTGACTCTGCCCCCTGGTGGGCGTTGGCGGCAGCGCAGGCGGCTCCTGGCTGCCTGACAGCATCGTTACTGGCAGAAAGCGTGTGTCCACAGTGTCAAACATCCTTCAGGCCCGACATGTGTTTGCTGCCTGTTGGCGCTCGGCGTGGAAACACTTGATTTGTGCGGATCTGACAGGAAAGCGTCCTGCTAAGTTAATCTTTGTGTGCGCTGCAGTGCCAGAGCTAATCAGCGGACGTCAACACGCGTACACACTCCGTAATGAGCCAGCGCAAAGACAAGCACGGCTCTGTGCCGCGGCCCAAACAGCCAGAGCACAATATTTACCACAAACCATTCATCTTCAGACAAACGCGCACGCCGGCCCGGCGAGGAAACACGGAAACCAGAGAGAGCCGGCCCAATCTGCAGGCGTAAACAGAACCGGGCCGGGCCCGGCGCTGCAGGCCAGCCCGGGCGAATACTTTCCATCAGTTTGTGTAAGCAATGATAAACACTTTACATGCAATCATAAGAGCATGCGTTTCACTGGAGAGCGCTGAGCTTTTCCCACCGCTGCACTTCACAGAGAGCGGCTCTGCGTCTCATTCCGGCTGTTTATGGCAGATCCAAATTATGGTATCAGGTTCCCCCAGAACCCGACCGACTGTCATGGCCGACCCTCCCTTCCAGGCCGGGACGGGGAGGAACGCTACCCCTCTCTGAACTGCAGGCTGTACGGGAAGACAGAGAAAAACAAACCTTCACTCCTCAGAGGAAGAGCTGCTCAAAACGGCCCAGTTAAAGCCCGGACAAAAAACATCAAGCACCTGAACTTCTGGGCCGCGTGTAAACCTGACCTCATTGTGGTTCTGGATTCACTTCCAGGACCGGATCTGAACATCTCAGTCTGAACCAAACATCTCATACAGTTTCTGACCAGCCTGCAGTTCATAATGTGTCCACTGGGTGGCGACAGCATAATGACACTGATGTTGAAAACTCATGAAAGCTTTCTGGTCATGATGCAAACATTCTCAATAATTATGACTCAGTAATTACACATTACGGGCAAAATGGTCGAAGGAACCGTCATCTGAACGCGTTCGGTCGAAGGAACCGTCGTCTGAACTGCGTTCGGTCGAAGGAACCGTCTTCTGAACGCGTTCGGTCGAAGGAACCGTCGTCTGAACGCGTTCGGTCGAAGGAACCGTCGTCTGAATGCGTTCTGTCGAAGGAACCGTCATCTGAACGCGTTCAGTTGAAGGAACCGTCTTCTGAATGCGTTCTGTCGAAGGAACCGTCTTCTGAACGCGTTCGGTCGAAGGAACCGTCTTCTGAACGCGTTCGGTCGAAGGAACCGTCTTCTGAACGCGTTCTGTCGAAGGAACCGTCTTCTGAACGCGTTCGGTCGAAGGAACCGTCTTCTGAACGCGTTCAGTCGAAGGAACCGTCATTCTGAATGCGTACGGTCGATATGCTGCAGCGGCTGAGCGTTTGTACGAACAGTCATGTGGTGTCGGTTGTGTTTGAACCTGGTCTTCTGAACGCGTGACGGTCGAATCAAAGCGTCGGGTCAGCGCTGCCTCAGGCCGGCTTGCACTGAACCATCTTCTGGCATAATGAGAGCAAGAGGGGTTCTGTCGGAACCGGCCAGAACCAGGAAAGAACTTCGGATGGAGGAGGAGAGAGAAGTTCAGTGGAAAGGAACGAGGTCAAAGGTCATGGTAACCTGAACGCGTTCGGTCGAAGGAACCGTCTTCTGAACGCGTTCTGTCGAAGGAACCGTCATCTGAACGCGTTCGGTCGAAGGAACCGTCTTCTGAACGCGTTCGGTCGAAGGAACCGTCATCTGAACGCGTTCTGTCGAAGGAACCGTCTTCTGAACGCGTTCTGTCGAAGGAACCGTCTTCTGAACGCGTTCGGTCGAAGGAACCGTCTTCTGAACGCGTTCTGTCGAAGGAACCGTCATCTGAACGCGTTCGGTCGAAGGAACCGTCTTCTGAACGCGTTCGGTCGAAGGAACCGTCATCTGAACGCGTTCGGTCGATATGCTGCAGCGGCTGAGCGTTTGTACGAACAGTCATGTGGTGTCGGTTGTGTTTGTCCTGGTTTCTGCTCCGTGACGGGAATCAAAGCGTCGGGTCAGCGCTGCCTCAGGCCGGCTGCACTCAACCATCAGCTGGCATAATGAGAGCAAGAGGAGGGCGGCGGGAACCGGCCAGAACCAGGAAAGAACCAGGATGGAGGAGGAGAGAGAAGAGCAGTGGAGAAAGGAACGAGGTCAAAGGTCATGGTAACCTGAACCTGAATGTGGGACAGTTTCCTCTGGTTGAGCCACAGACTGGGAGCGTTAATGTTTCACCTTGTTATTCCTTCATCTTAAATGTAATTTGCTGAATTTAATTTGGACCAAAATATTTAACTAAATATTTATTTGGTAAGCAAAATATTTAGTTTACTATTTAGCTTCAACCTGGATATTTATGTTGCTAACAGTTAGTTAGCTAAATATTCCAAACTAAGTATTTAGTCTGGAGCTAAATATAATAAAATAAATATTTAACTTACTAACTAAATATTTAGTATGAAGATATTAATTTTGCATAGTATTTACCTTAAAGCTAAATATTTAGCTTGCTAGTATTTAGTTTGAAACTCCGTTATAAATGAATAAATTGGTGAAAACGTGACTGAGAAATGAACTCAGACTCTTTTGTCTTAGACTAAATAATCCAGATTATTGTTTGTAGCTTTACAAACGGCACCGATAAATTGATGTTATAAAAACAACAATTAGCAGCAAAAGATTGAAATGACTTCATTAGACATATGAATATTTGCTTCACTCTTGTTAAAGTGCCAAGGAGATTCATGTGTTCGACTAAAACCTGATGATGCATTTTCTACACATACCAAAGATCATATTAAAACAGTCTTAATCCAACAGAGTTATGATGCTAATTTGCATGTTAAACACCTGATTTTATGTTTTGTTTGAGCTGCATTCAATCGAGAATCTATTTAAGAGTCTGATCTATTTCATTTAGATCTGTGTGGCCGTAGGAACCAGTAAGGAGGTGAAACTTTTAGTCTGAAGGTCTTTACAGAACTGGTAAAAACGATTCTGCTCCAGTAAAACGGGAACCAAACTGCTGTGTTTTATTTGTAGTAATCTGTTTACTGTTGGCTGGTGGATATGCTGTAAACATGACTCCTTCCTGAACGCAAGAAATGAATTATTTTAATGTTCTATCGCTATTTTTATGTCCCATGTTATAACTGAGATAATGTTGTGAAATGAAAACCAGCTGAGCATACTCCAGCCTTACTGACAGCTACCACAGTGTTAGCCTCTCTGTGTGGAGCGGCCAAGCCTTTAATTACGCTGAGGTCAGGCTGGGACATCAGCTCAACACTTTGTGGCTCTGCGTCGTGTGAACATGTTCCATCTCTTACATTTTAAGCTTCTAAAACTGTTTGGGTTCAATTTACATCAAGAGTCGCGTCAACCGCTCGTCTCCAAACATCGTATGTCAAGATTTCAGGCACTGGAGCCTAAATGAAACACATTCTCACATCAAACTGGCAAGCAAAGGCCTGTTTCAATTGCATTTATTAGTTTGAAATTTCCCCAGTTGAATGAAATGAGCAAAAAAGCCCAACAAATTTGGAAAACATTGTGCCGGTGCCAGGCGAATTATGCAGCGCTTGGCGGTCTGGCCCTGGGCTTGGGCTGCACTTCATTAGCCATCTTCCCTCTACCTTTCTCTGACAAATTCAATAAATGTTCATCTGGCTCCAATTAGGCCCTCGTTAGCAGTAATTGGCTTGGTATTTACTCACAGCATTACTCAGTAAGGGTACGCTCAGTCTTTCAGGCTTGTTATTTACCTGCCAAGTGCGTGCGCCCTCAAGAAAGCCTTCAGATCTCCTGAAAGGTCAACTTTCCTCCATCTAAAAACCCACATGGCAACATATATCTGTCTGAAGCATTGTTCCCGTCTCGAGTACACTCAGTTCCTGGCAGCTCTACTGAAAAATATGGTTTTCAAGATGAGATTTAAGCTGAAGCTGAGGAGAGAGTTGACCAAATGCAACCGAGGAGACCTTGACATGAGAACGGCCACGTTCACCCGGCAGCCCGACGGGAACCCAGCGACCGTCCTCTCTCTCCTCTACGCAGAACTCAATCAGATATACGTCCAGACGCCTGCAGTCTGGACGCTCATGTGGCATTTATCTGACTTTTACGCCACTGACGTGAGACGTGTGTCACAATCCTGCACCAGAACAAATCCTGACGTAAACAAAATACAAAACTTATGAGTCCATTAAAAAAGTCTGTGATCGCATCACAGCCCCACCGTTCCTGCATCCGGCTTTAAAGCTGATTTCTCTACAGAAGCTGCGATAAATGCAGATGCATCTTTATTTATTGATCTGCTTTCTTTAGAAGGTTGTTGTTGTTTTTAGAAAATGTGGTGGAGAGGAACCGTAAATTAAAGACAAAAACTAATTAGATGTTATAAATTACATCTGAAAAAGTCCCTGTAAGCTTCACACATTATCTAGCTAGAAAGTTAAAATGATGTCGCCGGTTACCTATTTATCTAACTAGATGGACAGTTACCCATCTATTCATCTATTGCTGGCTATTAACTCGCGAGTTAAATAGTTATTTTACTAGCTATTTAACTAGCTCCCTATCCTAGATCAACAGATAGCTAATTATCTAATTCACATGTTACTTTTACAGAATTAATTAGTAATTTTCTGGCGTTTCCAGGTTTCTCTGGAACATTTATCTAATTGTTTTCTGGAACATTCAGGTTTGTTTCACAGAACTAATCAGTTACTTTCTGTAACTCTTTCACAGAAGTAGTCATTTATTTTTATGAACCTCACATGTTTGTTCCCTAACAGCTATCAAAACGTTTCTCTGACGTTTGGTTGGAGGTTTTAATCTTCTGGACACAAAATTCACAAGATAGATTAAATCCTAAACATAACAATTAGACCTGAAGATATAAATTAACTATCCAAATTTATTCTACGCTTATAAAAGTCTGAAAAGTCCATTTTAAAGGTCTGAAGCCTGTTTGAGTCATATCTCGCAGCACAGCTGCTTGTTATTACAGGATGGGTGAGAAACGCAGGGAGAAAGTTTCGCTGGTGTTTTTATGTTTTTAGGGGCATTCAGAGGGAGGATTAGTGTTAAACAGACAGGGATGTGTTTCAGGGAGTTTTTTTGTTCAAGGTTTTTACTGGAAACTGACGCAGTAATAATAAGACTCGGCCTCATTCAGCTCCAGGTTCTGTACCATTAAACTTGATGGTTCAGTACCAACGTTTCTCTGGCAAAAGCAACTATTTTTCCAGGGTGGCCTGAGACTAAAACGTAAACTGGGAATGCTGCCATTCCAGATCCACAGGAAGAAAAAGATGAGCCTGCAGAAGATGCTGGCTCCGTTTCCGCTTCCCGACAGACACAGAACAACAAAAATATTCACTAAAATTCACATTATGAAGCTTCTGTCACTACAAACGAGGCTCAGCGTTGCTAAAACCTGGAACATTACGGAGAAACAATCCGAACCTGGAAGAGTCCGAAGGTTTCAGACGGAGAAGCTGCTGCTTCGCTCTGCTAACAATTACTCCACTTTATAGTTCCCTCAATTATAGAAAAATCAGAGGATTTAACCGAAAAGCACCTGCTCCTCCTGCAGCTCAGCACAAAAAGCCGAGTTTCATCACTGCGCCCTGAAAGTGCCGGTTCCTGGAAGCGATGCCACGTGGAAACGCAGCAGCCAGAGACGTTCTTCTCCTCAACTCAGTTTTTCTTCCCATTTTTCTCTGGAATGCGAGGAAAGCAGAAGGTCTGCGCTGCACATGTTCCTCTTTCACAATCACTGATCGCAGCAGGGAAAACTCAGAGAAACTCTGAGGAACGCAAAGACACCACATCAAACTGCTGACTTTGACTAGGCCATTTGTAGAGCTGAAGGTGTATTCACATGTCCAACTGTGTTTTTTGTAGAAAAGGCTGATGGAAAAGGTAAAATCCAAAGTAACTTTTCCAAAACAGAAAACAGATTTATGGAATAAATGAGAAGGAATCAAATGTTCTGTGCCTTACCAGAGGCACCAAACCGTCAGACATCAAAGGTCAAAGTTCAGAGGGAAGTCAGCTACCTCCACTTCCTGTTTGTTCAACGTCTGATGACATCACGCTTTGAGTCACCTGATTAATTCGCTCCAAACCAGGAAATGGAAACAAAACCGAAAAAACGGCTTCTTCTGCTTTTTCCCAACGTTTCCAATAAAGTTCACTGGAACATTCCAGCAACAAGCAGTTCAAATGTTTACATCATAAAAACATCATAAACATCACAAACACGTCATTCAGTCACCAGCTGCCAAACCAGAAGCAGATTTTACATTTTGTCTTTCAGAAACTCAAATATGTTGGTGAACTTTCAGCAGTTTGTCCTGTTTTTATTATTATATACGTTTATTTCACTGAGATTAAAAATGTCTCTTCCCAGATAATCCTGGACAACAGCAGAAAACTGAGATTACAGAGAACAGGAACCCCGTCAGAAATAAACTATTTAAAAGGTTCATCACAGAAACATCTTTAGATTTGGTTTCTGAAGACGCAGCAGAAACATGAAAAGATTTTCTTCCAAGTTCAGTTTGGACTTTTGGGGAAGTAAAGAGAATTTCTCAGAATGAAGAAATTATTCATAATTATATAAATAAAAACATGCTGATAACAGCCGCCCATCCCACTGGTGTTCAACAACGATGTGTGAAACTTTTTAAACTCATTATAAATCCATAATTAAACAGAATAAAGACGTTTAAGAGAAACATGCAGGCACGAAACGCCTCCATAGTTCAGTTTGTACCACAGGATCCCCCAGCATCATCCTGCCACCACCGAGCCAGAATGTGGAGGGAAACCAAGCGGTCCTGATGACACGAGTAACAGAGGAAGCCGATGTTTCAGATTTACCTCCAGCCGTTCAGCAGTGGGTTTCCTGGACCAGCTGCATGACTCGCGGTTTCAGTCATGTTACTGTAATAAATGCCGTCTTGTACGCGGCTATTAAAGGCTGACATTACTGTCGGGGTAACGGCAGGATCCAAGCAGCCGCAGAGCGAAAGACTTTTCTTACTTATAACTGGTTCCATATGATCTCTGCTCAATAGATCATATTAAAAAACCTCCTACTTCATAAACATGCAGGTAAGTTTTACATGCGGCAGAAAGGAGCCAAATGAAGCAGCAGAGACGCAGCGAGGTGATGAAGATCATTTGTTTCTAGAATCAAAGCCAGTCTATTCATACAACTGGCAGCAGATTATTGGACACTTTAACTGAACAATTATCATTCGTGACCGACGCCGTGATCAAGTCAATATGTTGTCTCTGACCCGCTGAAGAGGGCTGCAAATTTACTGCACAGACCTGGAAGCAATTAGCAGTTCGATGCGCTGCGTGTCCAGGTGGTGGCGCTAGAGCAGCTCGGAGCAGCCGGACGCTCCGTGAATCCTCCACAGATGTTAAAGTCAGAGATGACGTTATGCAGCTCAGAGCTGACAGCTGTAAGAACAACAGTCATCATTTTATTCATTAATGTCTGCAAATCTGGACTGAAGGGAAGGTTTTGCTGCTGCAGCTGCTGCAGCTGCTAGCTGCTGCAGCTGCTGCAGCTCTGAGGATCCTAATGAACTGCTGCTGCATTATGCATGCATCCTGCAGAATGTTCCAGGAATACACCTGCACTGCTGCACAGCGAAAACACACGCCTCCAACTTTTCTGCTTCATCAGCTCCAAACACTGTTTCACTCTGCAGAACCCACAGAACCAGAACCAGAACCAGAACCCGACCTTCAGGCAGTCTGAGCACAGCTGAAGCCAGACGGACACAAAGATGATGATTAACAAGCAGTTTAAGTGGAAAAACAGAAACCAGAAAACGTATTTTCAGTCAACATGTTGAAAACCTGTAAACCGCCGCAGCGCTCCGTCTGTCTCGGTTCTGATCCAAATCTCCAGGAGTTTTAGAACCAAACATGAACAGAACCAGAGTGGAGTGGAAATGACCTGTGTCAAACTGAAACAAACTAAAACTCTGCTTCAGTTCCAGTTTGGATCTTTAATCGATTTAAACAACAAAAACGTCTTTAAGAAGCAAAACTAGTAAAAAAAACTCAAAGGTCCGAATAATTCATAGAATAATCTAAAAAATTAATTAATTACAGACTGCCTGGAAAATTTGTTTTTGTTTAAATTGGTGTTAATCTCTTGGATTATTTTTTAGTAAATGTTCCAGTATCTAAACCTGAGTAAATTAATAAACTGTAAATGTCTGAAGAAAACACTGAAAGATCGTCAGAAATCCTGGAAAACATTTTAGATTAGCAGATGCTAATCTCTCCTTCTACTAATCTCAATCTGAGTTATGAGGAGTAAAAATGTAGGAAGGAGAGCAGATTAGAGAAATCATTTTCCATGAATAAAACTTGTTAACTTCTGTTGGTTTAAAGTCTAGAACCAGTTTTAGAATATTCAAAAAACAACAAAACTGGTTATGTCACAAACAGAACTGCATCCATTTTTAATGTTTTATGATGTTGGCTTGTAGATGTTGTCCACATTATGTTGTGCTATTTTAATCATCTCAGTTTTTAAAGGTTCATTTTTTAAAGCCCATCTAGGGACAAGTGCTGTGAATTAGCTGTTGCTGTTGCACCATGATGCTAACATGCGGCTGCTGTTTTGTGCAGTTTGTCTATAAACTTAAATAAATAAAATAAATAAAGCAGAAATGTTCTGAGCAGAGGTTTGGTTTTGGTGGATCCATCCAGGCTGGGTTCAGGTCACCAGATGGGAAATTATCTCCTGAACATTTCCTGTGATTCACAACCAAAGTATGAAGAGCAGCAGAGTTTGCATCAGTGAAGACACTGAGAGGTGAAGTGACTCGAATCAGCAGAACGTTTCTGTGTGTGCTGCTGATTCAGATGTGCTGGTTGGCTGAGCTGAAAGCTGAGCTGCTGAGTATCGATCCGCCGGTCTGAGTGCTGAAAGCCGACCCGTCTGCCGTCCATTACGGCTCATCCACCGGATAAACGGCTAAAAGCTACACCAGGGGTCGGTCTCATTCTAAAATATACATGAAAGATGCCATTATTACTTTCTAAACCTGATCCTGCAACATTTATAATTACATTAGCATGTCCTGTGAAAATGAAGTGATTGCTGTTAGCTGATTTGTTTTGGTGGAAACTGCAGGAGCATTGTGAGTCAGCTGCAGGAGAAAACAAAACTGTTGAACACGAGCAAAAAGTTTCAGTAAATGCAAAAAGAAATCTGAGCAGGACATTTTTTCAAACCTGCAGTTTATAAGGTAAGATGAGCTAAAAGGCTAATGCTAGCTGGAATACTAATGATAGCATGTAGGCTTTCATTAGCATGTTGACCTACAGTGAAATACCTACAGCGTGAAACCTATATAAAAGCTAAAATTAGCTGAAGAGCTAACAGTAGCTTAAAAGGCAATGATAGCCCCGGGGTTAGCATTAGCATGTTGGCCTAAACTCCCACTGACTGCAGTTAAAATAGGAAAAGCAGACGTCCCTGCTGACACATCAGAGAAACCGTTGATGCACAGGTCTACTCATGTTTGCCTCCTCTTCCTGGAATCAAGCACATCTTGAAGAAGGGTGGAGGCAGCAACTTCTGAAGAAAAACACTGACTGGCTGCAGCTTACATGCACTGACACGTGATTGGTGGACCAGAACTCAAACTAGTTTCTGTTCTCAGGAAATTAAACTAACAATCACTGTGACAGAAAGAAGAAATGGCGCAGCAGGGAGTTCATGTGGACCAAGAAACTTTCTCCTGTTCCATCTGTCTGGATCTACTGAAGGATCCAGTGACGATTCCCTGTGGTCACAGCTACTGCATGACCTGCATTAAAACCCACTGGGATGGAGAAGATCAGAAAAGAATCCACAGCTGCCCTCAGTGCAGACAGACCTTCACACCAAGGCCTGTCCTGCAGAAGAACACCATGTTAGCAGCTTTACTGGAGAAGTTGAAGAAGACTGGACTCCAAGCTGCTCCTGCTGACCACCGCTATGCTGGACCTGAAGATGTGGCCTGTGATTTCTGCACTGGGAGGAAGCTGAAAGCCTTCAGGTCCTGTTTGTTCTGCCTGGCCTCTTACTGTGAGAATCACCTTCAGCCTCATTATGATTCAGCTGCTTTTAAGAAACACAAGCTGGTGGAGCCGAACAAGAACCTCCAGGAGAAAATCTGCTCTCAGCATGATGAGGTGATGAAGCTGTTCTGCCGCACTGATCAGACGTGTATCTGTGTCATTTGTTTAATGGATGGACATAAAGGCCACGACACAGTGTCAGCTGCAGCAGAAAGAGCTGAGAGGCAGAGAGAGCTGGAGGAGAGACGAGGAAACATCCAGCAGGAGGTGGAGGCCATCAATGTCTCTGCTGATAAAACAGTGGAGGACAGTAAGAAGATCTTCACTGAGCTGATCCGTCTCTTCAAGAAAAGACGCTCTGAGGTGAAGCAGCAGATCAGATCCCAGCAGGAAACTGAAGTGAGTCGAGTCAAAGATGTTCAGGAGAAGCTGGAGCAGGAGATCACTGAGCTGAAGAGGAAAGACGCTGAGCTGGAGCAGCTCTCACACACAGAGGATCACACCCAGTTTCTCCTCAACTACCCCCCACTGCCTCCCAGTGAGTCTACAGGCTCATCCAGCATCAACATCCGTCCTCTGAGACACTTTGAGGACGTGACAGCAGCTGTGTCAGAGCTCAGAGGCTTAATGATGGACGTCCTGAGAGACAAATGGACAAACATCTCACTGATGGACACAGAAGATGATTTAATAACAGAACCAGAACCAACAACCAGAGCTGGGTTCTTAAAATATTTCTATGAAATAACCCTGGATCCAAACACAGCAAACAGTTATCTGTTACTATCAGAGGGGGACAGGAAGGTGACACTGACGCAGCAGCTTCAGTCTCATTCCAGTCATCCAGACAGATTCACTGATAAGCCTCAGGTCCTGAGCAGAGACAGTCTGACTGGTCGTTGTTACTGGGAGGTGGACTGGAGCGGGAAGCTCGTTCGTGTTGCAGTCGCTTACAGCAGAGCAGGAAGGAGGAATAAATCTTTATTTGGAGGTAATGACAAATCTTGGGCATTAACTTGTTGCCAAAAAGGTTTTAACTTTTTTCACAATGACATCTGGACCTCGGTCTCCGGTCCAGTTTCCTCCAGACTGGGAGTGTACCTGGACCACAGAGCAGGTCTCCTGTCCTTTTACAGCGTCTCTGAATCCATGACTCTGATCCACAGAGTCCAGACCAGCTTCACTCAGCCGCTGCACGCTGCCGTTTATGTAGGGGAGGTTTGGGATTCTGCACAGTTCAGTAAACCCATAGATTTCCTCTCCTCTCTCTGATTATTGATCAGGCTTCATTGATCTGATGCTTCAGCTCTGCTGTTCAGATTTTCTCTGTTTAAATGTATTTCTCTGTTTTCTTTCATTCTCTAATGACAGAAATATTACTCCAAAACAAAATGTAAACTTCTTTGGCTCTGATACTTGTGATGTATTCAGATGTTCTGGTTTCTCTTCCAATGTTCTGCAGAACAAATAATGTTCTTGTTTAAATCAGTTGAGATCATAATGAACTGAACTTGCTTCTGTTTTCCTTATTATAATCCAAATAAACTGAAATCATCATCAACTATGAAGTGATGCTGTTTTTGTCTTTCTGCAGTAAAACATCTGGATTAGACAGAAATGCTGAAGGTTTTCTCTGTCAGCCAGTGGTGAGGATTTGATTTGCACAGACGTGTTCTCCTTCCCAAAAGCCACACAGTCTGCTGCAGGCGCTAATTCACCACTCTGAACGTCTCACAGTTTTAATACAGAACAAAATGTGATCTGGCGACTAATCTAGAAAACTTGATAATATTTCAAAATAATGTAGATTCATTTTTACAAATTTAAATAAAATATTTTCACATGGACGCCGCCATGTTGTTTATGTTGCAATGCATCCTGGGTAGATTACATGCTAGTTGCTAGCTCCATTTAGCCAAAACAAAAAAATGTTTTGCAAAAGAAAAACATTTAGCCAGTTTGAACCAGAGAACATTGAAATTAAATTTAATGCAGAAATGAGACAGAGAGATGAAGATGAGGAGGACCAAACAGATGAAGAGGCCATCACTGAAACAGCTGCTGTCGCTGCTTGGCGATGCTAACCAGAAGGACAGCAAAGCTGCTAACAGCTCCAGTTCCTGACGCTTACGGTTAGCGTCAGGATCAAAACACTCCCCAAAGCTTCTGTGTTCTGATTTACTACTGATGTTAACTCCTGCTAATGACGCTAGCAAGATAATGATGTTAGCTCTAGCTACTGATGTTAGCTCCTGCTAATGACGCTAGCAAGATAATGATGTTAGCTCTAGCTACTGATGTTAGCTCCTGCTAATGACGCTAGCAAGATAATGATGTTAGCTCTAGCTACTGATGTTAGCTCCTGCTAATGATGCTAGCAAGATAATGATGTTAGCTCTAGCTACTGATGTTAGCTCCTGCTAATGACGCTAGCAAGATAATGATGTTAGCTCTAGCTACTGATGTTAGCTCCTGCTAATGACGCTAACAAGATAATGATGCTAGCTCTCGATACTGATGTTAGCTCCTACTAATGACGCTAGCAAGATAATGATGTTAGCTCTAGATACTGATGTTAGCTCCTGCTAACGATGCTAGCAAGATAATGATGTTAGCACTAGCTACTGATGTTAGCTCAAGGTAATGGTGTTAGCTCTTCCTTACAGTGTTAGCGTCTGCTAATTGTACTTGCCCTTGGTAATTAGGTTAGCTCCTACTACTGGAGTTAGCTGCTGGTTACTGTGTTAGCTTTAGCTAACATAGCAAACAGTAGATCACAAGTCGATGATGTTAGCTTGTTCCAGTCGACATCTTGTCAATAGCAAAACATGAAAACTTGTCAATCAATCCAGACATTTCATCCTCCTGCCCCTTGTCTTGTGTTTTGTTTGGAGGCTTTAGGTCCACTTTGACCTGCCCACGCCGTCGACCCAGCATGCATTGCACAGGTGACAAAATGGAGACCTCTAAAAGTAAAAATAAAAAACAAACAATACGTACACTATTTCTAAAGGAATTATGGCCGTTTAAGTGTCACAAAGAAGTTAAACTCTGTTTTGACCCGTTAATTACATTCCAACATGGAGTCGCCTGGCAGAACTTCCCTCTGAGGTTCTGACCGTGTGAGCAAACTGGACCTCTGCTTCAGCTCCAGCGTCACACTCTGTGTTTTATCGCTTTTTAATTCAGCAGCAGGAAATCAGAGGCAGCAGCTTCAGGGCTCACACACACACACACACATTCTGACCTATTTAAAATGCCACAACAAACTGTGGGATCCAGGAGAAGCTGCAGGAGATGAGACCTCCGCAGATAGGATGCGGCCGGCGCTAACGCTTTGTTTCTGGAGGCGGTAATCCATCTCTGACAGACGCGTCAAACCATGCGAGGCTTTGCAGGAGTCAGCGCCGACACTGAGGGCAGAATAACAGATTAGCAACCCTAATTTGTCCTGAGGTTTTAATGGCTGAAATTATATGCAATCCTCCCCCATCTTCCATCAATCTAAGTGTTTCCGTGGTCGGTTTGATTTCACATTTATAGGCAGCCATGTGCTTCCAATTTCTCCTGAGGACTAATAAAGACCACTTGAGACGGCGGGCGTTTTGACTGGGTGATTTTTCTCCTCTCAGTTCTGAGAACTTCTGCTGGATGTTTGACAGCTCCAAAAGCGGCTCCGGCAGGTTCACGTTTCACCCGAGTTAGCCGGTTCCCTAACCCGACCCAAATGTGGACGGAGGACAAACAGAGCGGGCCGCGGCCTGGATCCAATAAGCCTGTTAGGTTGAGGGGAGCAGCGCGCCGCCGCTGTCAGGAGACGTTAGCGTGACGCCGCCGCGGCTTTAATGAGCGCCATCACAGCGCTGGGACTCTGCTTCCTGTCAGAAATCAACGTGTTTCCGTTGGTTACGCCTTGAGACGCTAACCTGTAAACAACATGGCGTCCTGACGGGAATCAGACGGAGTTCAGCCGAGTTGTTCCAGAAAACAGGCGACCTTCTCACATTTACTCCAACCACAATAACCTGACATTTCAAAACAGAGGCTCTTTGGTGATTCATAAAGATTAGTGCTGAAATGATTGATAACTTAATACGAGGCTCTGGGGAAGAGACTCCCATTAACCAGCCTTACTGGTCTGAATGCAACCAGTAAGGCTGCATTCACACCAGCACTGATCAGTCCGCCTTAACCCGACTCCGGTCCGCCTTAACCCGACTCCGGTCCGCCTTAACCCGACTCCGGTCCGCCTTAATGCGACTCCGGTCCGATTTAACCCGACTCCGGTAATATTGTAACTTTTTGTTACTTCAACTTTTTTCTCCTATTATAATCACTTTGTTTTTATTTTAGTCTGGTCCTGATAATTTCTTGTAGTAAATGAGGAGAAATCCTGCAAAGATGCTGTAAAAACATGGAATATTTATTTCTTGTATTTGTAAAATGTTTAGTCTGGACTTTCTAACGCGGTGTGAAAACGTTGTGACGTTCTTTAGATGCTAATTTTCTCTGACTTGGACAGAACCAGCTCCGGTTCTTCAGGAGGAAACCGGCGTTTGGATCAAACTCCAGGTTCTGGTCCGGTTTCCCATCCGTTCGTCTTCCTCAGTGATTCAACCCAGACTCTTCCAGACTAATATCAGAACCAGAACCCTGTCCTCTTTGGATCTGTCAATGGGCAGAACCTCCTGAGCGATACAGAACCCTGATGATCCTGGCCGGGCTCCCAGAACCCGTCGGCCCGGTGAGGAAAGCAGAACCAGAACCACTGCGGCCCGATGTCCTCCAGCGTTCAGGAACACTTGATCCCAGCATCTCCACTGGTTTTCCTTCTGCGCTGATGGAAACCAGCAGAAATATTTCAAAGAACCACAACAGCCCAGATGATTAGACATCGGGTCAGGACGGGAAGAAGCTGGGTTTGCTCGGTACGCGGCCATAATTACGGAGAGCTCATGCTTTCGTTTTGATTCAGATCATGTATTATTGGACTGCTTTGATGATCTGCTCTGAGAAAAGCAGTTATGTAAAAATAAACTCCAGAGAAAAAAGAGAAACTACTTAGAAATACAACAAAAAACACAGAAGCACAGAAACAAAGAAGAAAATAAATTCCAACGGAAAATGTGGGGAAAATTTGTGGTGAACAAAAGAAAAAACTAAACAGAAATAACATTTTAAAAATCCAGAGAAACAAGGGAGAAAAACTGCAGTGGAAAGAAAAAAGTCTCCAATGGAAAATAAAAGAAACTTCAGTATCATGAACAAATTTTACATCATAATTACGGTAAATTTGCTGGTAATCAATTAACTGGTTGCTATGGTGATTGGCATCTTTTTTAGGCCCAAACAGGAAGAGAAACCGACAGCAGGAAACAGATTTACCCTCCAACAGAAAGAAAAGTTAAAATAACTCAGAGAATCAGAAACAAACATTTATTTTTAGTTTTCTGTAGGAGATCCGAGACATCGGATCTCCTACAGAAGGTTTCTGGAACCTTCTGGTCCGGTTTCCCCAGAACCATTCACTGGAATATAATGGGAGTTAATGGGAGTGGGCGTGTCCCTCTGAACCCTGGCCTCTGATTGGTCAGGAGAGTCCAAACATATTTCATGGTTTTAATTCAAATGGAACCAGAAAAATGGAAACATGAATAAAAATAACTGTTTCATTTTAAACTTAACAACATCTAATGTTTTTAATCTGATCTTTATAATTTTTAATAAAATAAAAATGAAAGAGTTTCAAATCTTTTTCATGGTAAACTTTAACAAAAACATTTGTGGGCTCCTGCATTAAACCCGTGTTGCTTCTCGTCCCGATTTAAAGTCGCGGTCACCCGGATAAATCCGCGCTCATTCACACGCCGCTCCGTAAATCACAGCTCATATATGGAAACGCCAAGCGGCCTGTTTGGATGCATGAAAGGCATGACTCAGCCTTCTGAAGCCATTAAACGTTAAAAACGGTTTGACCCCGGGTTAAAGACCCGGAGCCGCTCTAAAAGCTGTCAGTCTCAGGACGCCGTCCAGATTTTTCTCCTGCGTTTCCAGAAAATCCTCGCAGGCGTCCAGGAGGTGAGTCACTCCCCCATAATTACCTCAGCCGGCCTAATTAGAGCTGACAAAGTTTAAAGGTAAAAGCCCACCTGCCTGTATGCTATAAACGGCTGCTTTTGATTGGACCACATGGCTCACCGCCCAGGGCTCCACCTCATCAGGGGAGGCTCATAAAAAACCCAACAAGTTTTCTATGATTCCTGCATCGATATGAGCAGTTAGATAATAAGGTCATAAACAGCTAATAACCCAGTTATTCTGGGTCAAATTAAAGGCACACTTCACCTAGTTTGAAGAAATCTGCTCAAATTGATCCATTTCATGTTACTGGGACATATCGGGAAATTTAACGCCCAATGCTGGGGGAAAAAAGACGATTCTTTCCACGCCATCCGTGGCGGCGCTGCCGCGTTGGAACCGTTAGCTAACTGAAACCTGGAAAGGAAATTAACACAGAAAAACCGTCACAGAACAACTGAAAACCACTGTGATCACTCCCTGAATCGGCTACGCTACGCACAGACTCGCTGCCGTAGCAACTGACAACAACGCCGCTTTAAGTTTCAACACCCAAAAAACACTGAAACATTTCCCACACAGCAGAACACTCAGTCTGTTTCAGTGTCATGTTTCAGTCTTATTTGTTTTGCAATTATAAATAAAAGATTGCTGTGGTAGATTAGCTACCGCTGCCATTAGCTAAGCTAACACAGTGGTGGTTGAGTAGCTAATTTAAACACCTGCCTTACTGATGAGTTAGTGTTTAGGTTTTTCTTGTTTTGTAACTGAACCAAAACACACACAATTCCACAGCACACCTACATGTTAAGGTTGTCATAGTCAAGCTAGCAGAAATGAACTCCCTCCCTATCTTTTCTGAATTCAATTTTTTTCTGACAGTTGTTTTAGTGTTGACAAGTAGTAGCAAAGCAAAACGTCCCTTTTTCTTTTATATATCAGGCATACATTTAAGAGTTTGTGTGTTATGTAGCTAAAATAGCTAAAATCAATGTTAGTCATCGTTAGCGAGCAGCTTTTTGCCCTCCAGCACGGAGATGGGTGCGTGATTATCTATCCTGCTTTAGCACTAGCATTAGCCAAAGTTGGTTTGTAACTAGTTACATTTACTCAGAGTATTTTATTCTGAGGAAGAAATGTGCTTTTAATGGTCATTTTATTATGCTGTAGTTTTTACTTGAGTAAAATTTCTGGATCCTCTTCCCACTGGGAGAAACTTCAGTTTTTGTTAAAGTTTGTTAAAGTTTCATAACTTTTATGTTGAACCATTTTTTCCTTTTCCTGATTTTTATTATTTTCTAATTATATTAATTTATATAAATTCTTTCCATTTTAATTCTTAAAATCTAAAAAATTCCACATAATTTTATGTTGTGGTCCATCTGATGATGCAAATTTTAAATATTAAATAATTGATGTTTTGATCAGTTACTCAGCACTCGAGTAGGCATTTTACAAAATACTGTTTTACTTTAACTTGAGTAAAAATATGTTAATGTTGAGCTAATTTAGTCTAATTCTTGGCTCCTCTCGCCCCTCTGGCATTAGCTTAGCATAGCTTAGCATAGCTTAGCATAGCTTGTGTGTGGAACAGTCTGCCCTCTGCTTTGCTGACGCTGTGGTGGTTTTTAAAAAGCAACTAAAAACACTTTTACTTTCCCAGGCTTTGTTTCATTGTCTAATTTAAGGTCGGCTTTTATTGTCCTGTGTTGTACTGTATTGTGATTTTGGCAGTGAAAGCGCTCTATAAATAAACCACACTTCACTTAGAAAAAGCATGAAGATGCTAAATCTGGGAGCTACGTGGAAATGTGTGTGGATGGTGAAACGCTGAGGGGAAAACGACGTCAGCAGTGAAATTACAGTGGTGCTTCTGCAGAGAGAAGCGTTTAGACTCATGCATTGTTCCACCTCATCTTTCCAAACACACCTAACCGGTGATTAAGAGAGACAAGTCTGAACGCCTCCGACACACAGCAGCAGGCCCAACCCAGCCATTCACTCCTCCACCACGCAGATACGTTTAGTGAAAATGTTTCTTACCTGTTCGAACTCTCTGAGGCTGTGCATCTGGACCGGAGGACCTTTTCCTGTTTCATCACACGAGAAATCTGAAGGGGAACAGAAGAAAAACAAGCTGTAATTTAGCAACAAGGCTTCAAAGGTTCTTCATTTAGTTTGTCTTAAGAGCTTCCAGCAGATCTATGATTGTTAATGTTTTAGATTAATGTCATGAAAAGCAAGAAAAGGTGAAAACAAACTGAATTTCTGCAGCACATTTCAGCAACGGGGCAGTTCAAAGAGCTTTACATGATGAAAACAAACTACTTACAAAAGCTGCATTAAAGTACTAACATAAACAGAAGTCATAAGATGTTGTAATCCAGACTATACTGAATGATAATCCAGTTATTATGAATCAAAGGCAGCTCTAAACAGCTTTACATTTGATTTATCCAAAAACAACATCAGCTCTTTAATCCTGGAAATGTTCAGTGGGTGATAGAAAGCCGACTTTGTAACCGTCTTTAATCATGATGTTAAGAGAAGTGGGCGGGGCTAACAGACTGACCCAGGAAAGGCTGACCAATCAAATAAACTGTTTAATTATTTCATGTTTGCCTGCAAATCTGAAATATTCTGAGAAATATTCAAAATGTTTGTGGGAAATTTTCACAACTCTAGTTAATAATATGATGCAAATTCGCATTTTTAATAGTTTTGTTTGTTACAGTTTTATTGTAAAAGTTTTTATTTTTAGATTTGTGGCACATCTGGGCTTCCGTAGATGGCAGTTTGATATTAGTGAAGCTGGAACACTGAGAGCTTCCTGGGGGACATATGTGACTCGTTCAGCTCATTACAAACTGATTATAGATGGAAATATTCACACATATTTATAAACTGTGAATAAATACGTCCACATGACGTTTATAGACGCAGCAGATCTGCAGCAGGAAGGATCTGAGTTTTATTGGTTTAAAGGTCTGGAGGTTCTTATTAAAGAGGCTCATGATGAAATCTCATGGGATCTCAGGAAGATTCTTTATCTATTGGACAAAGAGGATTTTAAGTGTCATTTTCTGGTAAGAACATGATGACTTGGTTTGAATTTTGAGGAAAATCTGAAATATTTACACACTTATCTGATAAATTGTTGAGTTTCTTGGACCTTCCTGTTGTTCTGTTTGCTGGTTGACTGAAAACCAGCAGCTGCACCAAATTTACCTCCATATTTGACTCTGTATGTATAATTATGAGCCATGCAGATCAGAGCCGCCTGTGCACCTGGTTCTTGTTTTTAGCATCTTTACAAACCAGAAAATGAAACTGCCAGGTTAATTACTTTAAATATAAATCCACAAAACCTTAATAAATAACATTATTTTAGATCTGAACACCTAAAATATGATACTGTTTTACTTTAAATAAAGAAAAGTTTCCAGAGTTTTGATGCTGCAGCAGCGAGTCGTTCTGCCATCAACAGTTTTACTGGAATCGTCCCGAACTTATTGAAAAAAACAATAATATTGTTGTTTTGAGACAAATTTCCATCAGTTTGATGGTAATGGGATAATAATAGTGCAAGAACATTTTCTCAAAGATCAACAAACTTTAAATTCTGATGAACATTTAACACTGGAAAACATTTCAAAGACCCAAAATAAATAAATAAAGCAAGAGAAACAAATTAAATGAATTATAAAATCTCTGTAAACAAAATTATCCTTAAAAACTGTTTAGAGAGCAAAACACCAGGCTGAAACTTTTACCATCCAGGTTTTGTTAGAAAGAGAAAAGCAAAGGATGATCAATCACTTACATTAAGTGATTGTTTTGATTGATTTATTGCTTTTTGGAGGGAAAAGTTTCAGGAAGTTCTTACCCATGGTGGGTCCGAGGCTCCTGGGCCGGGCCGGTTTCTCTGCAGCGCCGTGCCTGAAACCAGAGACAGGGTCAGCCAAACCGTCCCAGAACCCGGTCTTCTAACGCCGACCGTCCAGATGCTCCTCCAGAGGCGCTGCAGCGGGGCGGGCCGGCGCTGACCCGTCAGCCTGCTGCGGGTCCTGAGTCAGCGCATGCCTCAGGTCACACCGCCGTCACTCACCAATGAAGACACAGTAAACAGTCAGAGGAGTTTCCTCCAACCGCTCATTACCGGCTGGATCCACAGGAGACTGCAGGCACCGCTTCAGAACCTCAGCAGCGGTTCTGGATTACTCTAACTGGACTTCATACAGAAATCAGCACAGTTCATATGA
This sequence comes from Poeciliopsis retropinna, assembly GCA_010277075.1. Taxonomy (NCBI): domain Eukaryota; kingdom Metazoa; phylum Chordata; class Actinopteri; order Cyprinodontiformes; family Poeciliidae; genus Poeciliopsis; species Poeciliopsis retropinna. The sequence goes on from VMRM01000003.1 coordinate 777,698, forward strand.
ACAGAGTAAAAACTGGCTTCTGCATTTCTAATGCAGCATCTTCATAGGTGGAACTGAAATTATTTATTATTCAGCTGAAAAAATGAAAAGAACAAAACACAGAGTGTGTTACACACACTGCGAGCGTTACACACACTGCGAGCGTTACACACACACATCCTCCTCATGCGCCGGGTCAACCAGGACGGTTAAAATCAGCACGTTAGCATTAGCTTCCACAAAACACCATGTTAGTCTTTTGCTTTAGCGTTAGCTTACGCTAACTGCAGGTTATGTTGCGCTTTAGCATTAACAGTCTGAAGCAGTTTATGCTTTTGATCTTTAATAATGTACAGATTTGATAAATGTTTATTTTTCAGCAGGTAAAAAAAAAAAAAAATTACAGAAAAACAATTTTTTGTATTTTTAATGTAATAATTTTTGTTTCCTGTTAAAATTTGCCACTTTTGGCAAAAGGTTTGGACTGCACTACTTTAAAGGCACAAAATAATAATAAACAATAATAATAAATGTAACACAATAACATTTATTATCATTGTGCAAATGTTATTTCTTTAATAGTAACATCTGTGCTGTGGTTCTGTCTTGGTTTATCTCAGCTGTGAGATGAAACCTGAGCTCATTGTTAGCAGCTCAGAGTTGAATCCAGCTGATTTCCTGACAGGATCAGCTGTGGCGTCCGAGCCTCTCAGAAAGTGAGCGGTCGTTCTAACTGCAGGACAGAGAGCCGCATTCGGACCCGTCCACTGCGCAGAAATACCTCCATCCCCAGCAGCTTACCGGCCCCTGTAGAGGAATCCACTCATGTCTCCTCAGGTAAACACCTGAACACCTGGGCTGGTTTAGACTCCTGACCCGACCCGGTCCGGTCCGGTCCCGGAGCAGCAGCGGGGCACAGGGAGGAGCTTCCCGCCGACGTGGCAGAGCAGCAGCGCGGAGAGGAGGTGAGCGGCTCCAGGGAGCAAAAGGTACAGAGAGGAGTCTGTTTCAGCGCCTCACTGGGTGAGAGAGAGCGTGTGTGTGTGTGTGTGGGTGTGTGTGTGTGCGTGGTGTGAGTGTGTGTGTGTGGTGTGTGTGAGAGAGCGTGTGTGTGTGAGGGTGTGTGTGTGTGTGAGCGTGTGTGTGAGAGTGTGAGTGAGTCAACATGTGCACAAACCACTGTAACGTCTTTCCACTCAGACTCTGACAGTCGGACTGTTTGCTTGAGGTTCATCCTGAATGCAGGGTGGAGCCCCCCCTCCCCCCCCCCCTCTCTCTCCAGGTGTGTGTACCTGTCTGAGCAGGTACCAGCTGGAATGTCTGTAATCTTTGGCTGGCAGTCGTGCAGGAGAATCACAAACAGACTCGATTGTTTGTGCTCTGACTGGATCAGAACCGGACCAGAACCTCCTCTGTTCGTCCACCAACAGGAAGGTGTGGCTCCCCACATCAGAGCTCCAGTCCAGCCCAGTTCACCTGAGGAACTGGGCTGCAAAAGGAAGAAAATCATCTCATTTATGACTCAGCGAGTTTTCCTGCAGAGTCGCTGGATTTAAAATCAACCAAACCTGAAAAAGGAAATAAAATTATAAAAAGATGGAAAGATAAAATAAATACATAAATAAAAAGCTGGATTTTTTATTTTTTAGGGGGGTAATTACTTTTGAGTTTATTTGGTCTAGAAAATCTTTGTGTCTATTCCCAGCAATGAAAGCAGAACCACAGCAGAATTAATGTCATACAGTGTTTTGTTTCTGGTTTGCTTTGCTGAATGTTTACAGCTCTACTAACTGCAACATTAAATCACGTTGCTAAAATACTTTGTCTAACAATTTAAAGAGGAATTAAATCTGGTATTGAAATTCTCCTGCTAAAAAATGACAAATCTGTAGCATTCTGGGGCCACACAAAAACGTTCAAAGGACCACCAACGGCCCCCGGGCCACACTTTGGGCACCCCAGGCTGTTCCCTCCCAAGTGAAACCTGGTTGATGGAGCTGAAGTTAAAAACGGCGCTCTGCGAAAAGCCCCAGAGAAATGTTCCCTCATCAGCAGGACAGTAAACAGACCGGAGTAGCTGAGCGGTACCGGCAGGCGGGTCCAGCTGGGGCAGCAGGAGACGCTCAGAGGAAATGAAGGAAAAACACAGAACAAGGACAAGCAGCTTCAATCAGCTGGCGGTTCTGATCCGGAACATTCCTGCTCCGTTCACGACTCCTGGTCCAACATCAGGAATCTGCTGGAGCCGCTCAAACACCAGCTCCACATTCCTCACATGCAGGAATGAGGAGCAGTGGCCAAACAGGAGGGGCGTGGGCCGCAGCCGGCCCGCAGGTCTGAACACACAGGACCCGGCGTCAGGCCGTGGTTACCTTACAACTATTATTGTACATTAAACATAAAAATGTGCCAATGCATGAGCTCCTTGACTGGCTATCCTACCATCACAAACATAAACACGTCAAGTTTTCTGCATTGGAGTTTAGAAACTAAATATTTAGCTTCAAATTAACATTTAAACGACTGAAGTAAATATTAAGCTAATGTGAAAATTCAGCTGAAGATAAACGGAAGTGGACAATCAAAACAAGTTTCATATTTTCCTTGCTAGTAAAACATTTAGCTTTCAAGCTAAATGTTTACTTGGCCGCCTGCAGACCGTCTGCGGACTCCGGGCCGTCTGCGGACTCAGGGCCGTCTGCGGACTCAGGGCCGTCTGCGGACTCCGGGCCGTCTGCGGACTCAGGGCCGTCTGTGGACTCCGGCCCGTCCGCGGACTCCGGCCCGTCTGCAGCGGTTGCTCAGACAGGAACAACCCAACATGTTCTCCAGCAGCAGCAGACCTGGCCCTCCTGTATTCTAGCGGTTGGTTGATATTTGATCATCTTGTTGTTGGACTCCTGTGAATAAATGACGTCGAGAATTCGTCCTGGATGCTCCGTTCTGCTCTTTATGGCAGTAATAACCGACCTGTATGGACTTAGACCATCCCTCCCTGCTGCGGCTGGAAGCCCGGATCCTCCGTCAGATTTATTCAGCTCGGTTTTCCTCCTGCTCCAGCCGCTGATGCTCCCAGGGCGTTCCTTTGCTCAGGGTTAAAATCAGCCGTGAAAACTTATGTCCGCTGGTTCCCGGCGCCTGGGGATGGAGTTGTTTTGACTCCTGCTGCCTGAGGAAGCGCCGCGGGACTGCAGTGAGAGTTGCACCCGGCATTATCCTGCTAGCCTTCTGCCTTTGCACTCTGAGGCACGAAAGAAAACATACAAAAAATTAAATCCAACAACATGATCTCTTTTAATGCTCGGCCACCTGTGGACGGGAATCAGCTGATAGTAACTGATGGTGAAGGACTGACAACACGAAGTAGGCCAAAGGCTTCAATCACGAATCGTCCTGATCCAGACGCGGACTCGGACCTTCCGCGGACTCAGGGCCGTCCGCGGACTCAGGCCGTCCGCGGACTCCGGGCCGCGGTCTCCGAACAGGTCGTTCGAACTCAGGGCCGTCCGCGGACTCAGGGCCGTCCGCGGACTCAGGGCCGTCCGTGGACTCAGGGCCGTCCGTGGACTCAGGGCCGTCTGCGGACTCCGGGCCGTCTGTGGACTCAGGGCCGTCTGTGGACTCCGGCCCGTCTGCGGACTCCGGGCCGTCTGTGGACTCAGGGCCGTCTGCGGACTCCGGCCCGTCTGTGGACTCAGGGCCGTCTGCGGACTCAGGGCCGTCTGCGGACTCCGGCCCGTCTGCGGACTCCGGCCCTTCCGCGGACTCAGGGCCGTCCGCGGACTCAGGGCCGTCCGCGGACTCCGGGCCGTCTGCGGACTCAGGGCCGTCTGCGGACTCAGGGCCGTCTGCGGACTCAGGGCCGTCCGCGGACTCCGGCCCGTCTGCGGACTCCGGCCCTTCCGCGGACTCAGGGCCGTCCGCGGACTCAGGGCCGTCCGCGGACTCCGGGCCGTCCGCGGACTCCGGGCCGTCCGCGGACTCCGGGCCGTCCGCGGACTCAGGGCCGTCCGCGGACTCAGGGCCGTCCGCGGACTCAGGGCCGTCTGCGGACTCAGGGCCGTCCGCGGACTCCGGCCCGTCTGCAGCGGTTGCTCAGACAGGAACAACCCAACATGTTCTCCAGCAGCAGCAGACCTGCCCCTCCTGTATTCTAGTGGTTTGGTTTGATATTTTATCATCTTGTTGTTGGACTCTCTGTGAATAAATTAGACGTCAGACGTGATTCCTCCTGGATGCTCCGTTCTGCTCTTTATGGCTCAGTAATAAACCACCTGTATGAACTTAATGACCATCCCTCCCTGCTGCGGCTGGAAGCCCGGATCCTCCGTCAGATTTATTCAGCTCAGGTTTTCCTCCTGCTCCAGACGGCTGATGCTCTCACAGGGACGGTTCAGTTTGCTCAGGGTTTAAAATCAGCCGTGAAAACTTTATGTCCTGCTGGTTTCCCAGCGCCTGGTGGGATGGAGTTGTTATTTCACTCCTCTGCCTGAGGAAAGCCCAGGAAGGAGGAGCTGCAGTGAGAGTTGCACCCTGTAATTATCCTGCTGACACTTTCTGCCTTTGCTACATCTGAGGCACGAAAGAAAACATGACAACAAAAGTTTAATATCCAACGAACATGATCTCATTTTAAATTGCTGAGCCACCTGTGAGAGTGGAAATCAGCTGATAGTAACTGATGGTGAAGGACTGACAACACGAAGTAGGCCAAAGGATTTCATAAAGCGACGAATCGTCCTGATCCAGAACAGACGGTAACGAGTGAACGGATTCTTCTGAACGGATTCTTCTGAACGGATTCTTCCGAACGGATTCTTCCGAACGGATTCTTCCGAACAGGTTCTTCTGAACAGGTTCTTCTGAACGGATTCTTCTGAACCAAATCATTCGTTCTTTATTACGACTTTGCTTTATTTTAATGCTCTAAACATTTTAACAGCTGTTATCTTCACTTGATTCAACATTATTTTTTCTTATTTTCAAATAAACACAATACAATAAAATAATTGATAATTGTTATATTTAAAGATGTTTTTTGTTCCTGCCAAAGCAACTCAAGTCATTTTTTTCTATTATTTATTACATTTTCTTCACTTTTGTTTCTACATTTCAGTCATAAAATATATTAAATTACTTGCACTAAAGACCTACATCGATATTTAATATTTATATTTTTATTTTACAAACATACAGTGGTTCAAATTTTCACCATCAGGATGAATATTAATTTTACCTTTTTGTTCATTTCACTCAGAAATGGATCCCAGCACCAGACATGGTGGAGGCAGAGTGATGATCTGGGCTGAACTGGGAAGACTTGCTTTAATATTTATGTTTAGTTTCTGAACTAAATGTTTAGCTTGATAAATATTTAACTTGGTAAGTGAATACTGAGGTTGCTAACTAAATATTTAGATTGCTTAAATAAATTAGCTAGTTTGCTAGCTGCTAATTAGCTTGGAGCTAAACATTGGATGTTGAAAATAAGACTTTGCAGAATGAGCCCATTTTTTCCTCTTAAGAAAAGCTCAGTAACCAAAGCTTTGCTTTAATTTTTCAACGTGTAACTTTCCGTAGAAACACAGTCAGATAAATTTATCGTAGTTTAAGTTAATAAAAGTCTGCTCTTTCATGTTAAACACTCTGGCGGTTTCTGCTGTGGAGTTTGAAGAGCCGTTTGTTTCTCATCCAGGAAACATCAACCTTCAGAAACCTGAGCCCAGATGACTTCACTGTAAAAGTCTCCATCTTTAAAATGCATCTGCAGTTTTCTGCAGCTCCGTTCGGTTCAGTGGGAGCATGTGGCCTTTATTACCGGCTGCATGTGTTTCCACTCCGGCATCCCAGCAGGCCCAAGCATGCATTATTAATAAGCGTCAGGACGACCCCCCCGTCCAGGGCTCACGTTACTAAAGAGCGCTTTTCCCAAATAATCAATAACTCAGAGTGAAGTTTAGGCTCAGATTACATGAATCTGCAGCCAGACGCGTTCGTCAGACAGGAAGGGAACAAATACAGCGACATAAATGGAGTTATTTAAAGGAAAACCGCTGCGTCCAAACTGGATCTGAGCGCTTAGCGGGGTTAGCTTTGCTCTTTCTGCTTTTCTGGGTAATAAGAACTGAGCGAGAGGTCAAAGGTTGAACACATGGACGATTTTTAGCCGTTTTCAGTGAAAACATTAAAAGAAAAACATATGAGAAATAATATTAGTTTTAAAGACTGAGGCGGTGTTGATTCAACGTCCTGACAGAAACAAACGCTTCGTCTGGGAGGAAAGTTACTAAAAAACATCCGATTGGTTCAGGGAGGAACAAACATCAGTTAGAGAGCAGAGGTCGGACTTAATGCATTAGGCTTACTGGTGTTGGTGGGGTCAAAGGTCAGGACCGCATTGGTTCTGGATCGGAGCTGCAGCTCTTCCATATGAGCTGATCTGACCTTTCACTTCCTGCAGGAGGAACGCAGGTCTTTACGACGCACCGACTGCAGCTCACCGTCTTCTGTCACCAGCTTTAAGGACATGTGGGCACAAAACTGGGCTCCGAATGTTTTTACTCTCGTCCTACAGTTTCTCTCTTTTCTTCCATCATCACTGCACAATTAAACTGACTTCATAATAAACTGTAAATAAATGATTTACAGATTAAAGTCAGTGGAATATCCCAGAACGCTGCTACAACAAAACGATTTAACATGAATCTGTTGACCATCTTCAGGTTTTCCTCTGTAATCATCGACACGCTGAGTCTAAATAAACCTTAGGGGTCAAAGTGACCCTGACAGGACAGGCTGTAGGCTAAACCCAGCAGGAAACATCAGGATAAACGTCTGGTTTGGTCTCTCTCTCTCTGATTCTCTCTTCTCCTTCAGACATTTCTCCTGTTCTGATTTCTCTTCAGTCTCAGTTACATTTAAAATTACAATACAAGCCATTTCTATCAAAGCTGTTAATATTTAAATCAGGTGGAGCATCATTTAAAATGCTGTAATGCTCCACTAGTGAAAGTAAGACACTAGAGGTCGCCGTGGAAACAGGGCACAAGCAATTAAATGAAGACTACCAATTAAAACTACTGCAGTAGAATATTCAAACTGTTTTTGCATTTTGATGTTAAACACAAATGTTTGCACCATAAACCCCCCAAAAACTGCAATGAGTGAAGACCTCATGTCTGTCTGAATGGATGCTACTGAGCATGCTCAGTGGCCAGCTGCTGATACAAACATTCACTCTGGTTTCTCAGCGCACAGAGGACTCACTGACCAACCAGACGGCACATAAACATCATCAAAATGATATGTTTCCATTTGCCTAACGTCCAGAGATAGTTCACACAAATATTCAAGCAACAGACAGGAGGGCAGACTCAACTCTGGTTCAAAAATGAAATAAATTAAAATAAATCGCAACGATTCCAGGCTGAAAAAATAAAAAACTTCAACTTAAATCCAGAACCAGAGAATCAACCTGGAGCAACACAAGCAGAAAGCAGGAGGAGAGGAAGTGATGACAGAGAGCATGGTGAGTCAGAGAACCAGCAGCGAACACAAGTTCAGTCCAGAAAACACGGAATAACGCAAACAAACACAAATACAACAAACGGGAAGCCTAAACCTGAGCAAACAGGGCCAACTGGGAACCACAGCTCCCACTGCAAAACGTCAATAGTGAACAGGAAGCAGCATCCAGACAGGAAGAGGAGGAAGAGGAGGAAGAGAGGAAGAGGAGCGACGCTGGCTGCCTCCTCTTCACCAGCTCTAACAGACAGTCTGCAGGAAGCAGAGATATTTATAGAACATGTCTGACCCTGAAGCAGCTTCAGCTCAAACATCTCACCTCACTTCCTGCTGGGAGTCCCGTCTGCAGCGGCCCGACCCGATCCGCCATGCCGGTCCGGATCCAGGAGTCCGGCTCCGTCCCTGAGCATCACCTCAGTCTGGAGGCAGAGGGATGCTGCTGCTGCTCACCATCCACCGCCGCTGCTCCGCTTCCAGCTGATTGGCTGCTTCACATGAAGGGGAACCCCCCTCCTCATCCTCCTCTTCATCATCTCCCTCCACATTAGGGCAGAGCCGATTGACACGCATGAGATGTGCAGCCTGCCTCCCGGCGGCACCCTGCACCCACACAGAGGAGGACACACGTTAGCTTTAGCTAATAGATTAGCTTTAGCTAACAGATTAGCTTTAGCTAACATAATGAAGAAATAAATAAATTCTCCTTCCCACTCTGGTCTGCTCACACAAGATGCAACATCATGCGTTTTCCAGCACATTGTGCCATTTTACTGCATAATAAAGTAACTGTTACCTTCAGCTATTATGAAAATGTTATTATTATTAAATATGACTTAAGAGAAACTTTATTCTCTGCTTTGTCTCCTTGAAATTGGGCCTCTGTTTCTTTAAAACCTCCTGCTGTTTCTGAAGCTCCGCCATCCCAGCATGGCTCCTCTATTAACCCTTTAATGTTTCTACCAGTGTTGCTCTGAGCAGCAGCTTCTACAATGAGCTCAGCAGGTGTTTGCTAAATGCTGTAGGCTAGTCTGAAGGAGTTGAGTGGAGGAGGAGCTGCACCTCGACGGCGGGGCTAGGTCCAGCCAGGCATTTTGCATAGCTGAATGGTTGCCATGGAGATTAAAAGATTCGTCAAACATGAAAGAATCAAAGCAACACTGCAGGTTTGGTTATCAGGATGGAATAAAATTATAACATGACGGAAATATTTTTAAAAGTAAATTTTACACGATACCGCCCCTTTAACGTTGGGAATTATGGATACATTACCATTACTACCATTAGTCAGAAATAATACTATTAGCACGCGCTACCACGATAAGCCAGAAGTTAGCATCATTAGCAAGAGGTAATTTTTCCATTAGCAGGAGCTAAATAACACCATTAGCAGGAGCTAACACCATTAGCGAGAGCAAACATAATTAGCAAGCACTAACGCAAAATCAAGACAAACTGGAATGAATTGATGGTTAATGGATAATAAAGCATATTTAAGTGTTTGTAACAAATCATTCTGATATGTAAGAGAAAATGTTTTGACCCAGATGCTAACCGTTAGCAGCTGGAATTAGCAGCGACTCCTTCCGGGTTAGCATTCCCAAACAGTGGAGCAAACTCCGGATTTCAGCCGACTCTCTCCTCTTCCTCAGTTTGCTGTTCCTCATCTTCATCTCTCCGTCTCATTTCAACGCCGAAGCATTTAGCTTCGGTCCAGGCTGAAGGGATTGGACCGGTCCGGTTCTCCTCGCCGATCCGCCGCTTATCCAGCGAACTACGGACACCGTGAAAGCTCAAAAAACTTCTTTCAGAGAAGTTGTTCCACTTTATTCGCTTTTTGCAGGGCCCTCTCATCAAACACACAGATATATATGACTCTTATAGCTCTGTCAGCTAACATCGGGGAATGTCTCTTAATGCTCAACGTCACATCAGGTTCCCTCTGTGCTCGACGTATTTGATGGGCAAACGCGATCGACGTAACACCTCCTGTTGGAGCTAACAGCTGGCATTACAGACTGTTTTATTTACTGTCCATATCTGGCGGCCCTCGGCTGTCATCATTTAACAAAACAATTATATTAAATAGGATTTTTATCGACCGTGACAGGCATTGGTTGATTTTACTGACGGACATTGGGCTTATCCAATGAAATCCCTCCGTCCTCCTGGGCCCCGCCCCTCCTCTCAGAGGTTATGGCGCCAGTTCAGCGAACTGGATACGAGACGAGGCGGGTCAGAAAAATATATCAAGCTAACCGATATGCTAATTATCGCACAAACTTTATTCAGCTTCAGGAGCTGAGATGGAGGGCAGTTAATGTTTTCGGGATTCATTATGACAGAGGATGATGATGATGAGAGACGGGACAGATGGAGGAAGAGTTAAGGTCAGAAGGACAGGAAGCTAAGCTAACGCTAAGCTAATGCTAAGCTAACAGGTAGACTGAAAAACACTGAATTTCAATAGAAAACGTAATAAAGGGAAAACAAACAGAAGAATTAGAAAACAGATATTGATACCATTGAAAATGTTTAAAAAACGACTAGACATCTTCAGTAAATACTTCTGGGGCAGTTGTACCCAAAATGACTGCTAGAATGTCAGGCGGTGTAGTTAAAGCTTGCTGTTAGTAATTACTTTAAATGAACTTATTGTACTTCTCCTCTGTTAGGGTATCCATGCTTTAAGTTAAATTAGTCTGTATACATACATATGTATGATAAACTTATTGTCAGTATCTCTGTTTTCATAGAGTTAAGAATAAAAAATGTATTTTATATCATTTGCTTGTACTGGTGGGGTTTGTAATCTTAAGAGAAAAACAGTGGCTGGTAGAAATGTTCTCTACCAGCTTCTCTACCTCCTCTGGAGGAGAACATTTTTAATTTCCACCCCTGATTTAAAGCTAATCATAAATCACCTTAATATCGGCCCGGTTTTACTTATTGAACCGGTTCTGATACTAATGCAGGATTTTCTCTGTAGGGAATGTACTTTACTGATGAAGTTTGCACTTGGCTCTGTCAGCTGAAGATGACTGGACTAAACTGAGCTGCTGACTCATTCTTTACTTCCTTTTAGCTTCTACTGTATTTCATGAATTATATCTTCTAAACTTGAAGCGTTACTCAGAACCAAAACCAGAAAGTTTCCATTTGAAAGGCTGGTTCTGGTTCTGAACGCACCCACCCATCCGGACCTTTTCAGGAACCCAAAACAACTTCTGTGTAAATATTGCAACATCGTTTCTGTGCATCAGAGAAGCCAGAGTTCATCCTACACAGGGAAAAACAAATCAGCCCATCGAAGTCAGGAGGATTATTTTTGGTTCAGGTGTGATAATTACACTGAAAAATATCAAACTTGTGAAATGGAAATGAAAGTGACCTTAAAAAATCTCCCTGAATAGATGAGCGTTTCCTGTGAAAGCATGTTATTATGAGTAAATGACTAAAATAAGACTAGAAACACTTAGAACTGCTGCAGTTTGTAAAGTTTAATTTATCTGAATATTAAATAAATCATGACATAAATCCAATAAAATTGACAAAATGTCCTTTTTATTGGATTAAATATGGTGATTATAAGTTACATTAGAAAAACACTTTCCTCTTGGAAAAACACAAAAAGCTGAATTTAGTGAATTTGACAAACTAGTTGATCCCAAACAAATAAATAGATGATCAAATTTGATCAACTAATTGATCCTGAAGTGAAAAAACTTTGGCTCTGAATGTTTTGAGAAGGACATTTCCAAAAATATTTAGAAAAAATTCATTCTTTTCCTCTGCATTGTTTTATTTTATAATAATAACAATAATAATCTTTAATACACAAATTTACCTTCATTAGTTAAAAAACAAAATACATAATAAAATATGACAAAATACAACAAGTAGTTTGTGATCATGTAAGTAAGAAAGGATGTAATAAAGGAATAGAAGACAGTAACTCCCTGGTTCTGGTTCTGGTTCAGAGCTGACTGACGGACTGCGTCGCCGTCTCCCTGGTCCGTTTCTCGGCGGTTTCCTCTGGAGACAGACACAGAGTTTTCCTGCAGAAGTTCTTGAAGACCGGACTGGAGAAGTAGTAGACGACCGGGTCCAGAGCGCTGTTCAGGTAGGTGAGCGTGATGGAGACGTAGAAGGCGACGGCCAGCTCCTCCGCAGAACACACCTGCACAGGTACGAGACAAAGTGAAGATGTGGTAAAAACTGATCATAACATCAATTATTTAATTGTTTTCACTAGTTTTAGCTTTACATTTTAAGTTTTTTTTTTTTACATCCTTCCATCATTTTATCGATGAAAATCAGACTAAACCTGGATATTTACATCATGTTTATTAATATGCATCATTCCTTTTATCAAAACATGTAATTCACAAAATCACAGAATAATTATGTCAGACTATGATATAAAGTTATGTGGAAATTTTGGCAGAGCTAAAAGGAAAATAATTCATATAAATGAAATAAAATAAAAATATATCCAAATGATTTTTTTCAATATAAAACTGATCAAATTTCAATAAAACCTGCAGGTTTGTGTCTGGTGAATTTTGGTTAAAAAAAGTTTGTCCTTCATTCAGTGAAGTTACTCCAGAACTTTAACAGAAATGTTACTGCAGAGGAGCAATCTTCATAAAACTAGAATATACTCCTAATATAAAAAATTATATTCTTGACTTTAATTTCAGAAGTTTGTCTCATTTATTCCTCTGAATGTTTTGCTTTTTTCTCAGAACTTTTACTTTTTTCAGAATTTTGATCTTATATGACCTTTTTTTTTCTTTTTCAAAATTCTGATTTTGAAAATAATCAGAATTTGTTTCAAAATTGACTCAGTGGCCCTAGCGGTCTCCCGTAGCATAAAAATACTCCTAAAAGTGAATTCAGAAAACGTTTCTGGTTCCAGCAGAATCTGCACCTGCGTCCTGGAGGAGTCGGCGGCCCATTTGGACCTGATCCAGATCATCAGCAGCGTGACGTTGCTGGGCAGGAAGCAGACGAAGAAGACCACCACCACCACCGAGATGAAGTACAGAACCTTCCTGATCCTGGCGTTGTGGGCCAGCTGGCGCCGCCGCAGCTGCAGCACCATGTGGACGGTGCAGTAGAGGATGACGAGCAACGGCACAAAGAAGGAGGCCAGGAAGGCGAACTCGTGCCAGGCCAGGCTGTGCTGCGCGCCCACGTCCGTGTTGAAGCTCTCGCAGTGGCTGCCGTTGGCGTGCTGCAGGACGAAGATGGGCGCGTCCGCCGCGATGGCGAGCAGCCAGACGCCCAGCGCGCCCAGCGTCGCCTTGGTCACGCTCAGCGAGTTGATGGGGTGGTGGGGATGCACCACGTGCATGTACCTGTCCACGGCAATGGACATGAGGAATAAGGTGCTGCCGCTGCGGTTCATGGCCAGCATGAAGAGGCAGGCGTTGCAGAGCGTCGGGCCGAAGCTCCAGCGCAGCCCGGAGAAGTAGTAGTTGGCCCTGAGCGGCAGCGCCACGTTCAGCAGGAAGTCAGACATGGCCAGGTTGAACAGCAGAACCGTGCTGCTCTTCCAGGGCCGCAGGTGGAAGCAGAAGATCCAGAGGGCCAGCCCGTTCCCCAGGAAACCGAACGCAAACTCTGTCAGGATGAGCGGCGGCAGGGCGCCGATCAGGACGCTGGCGTTCAGGCTGCAGAGCATGCTGAAGAACAACGCAGCTCCTGCAGAGGAACCGCTCTGGACTCTCACCTCAACAAGCTGCAGGCTCTGCTTTCAGGAAGCTGCTCACTGCTTCCTCCTCAAGCCTTTTATATCCTCCAACTTTCTCTGCTTCCTCTGACATCAGCACAGCTACAACGTTTCATCACCAACAGCTTCAGCAGATTCCTGTCCGATGACTGAACCCAGATCAGAGTGAAGTGTAGCTGGATCCAGAGGAGAGACGCAGAGGAACCTGCAGCTGACAGAACAGCTGTCTGCATGGAAGACCAACTCCAGGACTCAACCACCGCGAGCCGACAGAGTGAGGAGTTTCACAACAAACCGGTTTGGAGAAGAAGACGACAGCTGCAGAGGGAAGTCCTACCATACATAGCCATGATAGCTCTCACCTGTCCTGGCTCAACACTAACTGGGTGTCTCTCCTGCATGTCATTTGAAAGACTTTAGTTAAAAACAAATACAGAAAATGTTCCAATGACACTGGGAGGTTTCTGCATCTCAACCATCAGTTTCAACATTTGATAATTTTGAAGTTTTCATCCACACCAGCTCTACTAGGTCTGCTTTAATCCAACTCCAGTCCACTTGCTCAGAAAGTTCGGTTGGTGAGGTGTGAACACTAATAGACCTATGACCTCTGACCTCTGGTCCTCCAAACCTCAGTCTGGGTTCGGTTGAAGTGAACTCTGATTCAGTTTGAATGTGAACACCAAGCAGACCAGAGAGCGCTTGTAGCTGTCCAAAAGCTGGAAGTGGACTACAGCGCAGGGCATTCTGGGTAAATACAGCCAAAGCTAACGAGCTAGCCTAGCGCTAGCAGCAGAAATGGCTCCTGGTCTTTAGCTTAAAGACTAAAGAAAAATCTGACGCCTCCATCTTGTTTCCATCTGGTGTAAACAGGAAGTTGCTCTCAGCGTCTTCAGAGGTTTTTGTTTCATTCAGTGGTTGTTGGTGCAGCGCCCCCACAGGCCAGGAGGCGTTCTGTTGGTTCCAATAGAACCGGGTCTACCGGACCGTCAGAAGGAAAACATCCTTGGATGTCTCTGCTCCGGCAAAAGGGTCCAACTTCTTCCAAAGGGGTCAAAGTTCTGCAGAAGTTCTGTTCATGAACCTTCATTTCATTCAGGAGAACTGAACCAAGGAAAGAGATAAAACTTTCAGGATACCGGATCAGAACTTCAAGATGAGAAGTTCAAAGCCTTCAGGATTTTCCAGATTTTCCAGAACCATCTGGGTCTGAGGAAGTCACTCCAGAACCGGCTGAAATGAAATGTCGCAGCTCAAACCACGCAAGGATGGTGATGCATCAGTTAGCTAGCTCTGCTCATCCACCTCCTTTTCTTTTGCAGCTCCTCTTTAAATCTATGGTTAGAGATGTTGGAGTAGGGGATCTGATCCTGTATCCATAGTAACGTCAAAAGTCTGGCTGGGTTTGAGGTTCATCCACTTTGTTTGCCAAAGATCTTCTGTTGTCGGCCATGATGGGAGGAAGAGTCGGTTTGAACTTCCTGCTTCTTCCTGCTCTGCATCCATGAAGCCTCTTCGCTCCTCTGTGTTATCTGAGCTTTTCAGATGCTAAGCTGCTCAGAGTTGTAAGAGCAACACCTTGTTGCCATGGTTACACATCAGAACAGCCAAAAATAAGATAAAAAGAGCAGAAATCCAGAACCAGAAGGATTAATTCTCCAAACAGGAAACGCCTCGACCAAACGATGAACCAAAGTCCAGAAGAAGAATAAATCAGAGCTAACGAGACGCCGACATGAGCGCCGCCATTCCCGATTATAAATAATAAATCTAACGCGACTGTTGCTCCCATCAGTCTGGAAGGAGTTATGAGGTCATTTCCAATCAATCCCATTATAATTAATTTCTGCCTTTGTGTCATATTTAATCTCCAGTGAAAACCACTGGAACAGTTCCTGCATTAAACACTTAGCAGATCTGGTTCTGTTCTGGTTCTGGTTCTGCTGGCTAGAATGGACCTGAGGAAACCGGGCGGCCAGAACCTGTTGATAACAACAAAATGATCTATTTCTGATGTTTCTCTTCTTCTTCTATTTATTTCCAGTTGATCTGCATCGTTTTAAAGCCCAGATAAACCGACCTGACGTAGCTTTGGGTGGAGCTGATCTGAGCTTCTTATCTAAGCTCACAGAATAAAAAAGGCCTAAAAACAACCAGGAAATGAATGTGGATGTTTCTGATCCTGAATGAGTTTCTTAATCTAAAGTGTTGCTGTGAGCCGTGAACTGAACTTCCCCGGCAGGAAGCCTGAATCACTTCCTGGCTGGAGGCGGGAAGACGCCATCGACTCTGAATCAAGCTCCGATTTAAACTCCGATCCGCCTCCTAGACCTCAGTCTGGGTTCGGTTTGAATGGACATGTGAACACCAAGCGGACCAGAGAGCGCTCCAAAAGCAGGAAGTGGACTACAGCGCAGAGCATTCTGGGTAAATACAGCCAAAGCTAACGAGCTAGCCTAGCGCTAGCAGCAGAAATGGCTCCTGGTCTTTAGCTTAAAGAGAAATCCTCCAACACTAAAATCTGACGCCTCCATCTTGTTTCCATCTGGTGAAGCAGGAAGTTGCTCTCAGCGTCTTCAGAGGTTTTTGTGTCGTTTCCTTCAGTGGTTGTTGGTGCAGCGCCCCCACAGGCCAGGAGGGGAACAGGCTGGTTTGGGTCAGAGCAGAGACAGAACCACAGATTTACAGATTTACCGTCTGCCTTCTTCTGCTGCTGAATTATGATGCGTGTTTCACATCAGTGACAGAAAAGTCGTATTAATACGACACGACGCTTTGAAAACTATCGGATATGATTTAGTGAACGTGGAGCAGATCGGACTTTCTGGGTCGTTCAGTCTGCCGTGTCGCATTCACCTGCTTTCTAAATATCTTGGTTGACGCATTTTAGAAACAGTTTGTGTTTCAGATGGTTCTCTTGTGGCTTTGGTTAAACAGGTGGGCTCAGACTCTGAGGTTTTCCCACTAAATCAAGTGAAAGACGTTTTATTGGAGCTGAAATCAGCGACTTCAGGCTGGAGGCTCTTCAGCATGTTTAGTGCACAGATGAGTGATGTTTGGCTGATGAACATTCAGCTGCAGAAGACATCTCACCCCGGCCCGGCCCGGCTCGGCCCGGCCCGGCTCCGCTGCTCTGTTTGTTTGGATCTGTCATAACTGAGTGGGACGGGTCGGCCAGAACCACTCAGCGGCGTTAGCAAGACATCAAACGGGCCGCTGACCCGAATACGCCTGCTGGCTCTGGAGGCAGAACCACCGGCACACGTTACCGGGTCGCTCAGAACCTTCAGAACCACCGGCACACGTTACCGGATCCCTCAGTTCCAGAGGAGATTCCAGGAGTGAGTCTCCTCATTCCACAGAGTGATTAACAGCACTAAGTCCCGCCTCCTGGCTCTGATTGGTTGTTTCTAGTCATAACAAGGAGAAGGTAAAGGAGATTAATTTATTTTATTATTTTTTTCACAAATTGCCTCATAACAAACTGGGATGACATGGTGACAGTTTCAACAAAAAAGTAGAAAAATATTTTCATAATAGTTACGTACTGCGGCTTTAAGGATCTACCTGTCCAAAACACCTGAGAACGCCATGGCAACGTAAAGCTTTGATGCAACAAACTGCAAATAAAACTGGAAAACACAGATTGTACCTTTTGTTTGGTAAATAATCTAATGGTAGAAAATGAGAGATGAATTTCCCAGAATGCATTGAGCTTAAGGAGCAGGATTCATCATAACCAAGGATTTAACTAGACCGTAAACGGCAGAACATGAGGATGAAACAGCAAATAAAGACTCAGAATGACAACATGCAGGACAAACAGGGCATCTGACAAAGAGCTGACAAGTCAGGCGGATGATTAGTAACAGGAAAGCATCAAAACGAGTGGAGGGTGAAAAACACGCAGATATTTAAATCTCATAGCTTTGCATCAAGGGTAAAAATAAATCGGTGCATTTTCTCACTTTAAATGATGGAGCTAAAGGTGAAGTTAGCTTCATGCTAATTGTTTTGTTTTGTTTTGGTTTCCCTCGTCGGCCTCATGCTTCATTCCTGCTGTCAGCAGAACCGTTTCTGGAGACAGAAGATGATCCGATGCAACACGAATAACGAGCAGAGAAATTAGGACCAGGACTTTTACTCATGAAGAGACACGGAGGACCCAGATGTTTGGTGATAAGTCCGTCATCAGGCCGTTTAGTTGCTGGTTTGAATCAGATAAAACCTTCATGTTCCAGTTTGGAAACTTGGAGGATCAGAACAGAACCGAACAGAACCGGCTCCAGGATGAGCTGCAGCTCGTTTAGACGATCCGGCGGCTCGATCACTGAAACATCAGACACATTTTATTCACTTCCTTTGAAGCTGTTTACAGTAAAACATTCATATTTTAGTCCTTCAGGTCAAATAAAAACTAAAAAAACAGAAGTCAGTAGAAACTAGTTATATTTACTTGACTAACTTTTTATGTACTTTAGTTTTTACTGCTATTCTTGAGTAAAATACCCACAAACAAACTTGTTTTAAAGAAATATTCACCAAACTCTGACACACTCTGCAGTTTTTGTTTAGAAAGAAATTCTTCTTCTGCTGATGTTGTTCTGTCATCACGTTCTGATTATTTCATTTTGCTCTTAAAATACCAAACTTTCCACAGAATTTTATATTTGGTCCTTGTGATGACGCAGTTTTTACATCATGTTGTTGTGTAACTCCACCTTTCCCCCAGTTAACTTGTTTTTGTCAGATTTTCACTGTAAAAACTCTAAAAATGATTTTTTTTCAGCTTCTGGTGATAAATCAAGACGGAACCGGCTCCGTTGAAGAATCATCAAACTGAAACTGAAGTCCTGCTTTTTCAGATGATTTTACACAGAAAAAAAGAAACTTACATCAGACGAGGAGTTAAATTAAATTTAAAGCAAATTCGGGGAGAAACTTTGTTTTGATGGATCATTAAAGGGATGACATTATGAAGTAGATTTCTGACAAGACTCAATACTTTCATTTCTGGAGTATCAACTATGTAATAATTCATATTGGATAAAAACAAAGGTTCAACGTTCGACACGTTCGGGATTATTTTTAAAACTTCTCTGGGTTTAGATAATTAAGGATAAAGTGATGAAGTTTGATTTACATAAATTACACTCGGCCTGAAACATTTCACTCATTCTGTTTTCTTCAAGGAAACTTTTGATTTTAACATTTTTAAAGTTTGCTTTCTCTGTGTGGTTAGAAAATACATTTACACTGCAAAACACTAAATCCTTCCAAGTTTTTGACTAAAAACAAGCTGAAAAGTTACATTTAAGTTAGTTTTGTCATATTTCCATATTAATGAGACATTCACACCAGAAATTGGAGAAAACTTGGTAAGATTTAGTTTTTGCAGTGCAGACAGGCTTCCACAAACCAACAAGAACAAAAATGACATTAAAGCTGCAGGATAAAACTTTACTAAAATTATATTTCTTAAATATTTGTTCAAATTCTCACCATGCAATGATATTACAAATAATCTGAAAAGTCCAGCTCCTCTGCGTTCACCCTGTGCTGTTTGAAAACAACCAATCAGAGCCAGGAGGCGGGTCTTACTGCTGTCAATCACCCTCATGTTCAAAAGCTGTCTTGGTCTCACTCTGTTTAATGCTAATGCTAGTTAGCCTAGCCACCAATGACGGCGTTAAAGCAGTTTTTCTGTAACGGTAAGTTGTTTCTTCTTCATTAGCACATTTAGCAGCGCGTACATGAGCAGTATTGGCAGCGTTAAGCCCCGCCTCCTGGCTCTAGTTGGTTGTTTTTGGTGCATTTCTTCAGCAGCCTGTTCACAGATTATCTGTCTCAAACAAAACTGTCTCAACATGGCGACAAACTATAAACATGGGGAAAAAAAACCTGATTTTAGAAAAAGTTACAAACTGCAGCTTTTAAAACTCTGGAAACAATTCTGCTACAAATAAACCTGGAACAGTAATAAGAACTAAGAAGCACTTTAGTTCTTAATGTCAAATTACTGCAAAAACACAAAATCTAACTAAATAACTTTCCTCTAAAATCAAGTCCAAATATTTCATGACACTTAAATAAGAAGTGAAATAATCTGCCAGCCAAACAAGACATTTTTCTCACCTTATAACTTAAAATGAAACTAAAAACTGAACTAAAACTACTTGGTAAGATGTTGTGTTTTTGCAGTGAAGTTTCAGCTGCTTCCTGCTGAGAAACATGACGAACGTCAGAAACCAAAAACATTCTTTAAACAAAACTCTTTCAAACCATCAAAAACCTGTGGCTGGTGTTGCAGCAAAGCAGCCATGAAGGGTCAAAGGTCAAATCAGGTTTGTTCCTGCTCTCTGCAAACTGTTCATAACCAAACGGTGGGGATGTAAATCTGAACATGGAGCAGCAGAATCACATCCAGGTGTCACCGCCGCAGAAAAACAGCGAGTGGGACTGGAAAAACAAAGAAACAAGTGGAGCAGCTGCTTCCAGCTCTGACTCACTAATCAGGTATTAGCTTAACCAGCATCGCTAAATAAAGACAATACAAACATTTCCTCCGCCGCCCAACACTTACACTAAATGGATAATTGGGGGAAAAAATAAACTGTGGGGTCCACACAGAGCAGGATCTCCTGAGTGTGTGTGTGTGTGTGTGGGGGGGTGTGTGTGTGTGTGTGTGGGTGTGTGTGTGTAAATGGGACAGAGTGCACTCAGCCACCAGCGGGGGGAAAATTGAAGGCAGATTTTCCACAGCAGGCTGAGCTCCAAATTGCTCATTTTGGAGGGAGAATTTGCTCTGGCACAAGATGTGACAATGAGATTCATTTCAGGGCACAAAGACACACACTCACCTACACACACTACACACACACACACACACACACACACACACGAGACTATTAGAGAAAACTCAAACCGCCTTCAAAGGAGGAAAAGAAACGCTCTTGTTAGCCTCAAGTTTTGACTTTGATCAAAAGGCTCAGACTGAATGTTCCTTTCTCATTCAACACACACACACACACACACACACACACACACACACAGCTCTACCGTGCAGTGTCCTGTTTCTCTGCATGATGGTCTCCAGCTGTGCGGCGTCTCTCTGGTCGTCTCACACCTTCTCCACATCGCAGCAGCTTCAGCCGAAACAGTTTCTGCTCAAGATTCCTCAAAAAACAAAAACACACCTGATCAGATCACCTGGAAACACCTGGAAACACCTGGAAACACCTGGAAACACCTGCAGCTTGTATTGAAGTCTGGACGTCGCTGAGCTGAGAGACTCTTCAGTCATTTATTTCTTAATTTGTGTGAATTTAATTAAATTAATGTCGACTGAGGCTCACAAAAAGTTAACAGCAATAATTCTGGTTTTGTCGTCACTGGAAAAAATGGGAGTTTATTTTTCAAAGATGCATTTTTATCAATATTCACTCATTAATAAATGTCACAGTCTGTCTACTAAATATTTAGTTTTCTAATTAAATATCTGGCATGCTAACTATATTATTTAATTTCAAACTTAAGTTTTTTGCTTGCTAACAACATTTTTACTGAGAAGCTAAATATTCAGTTTCCTTAATAGCTACAATATTTATCATCAAAGTAAATTTTTTGCTAGCAAGCTAAATATTTAGCTTCAAAATATTTTCATTAGCTTACTTGTTAGCTAAATATTTAGTAGCAAACTAATATTTAATTTGAAGCTAAATATTTAGCTTACTAACAAAATATTTAGGTTACTAAATACTAAACACTAAATACTTAGCTTCAAACTAAATATCTAATTAAATATTTATTACAAAGCTAAATAATTAGTTTGTAGCTAATATTTAGCTTCATGAATCTCATTACAAAAGTTTTCTACAAAATCAGAGAAACCTTCTAATTGGATTAATGCCGATTTCCTCCACAAGCAGCAAAAAGCCTTTAAGAACTCAGCTGCTCACAGACGTCCAAATATGTTAATGGAAAGTTAAGTGGAAGGAAAAAGCCTGGTAGAAACAGGCGTCCGTTCAGAGGTTTGGGTGAGATTCAGAAACATGGCGGCTCCTGTTACTGATCTAAATTTAGCAGCAGTTGAGTTTTTATTTTCATTTTTAAACCAGGTTTCCTGTACTCTGCTACTTTCTCCTACTACTCTCCGTTCAGATATTTCCTGTCACCACATGCTTCCTCTGGAGGAGGGATTGCTGTAAAACCAGCAACGAGCTGCGATCAGCTGAACCTCCTCAGACTGAATCCTTTTACCAATCAGTTTGATTGGTTTGGATTTTATGTCGTTACATTTAAAACGAGTTGGATCTGTTAGTTTGAACTAAAGGTGACACCAGTTCAGTCAACTGAACTGGAATCTGTATGAAACTTTATTAAACCGTTTTTCTGATCGGCTCAGATTCAGTTTCAGGTTTTATTTCAGCCTGGATGATCCATAAATCAGAGATCAATAATTCAGCAGCTGAGATGAAAATAAGCAGAAAAATTGCTGATCCAGCAAAGAAAATATTAAAAATGCTCGTTCAGTTCTCTGTAAATCTGCCTGTTAATTCAATAATAAGGATATTTAGTTATCAGATGTTGTTCTGATGCGCAGCTGTAAGTTCTCACAGCGTCCAGCAGGGGGAGTAAAACATCACATTATTCCAGAGTTGGAAGCAACAGGAAAATCCTGATGATTACCAACCAGATTCAGGTTTTATTTCTCCATTAAATGTTAAAAGTTTTCATTGGACCTGATGCTGAGAGTTAATTTGAAACTTTAACATTTAAGTTTAAAGTTCAGAGTGGAGCTGCTTGTTGTTTTGCTGCTTTCTGGCAACCAGTTCAGTAAAGAAACCTCTGAAATGACTTCTTGTGTGTTTCCCAGGTCAGCCGTGATGCTGGGAGGTCAAACGTCCCGGGAAGGTTGGGTCGGTCCCAGAGTCATGATGATTACACGGCAGCATCGCGTCGCTCAGCGTAATGTGCTGCTTTGGTTGCTGCAGAGAAGCTGAAGCAGCAGCAGCTATTTTAGCCCAACCAGAAATGGCTTTGATTTCATTTCCTTCCAGGACAAAAATAAAAATATGTCTGTCTGCATGTTCTGCGCTACAAGAGCGAAGTCAACATGTAATTTGAGGCTGCAGACAGACTGAAGCTGTAAGTCATTTACTGACTTATCAGCAAGTTTAAACTGATCACAACACATTTTCTCTCCCCACAGGCAAAATGTAACTTTTAGTAAAATGAATTACTGCACACTGTGATGATGACGACTTCTTACAGTTGATGAAGCAGAAAACCATCAGGCTCTGCTGCCTGTAAATCATCCTCCAAACGAGTTACCTCGGGCAGCAGGTGGCGCTGTTCCAGGCAGCCCTGCTGTCTGCAGCTGAAACAGAAGAAGACGAAAACAAATCAGGAAAACAAAGTGGGAACGTAACCCAGAACCAGAACCAGAACCAGATGGATCCGAGAATGCTTACAGCTTTGACTCGGGCTCATCATGTCGCCATGGCAACAGTCTGACAACTCGCTCCAAGCTGTCACCAAAAACAAGAACATCCACTCTGCAAAACAACAACACGCAAAGCGGCCTATTCCAAGTCTGTGGATGCAGCGCTGGAAGCATTTAACATTCAGTCAGACCAAAGGCTGAAACTTTCCTGCTTTACAAACGTTTTATTAATTTTTATTTCACAAAATACGGTGAGTAACTCACAGCTGGGACACGAGGAAAGTGTGGTACCAGGACCAACAGTCCGGGTCGCCCACTGGGTCAGACACTCATGTTTGGTTCTGTTTTTACC
Source organism: Poeciliopsis retropinna (assembly GCA_010277075.1). NCBI lineage: Eukaryota > Metazoa > Chordata > Actinopteri > Cyprinodontiformes > Poeciliidae > Poeciliopsis > Poeciliopsis retropinna. The sequence goes on from VMRM01000003.1 coordinate 800,732, forward strand.
TGGAAGCTTTTTGAGCAACTTGTTCCCCTCCTGGCCTGTGGGGGCGCTGCACCGAGAACCTCTGAAGACACTGAGAGCAACTTCCTGTTTCACCAGATGGAAACAAGATGGCGGCGTTTAGTCTTTGGCTAAAGACCAGGAGCCATTTCTGCTGCTAGCGCCAGGCTAACACGTTAGCTTTGGTTACCCAGAATGCCCTGCGCTGTAGTCCACTTCCTGCTTTAACGTCTCAAAATTCACCTGTTTGTTCCTTTAAGTGAATTAATTTTTCAGTTTATGTAACTGAGGTTAACATCAACATTTCGCTGTTGGTTTGAGGAAATGACAAAGTTTTCATCCTGTCAGAATAAAATCATCGTTTTTATCAACAGAAAATCCTGCAGAAAGAAACAAACAGAGTTCAGGAGATCTGCTGTCAGGAAGCATCAATATCTGGAGAACAGCAGCGGCTTTAATCTGAACTCCTGCAGAGGTGAGTCTGGAGGAGGTTCTGGTTCCTGAGCCCGGTCCGGTCCGGTCCGTCCGCTTGGTTCCGGTCTTTTCTGAGCCGAAACCTCCAGATTTCCCACAGGAAAGTTTCACCTTGAAGGCCGCAGCCTGTTTGTGAAAATAGTGACTTAATCAGACAAACAGCGCAACCTCTGAGTCAACTGCAGTTTGCGTGGAAACTCCACATCTTGGGACATTCTTCTGGTTGCTCCTCCAACCACACACTGTTAACAGCTGCGCAGTATTTCACCCGCTCCAGAAACCGCTCATTAATGAAGCATTCGCGATCATGTGGCACTGACAGCGGGACAAAGATCACTGCAGGAACCGGAGAGGTTCCCGCTCCCATGCATGCAGACGGCCGCCCCGCCCTCACTCGCACTGTCTCCTCTGTAATGAGCTCCAGATGTGGCGCCGCTGCCAGGGGGAGGGGAGGGGGAGGGGGCGCGTCATGCGCTCAGGCGAGGAGAGACGCTGTCCGAAGGGACGCTGTCAGCCCTGATGGAGTGGCTGGCTGGGCCCCGGGGGCCAAACGGAGGGGGCGGGGGTCACAAACATCCCACATCTGGAATCACTTCAGGTCAGGCGGGGCTGGCCGTGAAAGGTGAGCCGGGGCGCCTGGCAGGGGGCAGAGGGGCAGGAGGGGGTAACACTGGACATACCGCAGTCAGGGCTCAGTGGGCAGCAGCAGGAGGATCCCCTCCAACTGCAGGAACAAACTTTAAGACGCATCATTTGGAAACAGAAACTTTACAGACAAAAGGTCCTAAACGAAGGAACGTCGTAAAAATAATGAAATCAAATCAGCTTCCAGGCACATTTTAGTTTTTAAGAAGCATTTTCAGGTCCAGGTGTTTGTCAGGCTCTGCGCTGCGGCTGCAACTAAACGCGACTCAACTGCTGCCGCCCAGTTTTCACTCATAATTGTCATTATTTTATTTGCATATGTTGTTTATTTCTGTGGTTTCTCAGTTTGGTTTTTCTCTCTTTCTGCAGGTGTGGAAGCAGATTTGTTTTCCTTTCTTTGTCCTTTACATTAGAAATAAACTCACATTTATAATAAAGTTTCCCACAAATCATCAGGTTTATCATAACGGCAAAGCTGCAACGCTCCACTTGTGAAAGTAAATGAGTTGAGCTTCTGCTGAACAAAACAAAAATAAAAAAGCAGCTAAAAAAAATCAAACTTAAGAAAATAGGCAAATCTAAAAAAAATAATCTAATTTAACTGATTTAAAGTTGTAGAATCTGCAGAGCTCCGTTTCCCAAACACTTAATTTAAATTAAAGTTCAGAGATTCAGTTTGTTTCAGACAAACAGCTTCAGCAGAAAAACGCAACGTTCAACTTTAAAAACGTTTATCCAGATTTAACCTTCAGACACATGAAAACATCAAACTGTGAAGATTAAAGTTTAATTTACATGGAGGAAAATATTAAAATGGCATTAATGCTTTTTAACATAAGACTGAACAAATATGTCAAAAACAATGAAAATTAAAAGTTTTTATTTTCAAACATCCAGTGTTTGAAAAGTTTGGTCAAATTCATGTGTCACAATTTTTATTAAATCAGGTAAAAAACAAAATTCAGTCACTATCAGCTAATTTGTTTTAAATGTCCAGATTAAGTTATAAAAGTTCATATTTTATTTTAAAAATTATTTTAAGTCAGAAAACAATTTTAGAGCAAAACCCTATTAATAGATTCCAGTTATGGATCAATTATTGTAATAAAATATTTAACTGATTTCAACAGGATGATGTTTAAACTGCTGTTATAATTTAGCAGAAGCTCAGATAATAAATCAGGTGATTTATTATCTATTTGCAAACAGAAAATATTTTTTTCTTTTTAAATCCTGAGAAAAGCAGAAATGATTTTCTGATAATTCAGTTTAAAACGTCGATAAAATCCAGATTTAAAGAGCATAAAATCACAAAACTGCAGCAGAAAAAACAAAAACAGCTTAAAATGTTTTTAATGAGATTCAAAAATTTAAAGCTGCAAAACTTTATCAAGTTTTAATTTCTTCAAAAAGGCTAAAAATAAGAAATAAACATTCAGGAAGTTAAAATGTTTGATTTAAGAATGAATCTAAAAATCTAAATTAGTTTCAGACATTTCATTTTTATTTCTACAAAATCTGAATACTTTGAGTTTCTATGAATCTGTTTATCATGTGACTGTAATAATAATTTATCTTTAAGTTTTCAGTAAAGTTTCTGAGCAGAGACGTTTTCAAAGTTTCACAGTTTGACCCAAAAGGCTCTAAAAGTTTTCAAATCTGGAATAAATCTAAAACTGAATCAGGTTTCAGAAAACCGGAGCAGGTCGGCGTTTCAGGCGTTGAAAGTTTCTGAATGATAAATCTGTTTTTTTCAAGGCACTTGTTCTAATATTCAGCCCGACTCGGAGGACATGTGTCGGTCCGTGTTGGGGGTCACCAGGGGTCGCGAAGAAGAAACGGCGAGCCGTGGAGCGAACGAGGCCCCAGGGCCCCTCCGCATTAAGGAGAGGACTTCCCTCCTCGTAAATATTCGGTTTTTAAAGATGGAAACTTCAGGCTTTTCTAATCTGGGAAAGAAAACACTCCGGACAGAAAGCATGAGCAGCTCCAGTTTTTCTGTTCTCTGGTGATAAATCTCTCCTTTATGGGCCGAGCATGAGCGCCGCGATCAGGTTTGCTTTCCAAATGGCCCCGGCTATAAACAGACTTTATTTCACAGTGTCTGAAGTGTGATTTAACTGAGACTGCACTGTAAAAAACAACAACAAAAATCTGATTTCTGCTGCACAAACGTGACAAATCCTCCAGCTGGAACCTGTTTGGGTTGCTTGAAATGCTTTTTTTATTCATATACAAGGTTCTGTTACAAATAAAGTATATCATATGAAATTATCTACTGGTTTGGCTTCAGAAATACATTAACTTTATACTGGACTATATAACATGTAGGTCAGAAGGCACTGAAGCGGCTTTTCAGTGGTATAACATGGAGAAAAAACATGTTTTTAAAAAAATATTGAGTAAATGACAAAGAGTTTGGTTGGTTGGTCCCACTTTTGGTTTTTATCCGCGACGTTTAAAAAAAGAAGGAAAAGGAAAACGGGGGATTCCAAACGGTCCGGGTCCGAGTCTCAGTCAAAGCCAGACGCTCGATGCTAAATCCGCTCAGGAAGTCCTTCAGAGTTCAGAGAACCTCAGGAGGAAGTAAAGTCACCTCAGGTTAGAAGCCCCGCCCTCGTCCGGGGCGTTTCCTGTCCTGTCCTGTCCGGCGGCGGCGGCGGCGGCTCAGTTGACCGTGGGAACCTGGTTCAAGCTGTACTCCTTGGCTTTGAGCCGCAGGTTGGCGATGCTGTTGGCCATGTTCATGCCCTGGGACGTGTTGGTATTGGAGCAGGTGGGCGGGTAGGTCGCCATGGCGCTGCGGAGAGACGCAACCAAACGTTACTGCCGCCGACACAATCCGACATTCACAGAAAGCAGAACAGCAGCTCAACGCCGAGCTAAGCTAGCTAGCTAACCTAGCTAGTTGGTTAGCTAGTTCCAATTTGCTTTCTTCATCAAAAACTCCTTCAGGTTTCTGAGAATAAAAGATCGACGTAAAAACCATGAACAGGTTAAAGGCAGAACCATTAGCATGATGCAATAATCCTGGAAGTTAGCTTCGATGCTAACTCTGAAAATGTTAGCTTCATTTTCCTGGAAAAATGCTAAATGCTAATTTACTTGGCTGGTTTGAAAACTTTAAATTGAATAAAGTTCAATATCAAAGTTTTGGTTCTTGACTTTTAAGAATTTAAGTATTTAGATGTTTCATGCTCTTATTTTGAAGGGGGTGAAGACTGGTTCCCGTTTCCTCTCCTCGTGTTTTTTTCCAATAACTAATCAGAATAAAAACAAACAAAAAGACACAAAATACAACAAATACAACATTTATAGAAAATGTCAATTATAACGTTGAAATTAAATTTGTTCTTAAGTCTTGGATTCTTTCAAGGTCAGATTTAATTTGAACTGAACTTAGCTCTTTAGCATTAGTGTCTGCTAAATACTGTGTTTTAGCGCCTAAACCTAAAACCTTTAGCGGTTTTCAGACTCGCTGGTTTAAAGTCTTGATGCGAACTAATGTTTATGATTAGCACGCCATGGTGAGCGCAGCTAGCCTTTTAGCCATCGCTGATAAAATTCACTAACTTCAGTTTCGGACTATTTTGTTTGACATTTAGAAAGTTTGTCCTCAGGTTGCTCCGTACAGCGGCGGCTGGTTCCGGTCCAGAATCAGGAGAATCCTTCGTTTGATAAAAATGTTCACAGCCTCAAAGTGTCACAACAGACGTTACTGTAAATCACCAGCAGCGAAACCAGAGCGGCAAAAGAGCTGCGAGGCGGCAGAGCGGGGTCACGGGGTCACCGCTGGATTTAATACGCTTTGTTTTCACATTATCACCTCGTCGGGACGGCGGCCCGGACCGGCCCGGACCGGCCCGAGAGAGAGAGAGATGTTTACACTGAACACAATTATGCTGCAGCGGGACGGAACCGGAACCGGTTCTGGTTCTGATTTATGATCCATAAACAACAGAGAGAAACTGGATCTGACAACCAGCAGAGTGAAGACGAGCCGGAGCTGCTGGCGCAGGCGGCCGCCGCGTCCAGGCGTCCTTCGCCTCAGGAAGCAGAGAAAATTAAATAAATATGTGACGTAAAAGTCAAGCAGTGAAACGTTTCTCCATGTTTTCTACAGAAATCCTGCAGGACGTCCAACACATAGAAAACTAGTCCTGCTCAGTGGAAGGATACGCAGAGAAGCACTGATGTTTTCTGGAAAATGAAATAGACCCGACACACTAATATGGATTTTTCTTAAAAATCTAAAACCAAATCAATCTGATTTTTATTGTCTTACTCTGTTTCTGTTTAGATCTGAACTACTAGAATCTGCAGGTTTTTCTGTGGTTTTCCTTTGAGCTGATGGTTTAATCCAGAACCGAGGGCGTTCTCCGGGTCCAGAAGACAGAGGAAGAATAAATAGTCATGTTAAAGTAATGTGGCCTGTAAATATGAGTCAGTCTCTATAAGCTGCAGCTGATTGGTGGAAGGATACGTTGGTGAAAAAAAACATTTCATTGAATTTTATTGATCAATTAAATCCTGAATTTTTAAAAAACGTTTCAGTCGCCTGAAATTTAGAGGATTTTTACGCTTCTTCACTTTCACACCAGTGGATTATTTTAATGGTTTTAAACTGAATGATGTCATCGTTATGGGCTTATTTACATGCTGACTCTCATCGTATCCTTCCGCTGCTCAGGCCGGATCTTCTTCTCAGAGTTAATTAGATCTTAAATGTTTTTCCAGTTTAAAAACTTCAATTAGAGAAACCGGATCAGAACCGGACCAGAACCGAGCGTTGTCTCAGAGCAGAACAAACTGTTTTTAACCAATAGATTCAGTCGACTGATTTTAACCAGTAAGTATAACGAAGTGGGTTTTACAGTAAACCAGTTCATCCTGCTGGTCTCCAGTTCAATGATCTTCATTCAGTCGGAGTTCAAACCTAAAACCTTTAACGGTTTTCAGACTCGCTGGTTTAAAGTCTTGATGCGTTAAAATATTAATTATTGATAAAACCGACAATAACAGGAAGCTGAACTCATTTCACTAAAACTAAAGCAGTTCTCTAATAATCAATACTTCATTCACTTTATTTACTAAAACTTTATTATATTCAATATTCTTGTTTATTTAAATAAACAACACAAAGTTTTAAGAATTTGCTCATTTATAAACGCACAACTCTTTGACTTTTTGATTTTAACAGCTTCGTTCCTCATAATATTACAACTTTATTCTCAAAATAATGTAAGTATTTCTCATAATATTCTACATTTATTCTCGTTATTTACAGAAATATTCTCCTAATCCAACCTGGACTAGAAACTGTTAGAATATCGATCAGATCTGGTTTCTTCTGTTAAACTTTATGAACTTTGTTAAAATGAACCAATGAATTGAGCTTTTAGTCTGTTTGGTTCTGAGTCGCAATGAAACGTTTCAAAGTTTCATCAAACAGTTTCTGAGCTGCAGGCGGATCAGAGGAGATGAAGAGGAGGATGAGGATGAGGAGGATGAGGAGCAGTTCAGGCGGCGGAGCGGAGGAAATGAAACCATAACAGAGCGAGACGCCGCCGCGCCGGCGCCGTTCTACAGAACCAGAACCAAAACGTTCTACAGAACGTTTACTGAAATCCTTCATGCTTCACATTTCCTTTACACAGAAAGTGACGTTTAAACTCATCAAACCAAATCTGGTTTATGAGTTTTATGAGTTTTTTGTTGCTAAATTCTGAGGGAACATTTATAAAATTACTGGAACAAACTAAAGTTTTTATTTTGTTTTATCAAATCTTTCTCTGTTCCTGCAAATGTTATTTAGTCAGATTAATTTAGCCGCTAAGCTAATAACAACAACATGCTACTAGCTAAAGCATTGATGAGACTGTAATGCTAACTGTTAGCTCATGTTTTACTCTAAAAGTTTTAACTTTTACATCAAACTGAATTTAATCAGATTTTACTTGAAGACTGAAAACAGTTGATGTTTCCTCACTGTGAGCTAACTGGCTAACTGTCTGCAGCCATTTTATTAAGCTAACGCCAACATGTGGTGATGTTCAAAGTAAAACTGCTTCTGACATTTTTTGATAAACTGTCAGAGTCTTTGATCTATGAAATCTTTGTTAACGTTTCTCCACAGACAAAAAAAGTTTTTTTTGTCTGTTTTTGTGCCGAGGAAATATTTTAAAAATTATTAAAACTCAAGTTTTAATTTTGCTTCACCAAATGTTTCTCAGTTGCTGGAAACAAAATTTATTATGAACAAAATAGAGATCAATTTAGCCGTTAAGCTAAGTAGCAATAATATGCAAGTAGCCAAAACATTTACAGTTAGCTCATATATTTATTGATCCATTAAATCCAATCAGATTTAAATAGATTTCATTTGAGGATTAAAAATGTTTTTTCTGGTTTTTATGCACAGTAACCAGGCTAACTGCCTTTAGCGCTAGCTGGTTAGCGTGCTAACAGCAGCACACAGTGGAGTTCAAATAAAACCTCAGCTTTTGCAATCACTATTTTTCCACAACTCTTTATATTCTGAGTAAAGCATGAAGCAAAATGATGATATGTTCCTCGTGTACACAAAATGACGACAGGAAAGTTTTGTCTGTTCAGAAAATGTGCAGCGTCAGCAGTTTCTACTGAAACGGCAACATGAATTAAACACAACCGCATTCATGAGCATTTAAGGCGTCGGCATTTTCTCATCGCTGAGTCCTGGTTCTACTGGCATTACCTTTGGCTGATCACTGGTCAGACTGGGAGCTTTCTGTGTGTCCCAGTTAAACTCCAGAGTTAGCTTGAGCCAAGCTAGCGGCTAACAGAACATGTCTGGATCGTCCGGTTCGGTATGATGAGGTAAGTCGGATATAAAAGAGGTTTCTCAACAGTAAAGACCTCAAAATCCAACATGAGCATAAAAATCGTTCAATTAGCATCCCTGTCAGTTTGCATTTTATTAAATCTCTCCAACAACCACCAGTAAACACATTGTTTAGATGCTTAAAGTCCAATAAACAGACGCTGTTAGGGTTTACGACAACTGGGAGCCATTAGCTGCAAAGATAAAGCCTCTAATTTAGTTTTTAACTGCAGCGTACTGAAGTACAGCACCAGGGAAGAATCTCAGCTGTGGGTTGGATGAAGAAGCAGACTGTACCTGTAGGGGGCAGCGCTGCCCCAGGACAGGTAGTCATTGGGGCGTGGCGCAGGGCGTGGCACGATGGGCTGCTCCACCGCTGTGACTTCTCCTGAGTAAGACTTGAGCAGCGAGGCGTTTTTGCTGGCCAGCATGGCTCGCTCATTCCTGCGAAACTTGGCTCTCCTGTTCTGGAACCAGACCTGGAACGACACCAAGACACGAAGAATGAGACCAACCGCGCATCGCAACCCGACCACGAGCAAAACGAAGGCCCCAAAACACGGCAGCCACCAGATACGACTGGGATTACAGCCTGAAAACATCCTGACGATATTTATGTTCTGCTTTCTACTTGTAGGCAAATAAACTGAAAAATAACTGAAACCTTTCGAGACTCAACATGTTTTCTCATCATTGTTCTGAAAACGTTCAGTGAAGAAGAAAAAGTTCAAGAAACTCGTTACTTTCTCTAAATCCCAAACTGAGGATGAACCTCCATCTTGACAATCACAAGATTAACTTCAGGAACGTTTCAGGAGAAAAGTTGGAGATTTTCACTTAATCTTTGAATCCTATAAAACCTGGGAGGGCTGGAAATGTGCACCCTAACCCGCCCTTAAAAAGCAGCTAAAAGGTTAGCATCACTCACCCTAAAGCACCAATCATAAAGTTCTGCTAACGCTAACGCTAAAGAGCTACACCAACACAGTGTTTAGAGAAACTAATGCTCAATAAAGTTTATTAGCAAAGAGAAATGGAGGAAACAGAACTTTTCATGACTCACTTCAAAATAAGAGCATAAATATGTAAACATTCAGCAACATGAAGGATTATTCAGTTAATAAAAACTTTAACTCAGATGTTGAACTTTATTCACAGAGATCCAACTAAATCAGAGATTAATTCATTTAAGGGAAGCTAAATGTGTTAAACACCTTCAGAGTTAGCAAGCTGCTAAAGCGCTAAATAAAACATTAGCTCTCTATTAGCATTTTAATGGACGTGTTTCCACGCTGTGGGTGGAAGCGATGGATGGAGAGAACATCCTGACTGTCTTTTACTTTCTGCAGCTTCAGGCTTCAGTCGTTTTCTGGCTTCGATGGGAGAAAGAAGGAAGGAAGGAGCAGCAGACGGGATTCTGGCCCGAACACAACAGCCTTTTCATATCTGGTTCCTGGGTTTTCACTCATTATCTGCAGTTAAATTCAGCCGCAGAGACCGGAGCCATCTAGAAGTTTAAATCATGACATGTGAGGAGGTTTCTTCCTCCTCCAGGCCTCCGTCCTCGGCGTAAGGCGATGACTCAAAGCGCGGAGTGGGGGGGCCGGGATGTTGTTTCTTGCTGTGAAATCAAATCCATTATTAGAAGCTGCCGGCGCTCACAGGGCCTCGCTGACGCACAGCCTCTGGAATGAGTCTCTTTTATCAAAGGATTTCTGCACATTAATCACAGATGTGCAGCTCCGCTCGCGCCAACATCACCATTTCCTCCGTTTCCCCGCAGAAGAAAAACTTTCAGTGAGCTGTGCAAGAGGAGGGAGAGTTTATCTGCAGCTTCAGACCAACAGGAGGGCTGGCTGGTTGTTTTCCTGCTTTATTGGATGCAACCTTAAGGCCTTTAAAACAACAGTTGCAGGAACGTTTTCTGCAGAGCTGTTTTCCCAACATGTGTTCGTCGCCTATAAAATCTGTTTTGCTCTTCGCACGATTGCTGCAGCTGCAGCCGAATGAGTCACAAAACCCTCCTGACATTTGGAGCTTAAAAGTCAAAATAATTCACAAAATAAGCCTGGAAGGGTCTGGAAACCAACGAGGCTTGTTTTCAGAGGAGTTGATATGAAAACACTAAAACCAGAGAGCGAGCAGATTCCTACAGCAAACATCAATAAACGGCCAGAAAGAGGAGAAAATATTCTGCTTGTTTATTGTGTCAATAATATTTCAGTAAAAAGTGATAAATATCAGAAACATGAAGAATCGGTTTAGTTCCTGGATCAAATATTGTCCCATCAAATCGATTCAAATGATTTTCACCATCAGCCTCACTTCACCAACGTATCCCTCCGCCAATCAGGTGCAGGATGCTGTTTCTGTTTTTAGATCAATTCCAGATAAAACTGTCAGATTTTCACTTCAGTTTCAGCTTTTCTTTCCTGAAATTAAGGCTCTGAAAAAAACTGGAAAAACATTTAAGATCTAATTAACTCTGAGAAGAAGATCCGGCCTGAGCAGCGGAAGGATACGATGAGAGTCAGCATGTAAATAAGCCCATAACGATGACATCATTCAGTTTAAAACCATTAAAATAATCCACTGGTGTGAAAGTGAAGAAGCGTAAAAATCCTCTAAATTTCAGGCGACTGAAACGTTTTTTAAAAATTCAGGATTTAATTGATCAATAAAATTCAATGAAATGTTTTTTTTCACCAACGTATCCTTCCACCAATCAGCTGCAGCTTATAGAGACTGACTCATATTTACAGGCCACATTACTTTAACATGACTATTTATTCTTCCTCTGTCTTCTGGACCCGGAGAACGCCCTCGGTTCTGGATTAAACCATCAGCTCAAAGGAAAACCACAGAAAAACCTGCAGATTCTAGTGTTCAGATCTAAACAGAAACAGAGTAAGACAATAAAAATCAGATTGATTTGGTTTTAGATTTTTAAGAAAAATCCATATTAGTGTGTCGGGTCTATTTCATTTTCCAGAAAACATCAGTGCTTCTCTGCGTATCCTTCCACTGAGCAGGACTAGTTTTCTATGTGTTGGACGTCCTGCAGGATTTCTGTAGAAAACATGGAGAAACGTTTCACTGCTTGACTTTTACGTCACATATTTATTTAATTTTCTCTGCTTCCTGAGGCGAAGGACGCCTGGACGCGGCGGCCGCCTGCGCCAGCAGCTTCATCTCCACACAAACAAACAAACTCCAGCAGGAGCAGAAATAGGAAAAACTCAGATTTCCAACAAGTTCAACAGAACTGAAAACAAAATGCGGAGCAGCGAAAGGAAACTTTAAAGTGACACAAAAATGGAGCCAGAATCAGAGACAAATACAAAATCAAAGCCGTGTTAAAATCCTTAACAACTTTTATTCAGACTGATCTGATTTTAACAAAGAAAACTACATTTTATTATGTATCCTTCCAACAATTGCCTGAGAAAATAGTGCCTCACTAACTGCATTATTCCAGATTTCCAACCCAACTGATCGGTGGAAGAATACGTCACAGTGTAGAAACTCAGGCGTTCTCTGGCTGACAAATTAAATTAATGTCTGATGGAAAAATCCTCAGTTAATTAATTACATAGCTTAGAAAATCTTAATCTTTTTTGATATAAACAAAGGTTCCTACTGGAACCGTTTCCGGTACGTCCATAAATCGGACGCACACCTACTTCTGCTAACAGCTACTTCCGCTAACAGGCGTGATGATAAAGTTTCTTTTATCATCTGCTTTAAACGATCTGATTGGACAAGACAAAGATTTGTTGTGTTGTGTTAGC